>OU342742.1:357299197-357646707 GCA_910589775.1 Avena eriantha
GAAAGAACACACATGCCATGACATTGGTTGATCCATGTGTGGTTTGTGCAAAAGAACACAAATGCAATGCCATTGGGGGATATACATGTGGTTTGAGGGAAGAACATACATGCAATGACTCTAGTGGATACATATGTGGTTAGTGGAAAAGAACACAGATGCAATGACTCTAGTGGATCCCATGTGTGGTTAGTGGAAATAACACACATGCAATGACATTGGTGGATCCATATATCATGAAAAGAACAGACTTTGCAATAACATTGGTGGATCCATATGTGGGTTGTGAAAGAACACCATGCAATTACTCTAGTGGATCCATATGTGGTTCCTGGAAAGAACACACATGCAATGAACACTGGTGGATCCATATGTGGTTTGTTGAAAGAACACACATGCAATGACATTGGTTGATCCATGTGTGGTTTTGTGGAAAAGAACACACATGCAATAAAATTGGTGGATACATATGTGGTTTATGGAAAAGAACACACATGCAATGACATTGGTTGATCCATGTGTGGTTTCTGGAAAGAACACACATGCAATGACATTGGTGGATCCATATGTGGTTTATGGAAAGAACATACATGCAATGACATTGGTGGATCCATATGTGGTTTGGTGAAAATAACACAAATGCAATGACTCTATTGGATCCATATGTGGTTTGTAGAAAGAACACACATGCAATGAACACTGGTGGATTCATATGAGGTTCATGACAGGAACACACATGCAATGACATCGATTGATCCATATGTGGTTTGTGACAATAACACACATGCAATGACATTGGTTGATCCATGTGTGGTTTGTGGAAAGAACACACATGCAATGACTCAAGTGGGTCAATATGTGGTTTGTGAAAAAGAACACACATGCAATGACTCTAGTGGATCCATATGTGCTTTGTAGAAAGAACACACATGCAATGACATTGGTGGATCCATATGTGGTTTGTGGAAAGAACACACATGCAATGATATTGGTTGTTCCTTGTGTAGTTTTTAAAAAGAACACACATGCAATGACTCTAGTGGATACATATGTGGTTAGTGGAAAGAACACACATGCAATGAACACTGGTGGATCCATATGTGGTTCATGACAGGAACACACATGCAATGTCACTGGCTGATCCATATGTGGGTTGTTAAAAGAACACACATGCAATACCATTGGTTAAACCATATGTGGTTTGTGGAAAAGAAAACACATGCAATGACTGGTGGAATCATACGTGGTTTGTGAAAAGAACACACATGCAATGACTCTAGTGGATCCATTTGTAGTTTGTGGAAATAACACACATGCAATGACATTGGTGGATCCATATGTGGTTCATGGAAAGAACACACATGCAATGACATTGGTGGATCCATATATGGTTTGTGAAAAGAACTCACATGCAATGACTCTTGTGGATCCATATGTGGTTTGTAGAAAGAACACACATGCAATGAACACTGGTGGATCCATATGTGGTTTGTGGAAAGAACACAGATGCAATGACATTGGTCCATACATATGTGGTTTGTAAAAAGAACACACATGCAATGACTCTAGTGTATACATATGTGGTTAGTGGAAAGAACACACATGCAATGAACGCTGGTGGATCCATATGTGGTTCATGATAGGAACACACATGCAATAACACTAGTTGATCCATATGTGGGTTTTTCAAAGAACACGTATGCAATGCCATTGGTTAATCCATATGAGGTTTTTGGAAAAGAACACACATGCAATGACTGGTGGATCCATATGTGGTTTGTGAAAAGAACACACATGCAATGACTCTAGTCGATCCATTTGTAGTTTGTGGAAAGAACACACGTGCAATGACATTGGTGGATCCATGTGGTTTATGGAAAAGAACACACATGCAATGACATTGGTGGATCCATATGTTGTTTGTGGAAAGAAGACACATGCAATAACATTGGTTGATCTATGTGTGGTTTGTGAAATGAACACACATGCAATTACTCTAGTTGATACATATGTGGTTTCTGGAAAGAACACACATGCAATGAACACTGGTGGATCCATATGTGGTTCATGAGAGGAACACACATGCAATAACACTGGTTGATCCATATATTGGTTGTTAAAAGAACACGCATGCAATACCATTGGTTGATCCATGTGGTTTATGGAAAAGAACACACATGCAATGACATTGGTGGATCCATATGTTGTTTGTGGAAAGAACACACATGCAATAACATTGGTTGATTTATGTGTGGTTTGTGAAAAGAACACACATGCAATTACTCTAGTTGATACATATGTGGTTTGTGGAAAGAACACACATGCAATGAACACTGGTGGATCTATATGTGGTTCATGGTAGGAACACACATGCAATAACACTAGTTGATCCATATGTGGGCTGTTAAAAGAACACACATGCAATTCCATTGGTTAATCCATATGTGGTTTGTGGAAAAGAACACACATGCAATGACTCTAGTGGATCCATTTGTGGTTTGTGGAAAGAACACACATGCAATCACATTGGTGGATCCATATGTGGTTCATGGAAAGAACACAGATGCAATGGCATTGGTGGATCCATATGTGGTTTGTGAAAAGAAAACACATGCAATTACTCTAGTGGATCCATATGTAGTTTGTAGAAAGAACACACATGCAATGAACACTGGTGGATCCATATGTGGTTCATGACAGGAACACACATGCAATGAATCAAGTGGATACATGTGTGGTTTGTGGAAAAGAACACACATGCAATGACATTGGTGGATCCATATGTGGTTTGTGGAAAAGAACACACATGCAATGACATTGGTTGATCCATGTGTGGTTTGTGGAAAGAACACACATGCAATGACATTGGTGGATCCATATGTGGTTTGTGGAAAGAACACACATGCAATGACTCTGGTGGATCTATGTGTGGTTTGTGGAAAGAACACACATGCAATGAATCTGGTGGATCCATGTGTGGTTTGTGAAAAGAACACACATGCAATGCCAATGGTTGATCCATATGTGGTTTGTTGAAAGAACATATGCAATGACATTGGTGGATCCATATGTGGTTTGTGGAAAGAACACACTTGCAATGACATTGGTGGATCCATATGTGGTTCATGGAAAGAATACACATGCAATGACATTGGTGGATCCATATGTGGTTTATGAAAAGAACACACATGCAATGACTCTACTAGATCCATATGTGGTTTGTGGAAAGAACACACATACAATGAACACTGGTAGATCCATATGTGGTTTGTGGAAAATAACACACTTAGAATGACTCTAGTGGATCCATATGTGGTTTGTGGAAAGAACACACATGCAATGACACTGGTTGATCCATATGTCGTTTGTGGAAAGAACACACATGCACTGACATTGGTTGATCCATATGTCGTTTGTGGAAAGAACACACATGCAATGACTCTGGTAAATCCATGGGTGGTTTGTGAAAAGAACACACATGCAATGACATTGGTGGATCCATGTGTGGTTTGTGGAAAGAACACATATACAATGACATTGGTGGATCCATGTGCGGTTTGTGAAAAGAACACACATGCAATGACTCTAGTGGATCCATATGTGGTTTGTGGAAAGAACAAACATGCAATGCCATTGGTTGATCCATGTGTGGTTTGTGAAAAGAACACACATGCAATGCCATGGTTGATCCATGTGGTTTATGGAAAGGAACACACATGCAATGACATTGGTGGATCCATATGTTGTTTGTGGAAAGAACACACATGCAATAACATTGGTTGATCTATGTGTGGTTTGTGAAAAGAACACATATGCAATTACTCTAGTTGATACATATGTGGTTTGTGGAAAGTACACACATGCAATGAACACTAGTGGCATATGTGGTTCATGACAGGAACACACATGCAACGAATCTAGTGGATACATATGTGGTTTGTGGATAGAACACACATGCAATGAACTCTAATGGATCTATCTTGGCATAATTTGATGTATGCCATGATGTATTTCATTGTAAAAGACACCCACTTTCAATTTTTATACTACTCAGCTTTGCCCTTGGTTTTTTGATACTGCCCAGTTTTGCCCCCCTCTCTCTCTTTCGTGGAAGCCCAAACCTGTGCACACTCTGTCTGCTACGCCCTGATTGGTTGTCACAGTTGTCATGCGGATCGTGCGCACCAACAGTTGATCGTGTGTGATCCAACGAGACTCGTTCACACGTCATGCCCTTTAGAGGACAGCGCGAGACAACACGTACGGATCCCTCAATGAGACTTCTACAAGAAGGAACACGATGTCGTCCATGGAAAAAGTCGTCGAGTGGTCATGTCACGTTTAATTTAGTCTGCAAAGGTTACAAGTCTACTACACGGCAACTGGTCATCCACGGCCCACGGGCTATACCATTTTTACTACACAGCGCGCCTGCACTCTCACTTCCGACAGGCCCCGACCACACGAATCTTCCACGCGGCAGCCGCAGCCGGAAGAGATGCCTACCGGGGCCCTCGAGGAGGCCTTAACGTCCCTGCATTAAAAACCCAGCCAATCGGGTCCTCCATTCGCACTCATCCACTACTCTCTCTTCCCTATCTAGCAAAACCCCACAATCTTGAACGTACTTGCACGAACCTTCTCCATGAAACCAGTGCGTGGGGGTGAGTGTGCGGGCATCGCTGCCGGGGTGGTGATTCACGTGGCAGATCTGGAGGAGCATCACGCAGCACAAGGCGAGGAGGACGTGTAGTTCAACCCCTTGGGGGACCATGTGCTCGCCGGTGCTGACGACTTCGGAGGCCCCGATGAGGGCGTGGAGTTCGACGAACACGCTCCGCTCGTGTACTCGGAGGTACATCTATTTCTACATGTTTCATATTTTCTGCTTGAGCTTAATCTATCATGGCGTCATAAAAAAATCTAGTCCTAATGATTAGATGCAACGTACGAACCGGTACATGGAGAGATCTAGTCTGTTCTGAATGAATCCACATTATTTATTTATTAATAAGTTATCAAGACACAAACCACATTAATTTAGGAGCGAGCTGGGGAGACGGCCGTAATAAACTGTTGAGACTCGGAATGGTGGAAGGAATATATATTTATTATTTTTCTCATTTCGGTTTGCATTCCATACATTACAGGTGGATTCAACTGAGATGGACTCTGACAAGGAGACCAGGGACAACAAGAGCCGACATGTCATGAAGAAGCTCAAGAGCGGGATAATCCCTTTCCGCACTCGACTTGGGGAGCTCAGGTGCCCTTTCTGTAAGAATTGAGTCAACCCGAGAATTGCCAGCTTGATTCCGCATGCGGTTGGCATCGGTAAAAGCCCGGCTAGTAAACACAAGTCGGCGACCAAGGCTAAGCACGCTGCTTATGGCAAATTCCTGAGGGAGTATGTCAAGACCGGCCTAGTGTCCCCTTACTTAGGAATCAACAACTTCTAGCCAACCAACCCGTCGCTGTGCTAGCCTAGCCACTAATAATATTTAGTTCTCTTACCGTATCTAGACCCTTAAAGTATGTGGATTTCTATTTGTGTACCCTTTAAATTATATTCAAGTTCATCTGTTTATGGAGTTAAAGTTCCGGTGGTATACTCGTTATTTTGCATGGATAGAGGGGTGCCCCCGACAGATATAAGGGTTATCCTATCCGCTAGATCATAGAGGATCAACAGTTGGTGAGCACGATCCGTGTGACAACTGTCTCGACCAATCAGAGCATAGCAGCGAAGATGAGCACAGGTGCGAGAGATGGATACAAAGAGAGGGGAATACCAAGTAGCACTTAAGAACCAAGGGAAAAACTGAGTAGAACTTAAAAACCAAGGGCAAGAGTGACAAAAGGATTCAAATAGAAAATAGAAAATGATTTAAAAATGGAACCAAACCGCCAGTGTTACGCTTGAGGACAAAACTGAGTACAACTGAATAGCTAGGGTTAGACACGAGGGGGAAAACGTGACTCACGGTACGTGTGTGCGGTGCACGGGGTGGTAGCGGACACGTGTGGCCGTGCACGGTGCAGTAGTACGCGGTGCACGGTAGTGCAACGAAACGTCACCTCCCTTCTCCTTTAATAGAGGCCTCCCTAGTCCCACTCATCACGCACTCGCTCACTCAACCGTCTCCACTGTCCCATCACCTTCTGCAAACGCCCAACAAAACCCCAACCACGCCGGTGATGGAGAAGAACGGTGTGGTGGCCATTAGCACCTCCAAGGCCGCCGGCGAAGAGCCCCCTTCCCCGTACAGACCACTGTGCATGTCCCCGCATCCACCGTAGCCACCGGCGAGGAGGCCCCCACCGGTCTCGGACAGATCCCGCTCGGCTGGGACCCCTACGAGGAGGTTGTCTACATAAGGCCGGACAAGCCCTACGACACCAGCATCGCCGACCCATGGTCGGAGGTAACCATAGTTTTCTCCCCTTCCCTTGTTCTTCCCCTGTTCACATCGTTGGATGCTAGATCGTTTGTTATTAGGGCTCAACTATTCGTATTTTTACAGTAGCTAATCCTCTTGTGTTAGATCTTGATTTTCGATGAATCCCCCTATTCGTAGTTGGGATCAGTATTCGATTTGGTTTGAGATTTGGGGAATAATCGGGAGATCTCAATCGGTCAATCTATGCAAATAATCAATCCCGATAATCAAAGTATCTCAATCATGTCCTTATTGCACTCTACTGTTTTTTTCCAACAGGAGGATAGTAGCGACGTCCGTAGCGACGACGAGTCCAAGGACACCAAGACTCGACATGTGCTGAGAAGGCTAAAGTGCGGCCAGTACAACAACTTCTTCGTCAGCGACGTGTACATGTGCCCCTTCTGCCCCACCAGGAGGCTCCGCGCCACGGACTTCAACTCCCTCGTGAAGCATGCCGAGGACGTGAGGACCTGCGGCGAGTCCGTAAACATCCACGACTTCATAGCCAAGCACCAGGCGCTCGGTCTTCACCTCCGCAACCTCCAGAAGGTGGCTATCGAGGAGGGTCACATGCCCCCGATCAAACCCAAGGCGCCCAAGGTCAAGAGGCTAGGCAGCAAGAAGTGGAGGAGGCGCTAGAGGGAGGAGGCGGAGGCCCTCCTGGCAGAGGCCATGAGGGGCCACTGATCAGCTGCTGCTGCTGGTGTAAAGCAGCTTCTTTTGTCTTGTCTGTGTTGAACCTGTTAGCTGCTGCTACTGAGCAGCCTAATTGTCGAACCTCGTTAAGTACCGTACTATATAACCTATATTAGCTGCTTTATCTACATCTGCTCTGTTTACTGAATTTATTTATGGTGCTGGTTAGTTTTGCTGCTCTAGATTTGCTACCAGATTGGGAAAAACAAGGACAAAAGGAACAATGAATGAAGAGAGAAGCTGCTCTACATTCCCTACCTTTTTGGGCAAAAAAACACAATTGTTAGCGAGAGAGGGGAATAGGTGCTCTTAAAAGGGCCAAATAACAAAAAAAAATTCCAATTTAGGCGTTAGTGCGCACGTAACGGCCAAGCCTTTGACCAGACGACACCCCCCTCCGAGCGCATGTGAGGGCTTCGAAATATCAGGAGGGAAAAAGTGAGGACAAACGAGACACAATGTTGCTATAGCTAAATCTGACAAAAAGCTGAATTTGGCTTTACCATGCAATTTGGCTAGAGCTCCACAATGTAGCTATTCTAAATCTCTAAACTATGTGGTGCGTTGAAACCTCATGCTTTTCCACCGACACGTGTGTTGCAAAGTTCCTTGATCATGCATGCTTACACAAGTGGCCTACACACAAACTATAGAAGCATGGGCAAATGAGCTTCAATTTGGCAAATTCTGGACAAAATCACCAAATTAAAGAAAGGAAATTGCAAGTTTTGCGCAATTGGCAGGCCTGATCGGCTAGGCGGCTGCCCCGGGGTGCAGGGATGCTAGGTCCCTGTCTATGCTTAAACTTCTTAAACTTGTTACGAATAATAGTTGTACACTTCCTTCTGTCATGTCATGTTACGTCGTGTCAGCACCGCGCACCCGCTGCGGATCGGCAACGGGACGGTGGTCTACGTGACCGATCTCTGCCACGCCAAAGCCACGTCGCACACCCGTCCCATCGCCTACCGGGAAGGACGCCGAATTTAATCACTAGGATTGGAAACCAACGGTGCTCGTCCAGTCAAACTTGCTTCCGCATGAGTATGACCGGAATATTGGTAAACACAATTTAAGCATCGCCTTCCGTCTCCTCAGCACATCACTGTGCAAAAATCTCCAACTCATTCCTTCCTTCCGCCGTCGCAGCCACCACAAGAACCATCGACGCTGCCACAGGCACCGCCTTTGCCAGGCCATACCACCGCAACAGATCACTTCACCACCACGCCCAGTCCCAGCCACCGCTATCAACCCTAGGCCACCGCCGCCGCATTAGCTGCTGCCATGGACTCAGAGTACGACGTGTTCGGCGACGGGAGCGACTTCACCGACGAGTACACCGTCACCGCACATGGCACCACCAAGCTGACGGTCATCCACACAAATGCGTTAGCGGTGGTCGCCAAGGTCATCGCAATGTACGGGTAGTGGCTACAGGAGCCGATGGACAGGTACAAGATCGCCGGCCTTGACCTCGAGTATACCGGAGATAGGAAGAGGATGGCGCTTTTGCAGCTGTCCATGCGCAACCACTGCCTCCTATACCATGTATGTAGGAACAAATCTGTATGCCCGGAGCTTCGCGAGTTCCTACACAGGAGGGAGATCTACTTCGCCAGCGTCGACATCAAGAACGACACTCCAAAGCTAGAGCGGGATCTCCTCGTTCATGTCGTCAATCACGTCGATCTCCAACGTTTGTGGAGGTACCCGGATGGCGATACGGGGAAAGCCGGCATGGCTAGACTCGTTGCCGACATCATCGACCGCGAGTACGCCGGCATGAAAGTCGAGTTCCCAAAGCACCTGCATGAGCGATGGGAGTGGAGGCACCTAGATTACGATGCGATCAAGTACGCAGTCAGGGACGCGTATGTCTACTACGAGATGCTCAACAGGATCTGGCGGGTGGGTGAGTGTGCTATTTACCACTACTAGTTTCGCATTTCGTTCCTAGTTTTATCTCGCCTGTATTATATCTCGCATGTATTTTCTAAGCATTCTGTGTGTAAAAACCAAGCTCATATGATCCCTGTGCTAACCTGTATGAATTACATTTCCCCTTTTTGTATGCTCAACATTCATTCTTACAAATTCTGTCTGTGCTATTTGCATGTGGCAGAATTTAGGACTGACATGCATAAGGTGTGATACAGTCATAAGTCATAACCAAACCTAGATTATAGCGAAGGATACAGTCATAACCAAACCCAGATTATAGTTCGACAAAGGTAATACACAGCAGTTCGTAATTGCTCACATAGTGTACTTCTGATATAACATGTTTTCATAAACATAAGAAGCCCCATACAAACACAACAATCATGCACTAAAAGTCTACATCCCAGCCTGTTGGAGAAGGCAACCGATCCCAGGATGCCTTCGGTCGCTTGCCCCGGCTTGTAGATTCATCTACACTCCGGCATCTGGGGCAAACAACCTGCCTTGGTGGTGGTTCAATGATGCGATGCCTGGAACGAGATTTTACAATCTGGCGGTACAGCTCATGGCTAACATACTCGTCAATTGCAGTGTACTTCAGATTAGGTTCAGAAAGCGGCTTATCCTCCCAGTAATCGTGCCCTAAACGCCTCCATGAACATCTCGGCAGTTTGCCCTTCATGTCAGCGTACCACGGATCGATGAGTTCGGAGGCAAGATCGGCCATCCCGGTCCTGCCGCCCTTCTTCCCTGGGATCCAGTAAATTTCCTAGATGTCCACTCTGCACTCCTTTGGGATTCTAATGTTGACAGCCAGGCTTTCAAGCAGTTTAGTGTCATTCGTGATGTCAACACTAGTAAATGTTATGTGCTGGTTCTCGAGAAAGTCATGGAACAGATCCCTAATCATTTTGCCCCACCTGCATGAAATTGAATTCAGACAAATAATATAGCAATAACTTTTGTAAACAGACGGTTCGGAAACAAAAACATCCCGTCAGCCCCCTTCTCACAAAAAGGCTGGTATACGAGGACGTGCCCCTTCATGGAGAGTTGCACCACGACGGTCCTATGGTGATCACGGTTGTACTCGAGGTCGAGACCTACGAACCTGTTTTCTTCGAACCGCAGCCAACTCGTGTAATTACTCAGAGTGTTGCTCACCATCCGAGGGTCGGTGGTGTAGACGACATTGATCTTCTTCCCGCCATGTACTTCTATGTTGAAGTACGCAGTCGCTTGCCTGCCGTCATTTCGGACATCTGAAAAGTCCATGACTATAGGCAAGAGGGAAAGGATACGGAGGAAGAGGGTGATCCCGTGCCGGAGGAAATGGGTGAGGCCGTGGAGGAGAAAGACGATGAGGCCGTGGAAAAGGAAATGAGACAGAGAAGTGAAACTACTTACTGCAAGATTGGAACCTCCCTTACTAATATCTGGAATGGTGCACGACCGCTCGTAGTAGGGTGAAGGTGGAGAAAAACGGCAGTTTTACATGTCGACGCTAGCGCTGCCTAAAATTTGTTCTGTGCCACTTCCATGCGGTAGAATTGAGGTCTTGCATGCACGATCCAAGTCAAAGGTAGTCACGTTTGCGCGTGCCAACCTTCACGCACTGACAAGCGGGCCGCACATTTCTCTCTCTTACGATTTATTTTTTCACTTCCTCTAAACGGTTCCAGTGCGCGCCCTCAATAATTACAGCCCCTTCCTTGTCTTCCACGCGGATGAGAACCGGCGGCGGTGGTTCCTCATCGGGTCACTCCCTACTCGAACAACTGCCCCATCCCTGATTCCATCCCCTCTCGAATCCATCCGCCTCCTTATCACAACGCCTCGATTAATCTACCGGATTCCAGACTCCATTTGCCGCTATGGTAGAGCTTGGGGTAGTAGCAGGCTGAAGCGAAAGGCATGCGACGACGACGCGGATGGCCAGTGCGACTGCCACCGCGAGGATTGGGGATGGCCGAACCTCAGCACCGCGAACGTGCACAGGATCGCCACGGGGTTGGACATCATCTATGTCGGCCGCCTCGCTCGCTGCATCCCTGGCTACCGCTTCACGATGCGAGACATGGACGAATAACCGTTCGGCACACCAGGCCTTCTTTACCCCGATACCAGCAAATGGCCAAACGACCGTGATGGCCACGTAAGTTCCAGTATCTTGCTTATTGGTTCAGTCATATCGTTGATTCATATGTGCTGAACTCTCATCGGAATCCTATGTTCCTTTCGTCGAACGTTTTGTGTGCACGCGCGGTTTGAACAAATTGAACCATTTAAGACTATTATGTACAGCGGAAGCTCTGCTCGTACCTGATATTCTGGTATTTTCGTAGTGACACAATCTTACTTTAGGTGATAGGCGAGTTGTCAATTTCGATTTGCAATGGAATGCCTGCTAGGAAATATTTTGTTTCCTAAAATAAAAAAAAACAGATTAGACAATTTAAGATTGTTATGCCCCGAGTTGTTTATGATCATCGTCAGGAGTTTGTTCTGGGGGGGCTCTGCTCCTACTCCATATATTGGGTATCTTCGTAGTGACACGGGCACAATTTAGGCGATATCTGAGGAGACACTCGTATTTAGGAGATGTTTTTTGTACTTTAATCTGAAGGTCCAATTGTCAAATTGTATTTGCAATGGAATCAATGCTAGGTGATTGTACCAACTGACAACAAACTCTGTAGAATATTCATGCAAAACTGATGTTGCTGGATAAGTGGTCTGAATCAGTAGTAGTGAATATCAAGGAAGAATAAGAGACAGAAATGGGAGATGACTAGAACTGGGTGGGTGGCAACGGCGAGTGGCTGGTCCTTTTATCCCAGGATGGGAGTACTTGGACTCTAAAAATGGCTACAGATCGTTGAGACTTATATTGCCATCTTTGGAGGGTGTCGGCATTACTGCATTCAACAACGGGTGGCCGCCGCCCATTTCCGAATTCGCTTACAGGTTCAACATGGCAGAACTTGAGCTCCTGAAGGTACAGCTCCCACATAGACCGCGGGGGCGTGGAAGACCTGGGAGTACGAGCTCTTAGCGGTGTTCGACAAGGCAATCACATTCATTAGATGCCCAGAAGACAAGGAATGGACAGTCTTGCGCGACGACTTCCTGCGGCCGGAGAAGTATGTTGACGCCGTCTTCACCTCCAGCTACTATTCGTACAAACCGCAACGCATTATGCGGTCACTGAACCTAGCGGCGACGTGCGTGTTTGGGAGCCATCCATTTGGGGTGAGTCATGGTGTCATATAATAGCATGTAAAATCCCATTCAAAATTCTGCTTACTGACTGTAAGTAACACGCAGGTACCCACACAGCCCCGTGCATCATTCCAGCTCTGGTCAACGAAGATGCAGTAGCAGATGCTGAACTTGGGACACGACGCTGGTTCCTGGCACCTCTCGGAGGCGACACGAAACAGGATGTTGAACTCATGTGGATTCATATCAGGGGAGCACTAAACAACGATGGTGATACAATAGAACATATAGGGACACAACTTTCTTCATACCCATCGCTGCGCTGTCACGTTTTCTCGAGGTCCGCATGCCCATCCAAAGACCCAGTAGAGCAAGTCTGGAGCAGACTCGGTAATCTGAAGGAACAATCTGTGTTTCTTGGGATCAACTAACCTTTCTTTGTTGGAGCCCCTAGAGCTGTTGAATCTGTAATTGCTCAGGCAGCCCTGGCTCATGATGCTGGTGGTGGTGGTGGTGGTGGAGCTGACGAAGAACTAGTTGTTGCTGCTCCTAGTGAAGCTGACAAAATACTTGGTGATGCTGTTGTTGGTGAAGCTGACAAAATACTTTCTAATGCTGCCGCTGGTGAATCTGATGAAATACCTGCTGAGGCTACTGCCGGAGTCTAGGAAGAACATGCTGATGTTGTTGCTGAGGTGCCAGCACTTCCAGTGTTTATAGCAGACTATGTGTTTGCTGCACACTCACGTGCCTATCATGTTGACACTCCAAATTTGACATGGAGCTGAATCCACGTCAGGGGGAGGGGGCTACAATTGGCTCATCAGTGGGATCATATGATGTGATGTTGAATGACAGACGGCCAAACGTAGTATTCTGGTTCGTTTCGACAATACCACCAGCTCCAGGGACCTAGTGCTCATACTGGCAGATCCGATGAACCATTTGCCTTTATCTTTACCATTAGTTATGCTTATTTGTGTAAAGACTAAGCTGTGCTTATTTCTGTAAGACTAAGTTAAGCCTAACTGCTTAATATTCAGTGAAGCCCAGCTTTTTTTTCCACGCCCATAACAACAGAATTGCAGCATAGAACATACAAAGGTAATGTGCATACTAGGCATTTTTTCTCAGGATAACAACCACTTCAAGTAAATGATACATGGTGTACGCATTTGAACGCATCACTAGAATGTGCCACCTATTGATGATTGATGACATGGATCTAGCTTTTCTGTGTGTATTTGCATTGAATCGCTCATTGATTTGTTCACATATTTTTTGGCAATGACTGATGAACTCCACTCTCTTGGTAACATGTTTCGTCAGCGAGCACTTGTTGATGCAATGCAAAGTACAGAAATGGTCGTCATCGTCATTCCATTTAGGTTCTCTATGTTTCGTCATCATGGAGCTACTAATTTCAAATGAAAATCTAGTAAACAACATATGTGTACATTGTTAGAGTATGCTACGGCCACGGTACATACATGTTTTTCTACAATCACAAAAAGAAAACTTGATGCATTTTCACCTTGTTGGCATTGTGCCGAACTGGGTGGATGTGGCTTTGGGGTTCGGAGAGGAAGGCGCCGTGGCTAGTTCGTGTGCGACCACGGCGACGGCGAGCTCGGATTATGGTGGAGGCCAACAGGACCGAGCAAGGTCGGCATGGTGACAGATCTCACCAGGGAATGAATTCCCGTCCCTGCGTCGTGCCATGGGTGCAGCCATGGTGAGGGCGAGCTCTGATTCGGGATGGGGAGGAGAGCCGGGCCGAGCAGGTTCATCCAAGTCCTAGCTCCGTGCTATGGCCACGACCACAGATTGCGGCCCCCAAGGAAGAAGAAGACGCGTAAAGGATGCATGTGCCAACGCTACAAGCCTACATGGTAGCGACGACGGCAATGACATAACGGCGAAAGCTGATAGGGGGGCCCAACTTGACGACCGTTAGCCTGATATTTTGTATTGAAATGTAAAGTTGAATTCGTGCCGAAAAAGGCCCTCTGAGTATTTGGCACGCCAACTTTGGGCAACGCAGCTGATTGTAAGCAACTTGGGTACCGTGTTGCCTGGGCGACCCAACTTTCAGGCCGCAAAATGATATTCTCCTATTTCGGGTCAGCGGCCGCGTCCAGCATCGGCACTGAAGCAAGTGGTCTCGTCCCCACGGCGGTGCTCGACAGCGGTGCAGCTAACCCATGGCTCGGAAGAGGAGATAGGGAGGGACCTGTTTGCATCTCAAATCTTTCAGCGGGGTCTTCTCCACATAAAAGGGGGACCTATGTGTTTATTTCATTTTCTTATGGGGTCTTCTGTAATATTGTACACCTCCTATGTTTGTGACTAATACAAAATGCTTCCAGGCCCTTCGGGGCTCCCCGTTCAAAAAAAGCAATAGATGGCTTGACTTAAAAAGGAAATAAAGCTACAACTCTCACCATTGGTGTCACTGTATGTCGGTCCTCTATTCCAGAAGTTTCGCCTGGTATAGAACTACCAGATGGCAAGCAAGTAGCATTATTGCTACACATCTAAAAGTATAATAGGGGCACCCCCTAGGTGTTACCTCAGCTATTAGTCAATTTCAGCCATTGGATCGACCTCCCGAAACGCATCTCATCCGTCCATATACGATTAGTCGTTTGTACCCTCCTTAGTCAATTGGATGCGCGCACTTGGGCTCCGTACACACGCGGTAGTTTCTTTGGCCAGATGCTGGTCTTCCCCACCGGAAATTATCTAGGCCAACTTGTCGCATCCTAAGTATTGTATTCAACGGGCCTTTAACGGGTGCAGGTGGTCTAGCAGGGGCATCCATCTCCTCACGCGAGGCAAAAAATCTGGACAAAAGCCACGCCGGTGTTGAAAACCCTAACCGCGCTCGTGATTGGTCCCGTCTCCCCCAATCCCTAGCGCTGTCGACGGCTCCCGTGCCTGCCTTTTCTCACCCTGGTGCTGCCGCCTCCTCCTCCGTGTCCTCTCCGTCATCCTGCTGCAGCCTCCTCCTCAGAGGAGGCGCTCGATTCGGCAATGCCTGAGCCGGAGGGGCTCGCAGAGGTCAGCCAGCCCGGCGCCAAACAACGTCACCGGGAGGAGTGGCCGGCGGCGTGTAGGAGGAGCACACCTCGCCGTTCCAACTCCGGACACGGTCCACGGGGCTGCCGATGCCCTGCCTCTGCCTCCTTTTGGTGCTCAACAGGAGGAAAACAAGCCGCTACCAAACCCTACCTAACGGAGGCGCGTAGGATCCGAGGTGAACCCCCGTCCGCCCCAATAGTGGTTTCATATGTCCCTCCCGTGGCTGTTTGATCCAGTTTTGCACTAATCTCTCGTGTAGGAGATGAACGAGGTATAGCAAATGAGGCCAGACATGAATCATATTCTGGAGATAAGATCCCAAGGCAAGTAAGTTCCACGTGTTGTCTCTGACTCCATGCCTTGCTAGAATTTTTTTATGCTTTTGGTTGGTTTGGATTGTGTGCGTTCCCGTTTGAGCATAGCAGATCTGTTTGTGTGGCAGTAATGGAGAGGTGGTGCCCATTTATTTGTAGAAATTAATTTTTCTTTGTGTGTTCAGGCCGTGTGGTGCTAGTCTGATGGTTTAGATTGGAGGATATTGGGAAATATATGGTACAGATTTTGTCTAGGAGACAGGCATGGCAAGGTCCAACGATGGTGTGCATGTCATGATGTAGGTTTGAATCTTCTTTTGAAGCTAAAATATCAGTCTTTTGTTTATATTTGGAATAGAGGATAAACTCCTTTGCAAGCAATGAATAAATATTAAGTCTCGCATTTGGGTTTACACGGCAAATCTGGAATTTAATTATGAAATTTTAGTTTTGTAATTTCTATATTGTGCGCTTATTTTTGTCTTTGTTCTTACATGTACATGATTTGATGATGTTTCAGTTTAGGAACGTCGTACTGATTTGTCTAGGCACTATTGCAGCTCTTCTTTGATTTTACCTTTTCTACACACGTTGTTCGGTCTTGCCTAATTGTGTTATTGTTGTAGCTTGGAAGGTCGGTTCAGATGCCCATGTTCGCGCATCACGCTATCCACTCAGCTTGGACTGTTACTAAATACAAAATTTAAAATTTAAAAGGGCAGTTGATGGAGCCTAGATTTTGTAAGACATAGTGTTATCCATAAAAGTTAATGAATATATATAGAAGGGTTCAGAGATGATACAACATTTTGACCTATCGACGCATTGACATCCAGGTTCTTGAATATCTGCTTGTTTTTTAAATGTCTGCTTCACCTTTTTTTTAGCTTTGTAAATTCTGTACATAGGTTGGCTGTTGATTCTTCCTAATTATGATGTACATATGTTCAGCTTAATATGATTTCATCACCCTTTAAATATGCCACAATTATATGCTGTTTATTTATGTATGTTGTTGCAGGTGTCAAACTCGCTTAAGTCTTTAATTCACGTTTTTTAGTTCTGTCAATTCTGTACATAGGTTGGCTGCTGATTCTTCCTAATTACGATGTACGTATGTTCAGCATAATTTGATTACATGCCACCCTTTAAATATGCTGCTTATTCATGTCTGTTGCTCTAGCTGGCAAACTCGCTTAAGTTTATTCATAGATGATAAATAGTATGTAGGACAGGTAAATGCGATCCTTCACTTGAGTTGTCTTGGGTTTTGGAGAAAGAAGGAAAAATTCTAAAGAATATTGGTTCAAATTCTTGATATTGAAGTAGGTGATGGTTGGACCTTTTGATGGTTGGGCCTTCTGAACCTAAAGATCCTCCTTTTCTAGAGAAAATTATTGTTACATCTATATCCTGTTATGTTTTATTGTTAATATGCATTGCATACTCATCATGTACTCAGAAAAATATTTGTCATACAAAGCATGGTCTTGTTATCTTTTATAGGAAATGCATATTTTGCATTTGACTTAATAAGTATAAAGATTGACATGAGGTTTCTCTCTCAGGATATCCAGCGATTTGGAAGGGAGCAAGGAGGAGATTGCGGGGATATGAGGTGGACGCTTGGAATTTGCTTCCGTGAGCCATGAAGAACTTGGTTCAGTTTTCCTCTGGCCAGTTTTCCTTCTGTTCTATTCAAGGATGTTGTTTTGGTCATTGCTTCTCTCTTATTGGAAGCTTCTATCCTAGGTTGTTTGAGATGACTGCCCCTATCCACTTAATTTCAGTGACAGTCAAGACCCACATCCCTTTTTTATAGGCTCTACAAGGTACAAATATCACCTTGTTTTATTTTGCGATGTGGAGAAGTCAATCCACCCTGTTGCCAATTTATAGCAGATACACTTTTTAGTAAGAGTTAACAATGAACTACTCTTTTTTCTTTCTCCGGTCGAAGACACAGGTATCAAAACGGGCAAATAAGAAATACCGAAAGTCTAGAGCTGGTAGTCGGTTAAATGAAATACTGGTATGTGCTCTTCAAGTAAACTTTTCCTTTATATGAGTAGGTCTATATATAATTAGCTGCATCTTGAAAAATATCGGTTGTCATATGCTAGCTGTCTCATACTTACTAGAGTTTCTTTCTTGCTATTTTTATGAGAACTAGAAACTATATATATCAAGCACTAATCTTGCGAACAAAAACTAGAAAAGGCAAAGGAGAAAGGAGAGAAGGATGGTGCCGTACTTGGAGATGTTCTTTGCAAGGAAGATGTGTTGGTGCTGCTTCACATGCGTATGTTATTCATGCCAAGTGGGGCTTCTCTCCTGTCTCCCTGTGCCCGCTAATTGTTTGTCTTCTTTATTGGTACTGTCGGTAGGGCTTCTATTCTTACGCATTTTATTGGGTGTTCTCCCTGGCCACCGCCTCACCAGTGCTCCGGTAGTTCTCCCAACACATCAGCTGCCTAGAACAAGAGTCATAGGTCAGCTAAAATTCTACGCTTGCTTTGGCAAAAAGAAAAGTAAAAACTGCGAAAACTGGTTGATAATATTTTACAAAAAAATACAAAGTTTTGTAGAGTTGATTATACCCAATATTTTTTTGCATTTTCCTTAAGTTTGATGTCTAATCAAGAAATAGTTTCTTCTAATAATTTGTTGGACATAAATTAATTTAGGTAATAGTTTAACTTTTTGGCTAAAATGACAAGAAATCATCTTTGCAAGGATAAAAGTTTATTACATGCACTGCTTAGAGACACCCTTTTCCGTTCTGTTGTTGTCATCTTTGAACCTTGAAACCATCATTTATGTTTTCTTACATTTTCTTTCAACTGTGCTTTGTTATATTTTTATTAAGTTCAGCTATTTAGTTCAAAAAAACCTGATTCATATGCATAATCTAATTAAAAGAGTAGAACTTTGAAACTTATTTTAATTAATGCTACATATAAATGCCATGTTCAGCTTCTCAGCGAGTTAACATCTTGGAAGAAAATTATAAACATACAAAACAAGAGAGCTATCGCATGTACATGTGATTCTTTTACTTGATTCCTTTGCCCTGCTATGTCAATGCTAGAACAACTCTAAAGCAGTTCATGGAGGAGTATGAAAATACATTAAGAGACAAGGTAGAGAAAGAAAACAAGGCTCATGTTAAGTCGTTCCAAGATGTAATTCAATGCATTACTCACAATGACTTCGAGAGACAATTTTAGGCAGCATATACCAACGCAAAGTTTCAAGAGTTTCAAGAGCAATTAAGAAGTAAAATCTATTACTATCCAACTGTGCTGAACAAAGAAGGGTTACGTTTTTACTTTTGGAGTCAGAGAGGACCGTACGATTTATTTTAAAGAGAGGATGGCGAGATTAGAGAGAATATTTATTTCAGAGTTCACTATCTTGTTCAACCAAGTGGACTGCAATGTAGATGTGTTTCTAGGCCTTTTGAATTTTGAGGAGGCATCCTGTGTAGCCACATCCTTTCTGTTCTTGCTCTCATGAAGATCACGGAAGTACCTACTAAGTACATATTGCAGCGATGGAGAAATGACTTTAAGCGCAAAACACACATGTTAAATGTACTAATTATTTTCAGCAGTTCAGTTCTCATGTTAAATGTGGCCTTACTCACTAATTTCCTAGAAGGATCTTTCAATCAATTCGTGATTCCCATTGAAGTTCTCCGCAAGGGTTGGTGTATTTTGGTAAATAAAATCTATATGCTACAAGGGAGTACTCGTAAACGCAAATCAAGTACAGAGTAACTGGCACTCACCTCATCCATTAGAGCTTGCATCTGAGTTCCATCAAATCGAGCTAGCAAATCGCGAGCACCTCTTCTCCCTGCAAACTGCTGGCGCCCCATCCCCCTCTCTGTCGCCCCTGCTACGAGAGTACAACACGATTTTCGCAACCGACAAGTCAGGCTTGCCGATCTACTAATCAACCTCTTGGAGCTCACCTTGGTGAAATCTCCATACACATATCCAGTGTAGATCAAGTGTCGAACCAGTAGCAACGGGATGGCCGCTACCAGCTACTAGAACAGTCCGCCGAGGCAGTGCAATGGGATAAGGCCAAGTAAATAAAAATAAATGGAAGGTTTTTTTTAGCATAATAATAGGCAGGTAGGGCCTACAAAGAAGGAGAGATGTTCTGATCCTATTATCAAGTCTCATGTCATCTCGAGCGGGCCGACCTAAATGGTCCACCCGAGTCCGAACCGGTCCGACTGAACACGAACGGTGGTGTGCCTCCTCCAGTGATGCAACGCATCCAAACTGACTTGTCCGACTCGACCCATCGGCACACCAAATTTAGGCAACGGTTGTGTTGAGATGGACAGCGTGCGGACCGCGCGAGTGTCCTCCAATCGGCACCGGGGCCCTTGTATAAGTGAAACATTAACAGTAATCCTGCATTTTTATTAGATTTGACATGGCCCGTCACAAAAAGGCCTAGGTAAACAAAATAAAAAAGGCATATAGTACTGGTCATCCCTACCGCTACCCGTCACCGTTGCCGTGGCCGCTATTGCAGGAGGGTTTGCCCCCGTCGCTCACGCCCCCAGATGGCGCGCTGCTAGCGCCAGTCGAGGGAGACGTTGCGGCGACACTCAGCGAGGTTTCCACGATCCGCCGCCTCGGTTGTTGCCCTCTGGCGCTCTACCTCCCGGAGCGCCAGAGTCTTCTCCAGCTCGGCCCTCCAGTGGTCCCTCCCCGCTATCCCGGCGTGCTCCTCCACCACCGCCGTAATGGCGTGCTCCTCCGGCGCTATACTGGCGCGCTCCTCTGCTGACTGCTGCCGTCATGGCGAGCTCCACCGCAGCACGCGCCGTCGAAGCCACCAGCTGATCTTCCGCCTTGCGGCGCTCCCGCGCCTCACGCCGGATGCGGTCTTTCGTCGCATCCCATTGATACATTGCAAACGTATCTATATTTTTTGATGTTTCATGCTTAGTTTTATCCACTTTCTTGTGTTTTGTTCCAACTTTGGAGTACTTTTCCTATGATTTCTTGGACTAACCTATTAACAAGAGCCACAGTGCCAGCTGCCTGTTTTCTGCTATTTTTTGTTTTAGGAAAGTCAGAAAATGAATATTCTCGAAATTAGACGGGACAAAAGCCAAAGTGCCTATTTTTCCGGAAGTCATCAGATGCCAGAATACGAGACGGAGAAGGGCCAGAGGCTGGCCACACCACCTGGCCGCGCGTCCAGGGTTGGCCCGCGCTAGGGGGTGGTGTGGTGGCCCCTGGCACCCCCTCGGCCTCCCCTTCCGACTATAAGATGCCCTCAGGACGTAAACCCTAAGTACCCGATCAAAAATCCACGAAAGAGTCTGTAGCCGCCGTCATCACCATCCCTAGATCGAGAGGGATCTGAAGCTCTTCTCGGCACCCTGCCGGAGAGGGGATTTCACCCTGGAGGCCTTCTTCATCACCATGCAAGCCTCCGGTGTGATGCGTGAGTAGTTCATCCTTGGACTACGGATCCATGTAGTAGCTAGATGGCTGGTTCTCCTCCTTTGTGCTTTCATGTCTAGATCTTGTGAGCTCCATTCATGATCAAGATCATCTATTTTCAGTTCTGCATGTTGTGTTTGCGGTGATCCGATAGATATTGAGATGCTATTTCAGATTGATTATTGATTATATCATGTCTTTGTTATTTGTGATCTTGCATGCTTTCCGTTGTTAGTAGCTATCTTGGCCAAGTAGATGCTAGCAACTCCAAGAGTTAGTATTTATGCTCGATAGTGGGTTCATGCCTCTGGTAATCTAGGGAAGTGACAGAAATCTCTAAGGTACTAGATGTGTTGTTGCTACTAGGGACAAAACAACAATCCTTTGTTCATAGAACAATCATATTGTTTACTTTACATGCAGTTCATAAAGCACTAATATGTTGCTTGCAACTTAATACTGGAGGGGGTTCGGATGATAACCTGAAGGTGGATTATTAGTCATAGATGCAGTTGGATGGCGGTCTATGTATAATGTTGTAATGCCCAATCAAGTCTCAAAGGAGTCAAGATGATTAGTATATGCATGTATTGCTTTCTCGATGTTTGTCAATTGCCCCGCTGTAATTTGTTCACCCAGCATGTTATCTATCTTAAGGAGAGCCACCTCTAGTGAACTATGGATCCCAGTCCTTGTCTTTTGCATTCAATCTACAAACTGTTTACTGTTTTGTGTTTACTTTCTGCAAACTATTACTTCTTTCCATTCGATACGCTTAATCCTTTGTTTTCAGCAAAACACGGTGAGATTGACAACCTCATCGCAAGTTGGGGACAAAGTTATGTGGTTGTGTTGTGCAGGTCTCCACGTTGCTACTAGCACCGGTAGTGCGCCCTGCCAAAGCTCAGCTAGTAACACCTTTGGGGTGTTTCCTTGCTCCTACTGGTTCGATTAAACCTTGGTTTCATAACTGAGGGAAACTTGCTGTTGTGCTCATGATACCTTCCTCTTGGGGTTCCCAACAAGCTCTACATCAACCACGCACCAGCACTTTTCTGGGCGCCGTGCATTGAGCCATCAAGCATTTTTCTGGCGCCGTTGCTGGGGAGTCAAGGACATCTTCACAAGGGGAGTCCCTCATAACCAATCTCTTTACTTTGTTATTTTTGTTTTGCTTAGTTTCTTTTTGCTTTGTTTGCTTGTTTCTTTATCAAAAACACACAAAAAATAGTTTTACAAGTTTGCTTTCTTATTTGAAAACACACAAAAAATGATTACTCTTGAAAACACTAAGTTGTGTGACTTCACTAGCACCAACAAAAATGATTTTATGAGCACACCTATTGCTCCACCTGTGCCTGAAGATACTTTCTTTGAGATAAAACCTGATTTACTCAATCTTGTTATGAGAGAACAATTTTCTGGTATTGGTAATGAAGATGCGGCTTCCCATCTAAATAACTTTGTTGAACTTTGTGAGATGCAAAAGCATAGGGATATAGATGGTGATATTATTAAGCTGAAATTGTTTCCTTTCTCTTTGAGAGGAAAAGCTAAAGAATGGTTGAATTCCTTAACTAGGAATAGTATTGATTCTTGGACTAAATGCAAATGTGCTTTTATTGGAAAATACTATCCTCCTGCTAAGATTATATCTATGAGAAGTGAAATAATAAAGTTTAAACAACTTGATAATGAGCATGTTGCTCAAGCTTGGGAAAGAATGAAATCTTTGGTAAAGAATTGTCCCACTCATGGACTGACTGCTTGGATGATAATCCAAACTTTTTATGCAGGATTGAACTATTCTTCAAGGAACCTATTGGATTCTGCTGCTGGAGGTACCTTTATGACCATCACTTTGGGTGCTGCAACAAAACTTCTGGACAATATGATGGTTAATTATTCTGAATGGCATACTGAAAGAGCTCCACAAGGTAGGAAGGTAAATTCTGTTGAGGAAACCTCCTCCTTGAGTGATAAGATTGATATTATTATGTCTATGCTTGTTAATGGGAAAGCCCATATTGATCCAAATAATGTTCCTTTAGCCTCTTTGGTTGCTCAAGAGCAAGTTGATGTGAACTTCATAAGAAATAATAATTTTGGCAACAATGCTTATGGTAATAACAATTATAGGCCCTACCCTCCTAATAATACTTATGGCTATAATGGTAAACCTGAATTACCTAGTGGAGGAAGAATTTTAGAAGCTGAAAGAGCCACTAAAAACTTCATGCAAATGCAATATGATCAAAATAAACTATTCACTAAAACTATGGAGGAATGTGGCGCCCCGCAAAAACCACTACTAGAAAATCGCGGTGTTTTTGCGCATTGCATCATCATGACCGCATGATCATGTCATCATGCCACCTTGCATTTGAGCATCGTCATGTCATCTGGCATTTGTTTGCATAAAACTATTTTCGAATGTCTGTTTTTGTTTTCTCAACGCCCCGTCTTTAACTCAAATTAAAACCCGGGTCTCCGGATTATTTTGTTTTGCCTACAAATGGTTTTCAAAATCCCCGTTTTAAATAAACAGAATTTGTATTATTTTTATAGGAGGCAGCCAGCAGGCCCGAAAGCCTAGCCGGCCACCTCCAAATTAAAACCCTAACCTGTCTAACCCTAAATCCTATTCTACCCAAACCCTTTTCTACCTAAACCTAGCCTACCCACCCTTCCTCCACCTCACCCTGGCCAATCCTCTCCCTCCACCTCACACCTCCACACCACCCCAGCCTATCCCAGGCCGCCACATCATTCCACCTATCCACCTCATCTCCCGCTCACCTCCCCACTGCCCCCTTCCGACCAGGCCCCACCTGGGCACCCCACCCCACCATCCACCGCCCAACCGAGCCCGGTCTCCACCTGTCTCCCATCGATCCTCCCGCCCGCTCCCCCTGTCACGCAAGCTGCAGCCGCGGGCCCACCTCCCATCTGCACGTTTCCCCACGCGCCTGCCTCCACGCACGCCCTGCCCCGCTCCAGGCCACCCTACCGAGCACGCCTCCTCCCTCCTCTGCTCCGCCCCGCTCTCACCTCTGCACCGCGATGCCGCCTGGTCCTCCTCGCCGCCGTCCTCCTCCGTCGTGTCGCCACCGTCCTACGCCCGTCCCCACGCCGTGGCCTCCCTCTTCCTCCCCGCCGCCATCGACCGCCACCACAGGGGCCCCGCCTCGGTCGTCGTGCCCCGCCTCGCCACCAGGCCGCGCTCGCTCCGGCCGCCGCGTTCCCTCGCCGCCGTCGGTCGTTGCCCGCCTCCCGGCGACTCCGCCCCGCCCTCTGCTCCGGCCTGCGCCGGCCATCGCCGGCCTCCTCGTCGCCCGAACCACCCCGTGCCCCCATCGCGAGCCCCTGCTCCGGCCCATCTCTGCGCCGGCCACCGCCCCGTTGACCGTGTCTGCACATCGCCTGGTCGCCGCCGTGCTCCGTCCTTCTGCATCCACCAAGCCCCGCTCGTCCTCGTCTTCCCGCAGTTTTCCCAGGCACGACCCCGAGCGCCGCTGCCGCGTCCTCCCTCGCCTCGGTGACTCCGCGTGCTCGCTGTTCGTCTCCGTCCAAGACCACATCGCTACGGCCGAGCTCCTCCACAACCTTGCGTGCGCGCTCTGTCTCCGGGCGTTGTTTTTGTTTTGCAGAGAAGATCCTTCTCAATAGCTGCAGGTAGCAATGTACCCGTGGTGTCACATGTTTGTGTGCTCTTCCCGATGTTGTACTGATATGTGATGCTGTTACGGCTATGTTGCCTTCTGCCTGCCAAGTCAAGAACCCCGGACCTCTAGCTCTTCGTGGTCCGGCAAGATCTCTGTCACGGATTCAAGGGACCCTAAATACCACCGAGACACCTCGACAAAACCGGCGCCGATACCCGAGTCCGACATCGACAATTGGAGCCAAAACCCCAAGGTCGTTGAAACGGATACGCCAAGTACTTCCTCAAGGATGCCAAGTTCTTCATCCCAAACGCCAAGACCGACCTGATACGCAGACCCAACAAGATCTTCGCGACGACAAGATCGACACCGACCAGGGCCGAATCTGATTCGCCCCCGACGCCAAACCAAGTCCTTCTTCCCGGATGCGACAAGATCTATTTCCGTTGTCCGAGAACGTTCCCGCCGAGACCGATCCCCGTCGAACCCTGTCGAACCCCGAACCTCTCGGAGCCCAAGTTCGCTGAACCCTAATGTGATTCCCTATCCGAGACCCCCAGTATTTTTATAATATGACATTATCGACTGTCGCATATTAAATTGTTCATCTCTGCATCATATCATAAGCATGCCGGATCTTTTGTCGTAGTATTAAATATTGCATCCGGTGTTTCTTCTAGTCTTTGCTTCTTCGCGGATTAGGCCGATGAGTGGATGCGAGTATCGACAAGATCTCCGGATATGAACCTTCGGCTCTGTTTCCCAGGCGAGCATCTCTCCCCCTTCTGCCTATTTTGCATTTATAGTCTTTATTTCCTCCTGTTGATCTATTGCTATCTGTGTCGCGATGCTTTAGTTTCCGCACCCCAGTTCTATCCCGTGCAGCCTCTATATTGCCATGGACACCTCCTATTACCTGTGTTTGGTAGATAGCTGGCCTTGCGAGTCGTAGTTGCTTGCTCAGGTGCGATCTCGTGTTGTCGAGTACCACAGTTGTTGGAATGCTGGCATATGTTAATGGTGGAAAAGCTTACTGGTGGAGATGATCATGACTTCAAATACAACTATTAAAATGCTAGATATAACTAATGCAGAGGCATCGGTGAGCAATAGATGTTATTTGGTTCTTCCACGCTCACTTGTGTCCCGTAGGACCCCGAGTACTTGATACCTGTTCCTTGATTTTTCGCACTATCCACATCCGGGAGGCCTTATGGACCCCCCTGAGCCAGAGCTTGATTCATTTCTATTTCTTGGGGCCACAAACTATTTTGGGGTTTTATTACTATCCTGTACTTATGCCATGGTTACTGCTTTATTTACGATCGTGCGTGGAGCACATGTACTGTTTTGGAACGTGGAATGTTTTCGCGGTATCGACAAGCCCAGTCACACTTTCGGGTTCCCAGTCGTTTACAACCATTGTCACCAACCATGGGTCCGTTCCGGAGCCGGCCAACTTCGTTGCGGGTAGCTTAGTGGGGTGGCCCCCTGAAATATTTCTGAATCCTGTGATCGCTTTGTCGTGAATTCCTCGTTGGGTTTTGAGTTGGTTTTTCCGAGGTTGATCGAGTGTGTGTTGCTATTTGTGCACCCCTACAGGGTAAAACTTTTTGAAAGCCGTGTCCGCGGTTATGGACGACTTGGAGCACAGTGTCTCGATCATAGACAAGCATAACTAAAGTAGTGCTATAAATTTGACTTAATATGTGACTAGTAATCAGCTCAAGTATAACGGAATGGATATTAAAAATGCCAACAACTGGTGAAGCTGAGGTTCCTTGCGTCTTGTTATATATGCCTAGTAAGTATTACAACTCCAATGGAATGTGATAAAAGTGCCAACAACTGCTGGGTTTTGGGATTCCTCAGAACAATTATATCTGACTAGTAAATGTCCCTACTACAACAGAATGGTAATTAAACTGCCCACTACTTATGCTATCAGGACGGCCCACGCTATCTATATCTGACTAGTAAGTGCTTCAATTATAATGGAATGAATAAAACTGCCAACTGTGTGAGTTCCTTGGTCCGACTTCCTCGTTTGATCTCGAGGGGGAAATACTAGGATGGGTTTGTTTGGTGTTAGCTTCAGGTTGGATCCGAATAGGTCTTTCTTATCCCTCTCTGATAACCGCCAGTTGTATTGAGTCTCTATAGGTTGTTTAGTGCCGCTGCGCTGCCGCTTCAGCCCACCATACCTATGTAGGCGAGCGCCGCCGAATTCTAGCCTCGCCGTGTACTGGCCTCAGTACTGACGCTCCTCTTTTTCCTTTGCCCTTTGTCGGCACCCCTTTTGTTTTAGCAGGTTTGAGATCGACGTCGTTAGCAGGGTTACCCTTCCGGCTTGGCCTAGGCAGGGTTATGGACGCCATTGGTTATTCTTCAGGGCTCTTAGCCCCATTTGCATCTTGTCCGTAGTCGGACGCTCTATCGTTTTCAAGGTGATTTGGATCTTTGTATTGTATATCTGTATTATTGACTCGTTGAATCGCTGTTGAATATATATCTGTTCTGTGGGTCCCATCGAGGACTGTTGTGTAATGTTATTACTTCGTTTTCCACCCGCACGAAAGTGCCTGGTGGGCGTCCTTGAATCGTTTCTATGCGGGTTTGGCGGAAAGGGCTAAAACTTGCATAGGGCCGATTCAAGGGTGTTACAGAGTGGTATCAGAGCTCAGTAGTTGCGATACCCCACAAGTCCAGCCTGTAGGATAACCTAGCTAACAGCCGAAGTAGAGTGTCAAGACTATTTTGCAAAATCGGTTGTATAGATCTGATTAGGTCTGCTTTTACTTCTTACCCCTCTGCTATTCTCCTCTTACCTTTGCGTCTTTTGAATCTACTCTCTTTATCTTTTCTTCGAGTCCAGGAATTCTCGTGGTTGGGTTTCCGTCGTACCTTCAGGGTTTCGCTTCCTCCTTTGGCAACGGTGTTTCTACCTCCGGACTTCATGCTATCTGAGTGATCCTTTATCTGTGGTACCATCCTTTGTCCTTGTTTGTGCCTCCCAGTGTTTTCCGACGCGACGACATCATCTACACCAGATCCGATGCAGAGTCTGCATCACTCTTTTGTTTCCGACCCTCGTTTGTCGAGATCTTCAGCCTAATTCCGAGAGTTGGTTGCATAATTCTCCTATTCGTGTGCAGAGTAATGGTTTGGGTGCGCGATGGACTGATCACCATCTGACTACTCTTATCATTCGCTCTTGTACGTTGAATCGGTGGATCCAGCAATTTTACTCCGTCCACGGAAGCTAGAGGTGGATTATTTGTTGATACCTCTACCTTTGCCTTTGTTCCCGGAGTGTTCTCTCGAAGATCACGGACAACGACCTCTTGTTAGTGGTGTCGTGAGGATCTACGCGAACCGAGAAGATTCAGATCGCCGACCTTCTTCCCGGTACCATGAGGCGGATCTCGAGGGCGAGATCCATTGTTAGTGGTGTCAAATTGTGGCGCCCCGCAAAAACCACTACTAGAAAATCGCGGTGTTTTTGCGCATTGCATCATCATGACCGCATGCTCATGTCATCATGCCACCTTGCATTTGAGCATCGTCATGTCATCTGGCATTTGTTTGCATAAAACTATTTTCGAGTGTCTGTTTTTGTTTTCTAAATGCCCCGTCTTTAACTCAAATTAAAACCCGGGTCTCTGGATTATTTTGTTTCGTCTACAGACGGTTTTCAAAAGCCCCGTTTTAAATAAACAGAATTTGTATTATTTTTATAGGAGGCAGCCAGCCAGGCCCGAAAGCCAAGCCGGCCACCTCCAAATTAAAACCCTAACCTGTCTAACCCTAAACCCTATTCTACCCAAACCCTTTTCTACATAAACCTAGCCTACCCACCCTTCCTCCACCTCACCCTGGCCAATCCTCTCCCTCCACCTCACACCTCCACACCACCCCAGCCTATCCCAGGCCACCACATCATCCCACCTGTCCACCTCATCTCCCGCTCACCTCCCCACTGCCCCCTTCCGACCAGGCCCCACCTGGGCACCCCACCCCACCATCCACCGCCCGACCGAGCCCGGTCTCCACCTGTCTCCCCTCGATCCTCCCGCCCGCTCCCCCTGTCACGCAAGCTGCAGCCGCGGGCCCACCTCCCATCTGCACATTTCCCCACGCGCCTGCCTCCACGCACGCCCTGCCCCGCTCCAGGCCACCCTACCGAGCACGCCTCCTCCCTCCTCTGCTTCGCCCCGCTCTCACCTCTGCACCGAGACGCGGAGCCGCGCCGCCGCCTAGCCCTCCTCGCTGCCATCCTCCTCCGTCGTGTCGCCACCGTCCTACGCCCGTCCCCACGCCGTGGCCTCCCTCTTCCTCCCCGCCGCCATCGACCGCCACCACGGGGGCCCCGCCTCGGTCGCCGTACCCTGCCTCGCCACCAGGCCGCGCTCGCTCTGGCCGCCGCATTCCCTCGCCGCCGTCGGTCGTTGCCCGCCTCCCGGCGACTCCGCCCCCGCCCTCTGCTCCGGCCTGCGCCCGCCATCGCCGGCCTCCTCGTCGCCCGAACCACCCCGTGCCCCCATCGCGAGCCCCTGCTCTGGCCTGTCAACCGCCGCCCTCGGCCCATCTCTGCGCCGGCCACCGCCCCGTCGACCGCGTCTGCACATCGCCCGGTCGCCGCCGTGCTCCGTCCTTCTGCATCCACCAGGCCCCGCTCGTCCTCGTCTTCCCGCGGTTTTCCCAGGCGCGACCCCGAGCGCCGCTGCCGTGTCCTCCCTCGCCTCGGTGACTCCGCGTGCTCGTTGTTCGTCTCCGTCCAAGACCACATCGCCGCGGCCGAGCTCCTCCACAACCTTGCGTGCGCGCTCTGTCTCTGGGCGTTGTTTTTGTTTTGCAGAGAAGATCCTTCTCAATAGCTGCAGGTAGCAATGTACCCGTGGTGTCACATGTTTGTGTGCTCTTCCCGATGTTGTACTGATATGTGATGCTGTTACGGCTATGTTGCCTTCTGCCTGCCAAGTCAAGAACCCCGGACCTCTAGCTCTTCGCGGTCCGACAAGATCTCCGTCGCGGATTCAAGGGACCCTAAGTACCACCAAGACACCTCGACAAAACCAGCGCCGATACCCGAGTCCGACATCGACAATTGGAGCCAAAACCCCAAGGTCATTGACACGGATACGCCAAGTACTTCCTCGAGGATGCCAAGTTCTTCATCCCGAACACCAAGACCAACCTGATACGCGGACCCGACAAGATCTTCGCGACGACAAGATCGACACCGACCAGGGCCGAATCTGATTCGCCCCCGACGCCAAACCAAGTCCTTCTTCCCGGATGCGACAAGATCTATTTCCGTTGTCCGAGAACGTTCCCGCCGAGACCGATCCTCGTCGAACCCTGTCGAACCCCGAACCTCTCGGAGCCCAAGTTCGCTGAACCCTAATGTGATTCCCTATCCGAGACCCCCATTATTTTTATAATATGACATTATCGACTGTCGCATATTAAATTGTTCATCTCTGCATCATATCATAAGCATGCCGGATCTTTTGCCGTAGTATTAAATATTGCATCCGGTGTTTCTTCTAGTGTTTGCTTCTTCGCGGATTAGGCCGATGAGTGGATGCGAGTATCGACAAGATCTCCGGATATGAACCTTCGGCTCTGTTTCCCAGGCGAGCATCTCTCCCCCTTCTGCCTATTTTGCATTTATAGTCTTTATTTCCTCCTGTTGATCTATTGCTATCTGTGTCGCGATGCTTTAGTTTCCGCACCCCAGTTCTATCCCGTGCAGCCTCTATATTGCCATGGACACCTCCTATTACCTGTGTTTGGTAGATAGCTGGCCTTGCGAGTCGTAGTTGCTTGCTCAGGTGCGATCTCGTGTTGTCGAGTACCACAGTTGTTGGAATGCTGGCATATGTTAATGGTGGAAAAGCTTACTGGTGGAGATGATCATGACTTCAAATACAACTATTAAAATGCTAGATATAACTAATGCAGAGGCATCGGTGAGCAATAGATGTTATTTGGTTCTTCCACGCTCACTTGTGTCCCGTAGGACCCCGAGTACTTGATACCTGTTCCTTGATTTTTCGCACTATCCACATCCGGGAGGCCTTATGGACCCCCCTGAGCCAGAGCTTGATTCATTTCTATTTCTTGGGGCCACAAACTATTTTGGGGTTTTATTACTATCCTGTACTTATGCCATGGTTACTGCTTTATTTACGATCGTGCGTGGAGCACATGTACTGTTTTGGAACGTGGAATGTTTTCGCGGTATCGACAAGCCCAGTCACACTTTCGGGTTCCCAGTCGTTTACAACCATTGTCACCAACCATGGGTCCGTTCCGGAGCCGGCCAACTTCGTTGCGGGTAGCTTAGTGGGGTGGCCCCCTGAAATATTTCTGAATCCTGTGATCGCTTTGTCGTGAATTCCTCGTTGGGTTTTGAGTTGGTTTTTCCGAGGTTGATCGAGTGTGTGTTGCTATTTGTGCACCCCTACAGGGTAAAACTTTTTGAAAGCCGTGTCCGCGGTTATGGACGACTTGGAGCACAGTGTCTCGATCATAGACAAGCATAACTAAAGTAGTGCTATAAATTTGACTTAATATGTGACTAGTAATCAGCTCAAGTATAACGGAATGGATATTAAAAATGCCAACAACTGGTGAAGCTGAGGTTCCTTGCGTCTTGTTATATATGCCTAGTAAGTATTACAACTCCAATGGAATGTGATAAAAGTGCCAACAACTGCTGGGTTTTGGGATTCCTCAGAACAATTATATCTGACTAGTAAATGTCCCTACTACAACAGAATGGTAATTAAACTGCCCACTACTTATGCTATCAGGACGGCCCACGCTATCTATATCTGACTAGTAAGTGCTTCAATTATAATGGAATGAATAAAACTACCAACTGTGTGAGTTCCTTGGTCCGACTTCCTCGTTTGATCTCGAGGGGGAAATACCAGGATGGGTTTGTTTGGTGTTAGCTTCAGGTTGGATCCGAATAGGTCTTTATTATCCCTCTCTGATAACCGCCAGTTGTATTGAGTCTCTATAGGTTGTTTAGTGCCGCTGCGCTGCCGCTTCAGCCCACCATACCTATGTAGGCGAGAGCCGCCGAATTCTAGCCTCGCTGTGTACTGGCCTCAGTACTAACGCTCCTCTTTTTTCCTTTTCCCATTGTCGGCACCCCTTTTGTTTTAGCAGGTTTGAGATCGACGTCGTTAGCAGGGTTACCCTTCTGGCTTGGCCTGCGCAGGGTTATGGACGCCATTGGTTATTCTTCAGGGCTCTTAGCCCCATTTGCATCTTGTCCGTAGTCGGATGCTCTATCGTTTTCAAGGTGATTTGGATCTTTGTATTGTATATCTGTATTCTTGACTCGTTGAATCGCTGTTGAATATATATCTATTCTGTGGGTCCCATCGAGGACTGTTGTGTAATGTTATTACTTCGTTTTCCACCTGCACGAAAGTGCCTGGTGGGCGTCCTTGAATCTTTTCTATGCGGGTTTGGCGGAAAGGGCTAAAACTTGCATAGGGCCGATTCGAGGGTGTTACAAGGAACAATCTATCATTTTGAAGAACATTAGCCATCAACTTGAGAGTCTAAATAGGGAAATTCCTAGTTTACAATTGAAACTCTCTAATGCTGAAAGAAATATATCATCTTTGTCTGAAGCTCAATCTTTATTGATTAATAAAATGGCTGCTAAACCTGAAACTAATGAGAATCCCTTTGCAGCTACTAATGCTATACAAGTAAGAATTGATGAAAATGTTAGACTATTAGCTGAATTACATGTTAAGTGGGAAAGAGAAGATGAAATTGCTAGAATCATTAGTGTTTCTACTATTACCACCACTAGTGTTGAGGCTAGTAATAGTTCTACTACTTTAGATGATAAATTTGATTTTGATCTTGATGGTTGCAACATCTCTGAAGTTATTTAGTTCCTACAAAAGCTTGCTAAAAGTCCTAATGCTAGTGCAATGAACATGGCCTTTACAAAACACATTACGGATGCTCTCATGAAGATTAAAGAAGAAAAGATGAAACATAAAGCTTCTATTCCTATAAAACAATAAGATGGTTGGGAACCCATCATTAATATGAAAGTGAATGACTTTGATTTCAAAGCTTTATGTGATCTTAATAGTAGTGTTTCTATTATGCCTAGAAGGATTTATGATATGCTTGATTTGCCTCCACTTGAAGATAGTTATTTGGATGTCCCACTTGATGATAATGCTAAAAAGAAACTCATGAGGAGTCTTAATGATGTTCGTATTATGGTTAACAATGCCTATGTCCCCGTTGATTTCTATGTTTTGGATGTCGAATGCAATGCTTCTTGTCCTATTACTTTGGGAAGACCTTTTCTTAGAACTGTTGGTGCCATCATTGATATGAAAGAAGGCACCATTAAATATAAACTCCCACTCAAGAAAGGTATAGAAAACTTCCATAAAAAGAGAGAAGATTTCTTTTGTTTCTCCTATGAAAACAAAATTTGGTCTTAATGCTTCTTCATTTGAGAATACTTGATTCTTTCTTGCTTCTTATGCCTAACTTAAAGGCGTTAAAGAAAAGTACTTATTGGGAGATTGCCCAAAAGTTTTAGATGAGTCTTGGAAGTTATTACCTCTGTAATAACCTCTCCTTATCCTTTTTATTTGCTTTTTGTGCCAAGAGTAACCTCTAATGAGAGAGAAGTAATGATTGGGAAAGTTGTTGTCCCGAAACAGATTTCTGTGCTTCACCATAAACATTCGTGTAAAATCTCTGAACTTATTTTTGAGGCATGCATTTTTGTGCTTCTACCCCAGGTTGTTATCTAACTTTAATTAGTTCAACACTTTTTGATTTGAGCAACAGAAGGTCTTCGAAAAAATTCATCTTTACTTGCTGGTCTGTTTTGACAGATTTCTGACATTTTCTGCATTTGCTTCTTGCTGGTTCCTTCTTGAGTTCTTTTGGGGAATTGAGCTTTTTGAGGGAAGTGCTACAGTATCTAGTGTTCTAATAGAAGTTTATTTGGTGTTAGAACTGAACCTTAAGACTTATTTATCTTGAGTGCACTAATGTTGCTAATAAAGATTATGTGAAGTTTTGTATGAAGGAAAAATTTCAGGTGTATGGAAGGAATGAGTAATGAGATGAAGGATGGACTAAAGCTCAAGCTTGGGGATGCCACGCGTGTCAGCCCAAGAAATATCCCAGAAGTACAAGCGTCAAAGCTTGGGGATGCCCAAGGCATTCCCTTCTTCATCAATAAAAATCCCAGGTTTCTTCCAAATGCTTCATTTTTATTGTTTCATGCACAGTTGTGTTTTTCTTGGAGCGTCTTCTTTTTCGTTTTCGTTTTGGTTTTTCGTTTGCTTTGGTTTGCTTAGTTTTCTGAATAAATTGGTTGTACCCCCTCTTTCATCAATTGGTTTGCAAATAGTTTGGTTTGGTTTGGAAAAGAGTAGGAAAGTTCATACTTATGTGGTAAAAAGAGCTCGTTTTTGACTGTGGCCTATGCTCTGTCATGACATGCTTGATATTGTTTTGGCTTTATGCTTAGTATTCTTTGTTGTAGCATGACTTTTTATAAACAATTGAGATTTCTTAATGTGCCTTGGATGAATCATGCGTTGTTTTAGCATATTAAAGCATAGTATAGTGATATTCTCCTTTGATGCTTTATTTGGGTTGACTTGGCGCATGCTCACACCATGTTATGACTATCCAAATCACCATAGCCTTTATGATCCTTTAGTTTTCAACTTATAGTATCACTTTATACTTTGATCAATGATGTTTTGTCGCTCTACATGATTATGGCCATTATTGCTCTCTTAGTTTGTCGCTCCCAGTCTTTTGCTAGCCTCCACAACCAAGTATGAGTTCCACTCATGCATCCAACTCCCTAAACCAAGTTATTCCAAAGAGTCCACCATACCTACCTACTAGCTTTTGCTGTCTATGAAGCATTCTTCTTATAAAAAAGAGAGTCCTATATTGAGAAAAAAAAGAGAAAAGAAAAAAAGAGATTATGAAAAGAGGAAAGAGAGAAAAAAGCACCATATTCCCATGGTAAATAAGAAGATTGCCGAGATGCTCGTTGTCTGCTTCCCTTGTCATTTTGATATGGGGATTCTTCCGTATCATCGGGCAAGGGATACCCCGTTGGCGGTTCTCTATGATACACATGTACTTACAATGACAAGAACTTACCGGTGACTAAACTTGAGTAGCATGAGGAGCAGCCCTCGTATACAAGGGATATGAGATTTCTGACTTATACTTCGTCAAGCATGTACACCATAGTTTGTTCACTTTAACCTTAATCACTTCAAGATGCTTATGATAGGGGCAATGAGAGCTGAAAGCTATAAGTACCATAATTTTTGGAAGCTCTTTATGAGACTTGAATCCCTACTTACTTTTGTAAAGGTCTTTCTTCCACCATTATATTGTGTCTCCACCTTCTACCTTTATGCACCTACTTTGAGAGCATAGTGGCCATTCTTAGTTCTATGTGCATTGTCCCAAGACTAGTTGATTGATGCATACTTTGATATTGCTTGTTTTAAAATATTTGTATCTAGTCACTCTTATGAACTTTGAAGGTGTCCTATGCAATTATATTTGCTACTCTATTGAGGGACAAGCTGAATACTAGTATGCTATGTTTTCTTTATGTGAAACAAACAAACGTCTTGCAAAGCATTGTTATTCATGAATCTTTTATTTGTGCCTTTTCATGTTACAACATAGTTTCTTTGCTTATTGCTAGAACTTTGTCTTTCATGTTATGATTGAAGTACTATGATCCCAGCTTTGAATATTTTACAAATACTTTGATCAAGTCTTTGATGGTGCATGTCACCTCAAAAAATATTCTTTCTTTTTATCACTTACCTACTCGAGGACGAGTAGGAGTTAAGCTTGGGGATGTTGATACATTGCAAAAGTATCAATAATTTTTGATGTTCCATGCTTATTTTTATCCACTTTCTTGTGTTTTGTTCCAACTTTGGAGTACTTTTCTTATGATTTCTTGGACTAACCTATTAACAAGAGCCACAGTGCCAGCTGCCTGTTTTCTGCTGTTTTGGTTCTAGGAAAGTCAGAAAATGAATATTCTCAGAATTGGATGGGACAAAATCCAAAGTGCCTATTTTTCCGGAAGTCATCAGATGCCAGAATACGAGACGGAGAAGGGCCAGAGGCCGGCCACACCACCTGGCTGCGCGGCCAGGCTTGGCCCGCGCCAGGGGGTGGTGTGGTGGCCCCTGGCACCCCCTCGGCCTCCCCTTCCGACTATAAGATGCCCTCGGGACGTAAACCCTAAGTACCCGATCAAAAATCCACGAAAGAGTCCGTAGCCGCCGTCATCTCCATCCCTAGATCGGGAGGGATCTGAAGCTCTTCCCGGCACCCTGCCGGAGAGGGGATTTCACCCTGGAGGCCTTCTTCATCACCATGCAAGCCTCTGGTGTGATGCGTGAGTAGTTCATCCTTGGACTACGGATCCATGTAATAGCTAGATGGTTGGTTCTCCTCCTTTGTGCTTTCATGTCTAGATCTTCTGAGCTCCGTTCATGATCAAGATCATCTATTTGTAATTATGCATGTTGTGTTTGCGGGGATCTGATGGATATTGAGATGCTATTTCAGATTGATTATTGATTCTATCATGTCTTTGTTATTTGTGATCTTGCACGCTTTCCGTTGTTAGTAGCTATCTTGGCCAAGTAGATGCTAGCAACTCCAAGAGTTAGTATTTTTGCTCGATAGTGGGTTCATGCCTCTGGTAATCTGGGGAAGTGACAGAAATCTCTAAGGTACTAGATGTGTTGTTGCTACTAGGGAGAAAACAACAATCCTTTGTTCATAGAACAATCGTATTGTTTACTTTACACGCAGTTCGTAAAGCAATAATCTGTTGCTTGCAACTTAATACTGGAGGGGGTTCGGATGATAACCTGAAGGTGGATTATTAGTCATAGATGCAGTTGGATGGCAGTCTATGTATAATGTTGTAATGCACAATCAAGTCTCAAAGGAGTCAAGATGATTAGTATATGCATGTATTGCTTTCTCGATATTTGTCAATTGCCCCGCTGTAATTTGTTCACCCAGCATGTTATCTATCTTAAGGAGAGCCACCTCTAGTGAACTATGGATCCCGGTCCTTGTCTTTTACATTCAATCTACAAGCTGTTTACTGTTTTGTGTTTACTTTCTGTAAACTATTACTTCTTTCCATTCGATACGTTTAATCCTTTGTTTTCAGCAAAACACAGTGAGATTGACAACCTCATCACAAGTTGGGGACAAAGTTCCGTGGTTGTGTTGTGCAGGTCTCCACGTTGCTACTAGCACCGGTAGTGCGCCCTGCCAAAGCTCAGCTAGTAACACCTTTGGGGTGTTTCCTTGCTCCTACTGGTTCGATTAAACCTTGGTTTCATAACTGAGGGAAACTTGCTGCTGTGCTCATCATACCTTCCTCTTGGGATTCCCAACGAGCTCTACATCAACCACGCACCAGCACTTTTTTGGGCGCCGTGCATTGAGCCATCACCCATGCTGCGACCTCTCCCAGCTAGTCAGCCTCGTCGGAGGCCAGTTGGAGTTAGCAACCTCGATCTCGGCCATGACGTCGTCCGCCTCCTCCTTGTCGTCATCCTCCTCCACCTTTGTCTCGTCCCCATCGACGACCATCCAAGCGGCCGACATCTTGGCGGCATCCGCCACACGGTCCTCCTCTGTCGCGGCCTCCACGGCCTTATCGCGCTCCGCCGTTTCCTTTGCCTTGCGGTTCATGGCGGCATGGCGGATCGCGCGCACAACAACCTTCGTAGCCTCCCTGGCGACCGCCTCCAGCATCATCATGGCCACCTCGTGGTGGATCTCGTGCAAGGCTGCTGAGGTGGCCTCCTTGGCCACCGCCACAACGGCTTCCTTGGCCACGACATGGTGAATCTCGCGCACCATGAACTGGGCGGCTTGTCGCGCCGCCGCCTCGACAACCTCCTCCAGCTCGGAAGCGCCCACCTCCTCCTCGGCGAAATGTCTAGTCAGCCCAATGGCGTGCAGCTCCACATCCTCCTCAGAGCGGTACCGGAAGTGGTTGTGGCACACCTCCCTAATCTTCATCCAGTTGGCGATCTTGTGGCAATGCGTGGCTGATGTTTGCATGTGTGTTTTTGGTGGCGATCGGTGGTGCAAGGTCTGGTGTTCATTGTCGGGCAGTGGCCGTCTTTTATAGACCGCAGTCGTGGTGAGAAACAGTTAGCTGGGTGAGGGATGTTTCTGGCCGTGGGCGGGAAGGCGCGCGAGAGAAACGGGAACCAGTGAGGGTGAGAAACACCGGCTGTGCGGGAAGCCAGCGGTGGTGATTTGCGACGTCCTTTCGCCATTAGAGTGAGGTCATCAAGCGGTGACAGCGGGCGGGGGTGGTCAAAATGCGTCGAGCCGCTGGGTGCACCGCTCGGCCTTGCCGGATCGCGACCATTTTCTGTCCGTGGGCCAACCCATCCGGACTGAAACGGACAATTGGGTTGCGGTTTTGTGTCAGCACGCTGGAGATGCCCTCAGCCTAGCCCAAATCCAGACCGCATTTTCCTCCAGTTGCCTCAGTGCGAGAAAGATCTCGTGTTTGATCACATCACCCTTTATTTTCCTGGTATATCATTATTATTATTTTGAGCAAATATTTTGCTTGGATGTGTGTCAGATATCTCACCCTTCCAATAAAACTTCAGTATCCGCTTATCCAAAAGTTAGGACACCCTTGATCTTATTTAATAAGGTTATTAACGTATAGTTATAAATTGATCGACATGTATAATATATTTTGGTGTCTACTCTACAACTTACTTTGCTATAATCTGTTCATACCATTCCTACTTATTGGTTTAGTATTTAAGGTTTGTCGTTTATCAAATTCAGCTGTCTTTGAAGCAAGATCCAGTAGTTTTGGCCTACATAACTCTCATTGCAGCAAGTCTTCCACCCGGACAGTAACACATTATGACCTTAAGTTCAAATCTTATCCTTCATACCTTTGATTTTGCTTTTCTTTTCTTTGCCTGCCATGTTTGTGAGTGATTTATCATATACTCAATGTTTATCTGATTCTTGACATGTAATTTGGTGGCTATTAATTCTGTAGAGAAGATCAGTTGTGGACCACCAATTCTCAAGTGTCATTCAATTTTTTTGTACACCAGAATCAACGGAAACCTAAAATGGTGTGTGTTGCCTTTTTCCTGTTTAACATCTATTGGCATTTATGGATGCTCAAGTGCTACTTTAGGTACGTGATAATTGTCAAAGATTTCTGCAAACAATATGATGGATTAAGAGACAACCCATACATGATATGAATAAATGTCCTCTAAAGATCATGGCTTTTCCTGTCCTCTAAAGATCATGGCTTTTCCTTTATTATTCTCTAGTGGATAGAAAGTAGGTTACTATTGCAACAATGCTCATGTGAACTTATGTGAATGTTACTTTTGCCCGTCCCCTATGCTTAGTCACTACAATATTTCTCTTTATATTTTTTCCTTGGTGATTGTACAACAAATATTTTTCCTTGCTCGGTATTTATGGATCGCAACACATAATATAAATTAACACGGAAATCACGGGGTCGTGCGCCAAGACACACCCCTAAATCTAGTGATAAGTAAGCAGTAGCATCTAAGCAAGCAAGCAACAGCTAAGTAACCACTAGCAACGGGGCAGGCATAAATCGACAAGATAGCTTCCAAGCACCGTAAACTGGCTGCGAGTCTACGACTTGCTAATTTAGCAGTTGAACAATGTGATATACAGCCCCAAGCCGAGACAAGCAGGCTGCTCACTAGCTCCTAGGGATGGGGCGCTGTCGCCGGTTAACCTTGGCGTCCGGGGGACTTGGGTCACCGACGGTGGGATCTGCCTCCGCGGAGTCGACTGGGTCGAGGTCCAGATTCCACTACTTGGGATCGGAGTCTGGTTCCGATGGGGAGGCAGCCATGGCTGCGCGGGTGGCTCTCGAGGATATGGAAGATGAGTCGGGTGAGCTGGGGTGGACAACTGTCCGCCGTCGGCGTAGGAAGACCGGGGAAGAGCTCCGGCAAGCGTTTTGGGAGGAAATTGGGTTTCCGACGGCGGCCTCAAGGTTTTGGGAGCGAGGCTCGTCGTCTTCACCGCCTTGGCCCCCTTCTTCGCCTCCGGTGGCTCGGCGGAGATCCTTTCCGTCGCCGATGGGATTCCTTCTGGGCCGGAGACCTCGGATGCGGGCATGGAGGGGATCGCTTCCTCCGCGTCGACGTCCGCGCCTCCTATACTTGGTGCGTTCTTTCTAGAGAGGATGGCGCGTGCTGATCGCGGGCCAGTGATCATGCGATCACTACGGGTGGTTTTGGCGTGTGCTGAGGTGGACCGCGAGCAGGCGATTGCGTGTGGGACCGTGGATCACGATGGGTGCGGTTCGGACTCTGGCTGGCGTGCGGTGGCCCGGGCTATTAGGATCGGATGTATGCGACTGGGTCTCCAATCCCCGTCGCTACCCTCTGCCTCGCTACCGCCGTAATCATCTGCGTCGCTGCCTCTCGCCCATCCTCCGTCAGCCTCCTCGCCAGCTTCTCGCACTTTCGCCCAGGCTGTGCTTGGGTCTTGCTCGATGGTAGGCGCCCCGGGCCGCCCTAACATGCATGCGCCCGCGACGGCAGCCGCGTCTACTAGGGCGTCCTCTCCCTCCGTCTCTACTCCTGCGTATGGGGTGCAGTCCCCTCGAGCTCCTGTGCAAGCGCCGATGAGACCTGTTGCGCCCGTGTCGGTGGGCGTGCCGCCGAACTCCGCCGCCGCTCTTGGGAAAAAATTTGGGGCTTGGCCTCCCTTCCCAATGCAGCCACCTCAGGGTTAGTTCAACAATGGCCCGCCGCCGTTCTCCGGACCACCGGGGATGCCGTCGCCAGGGGCCTTCCAGCAGGGGATGGGAGCGCGGCCATCTTTCATGCCACCGTTTCGCCAGCTGTCGTTGCAGCCGCTGTTTCGAGGTCAACCAACTACTGGCGCCCCCTTATCCCAACAAGGGATGTATCTGCATGCTTCGACGCCCCAGCCGTTTAATGTTGGAGTCGGAGCTATGGGTGCAACTGTGCCGAAGCGGAAGAACAAAAATAAGAAGCCACAGGTGGATCGGCAGGTGGCTTCGCAGTCAGTTCAGTACCCGTCGCAGTTTCATCAGCAGTCAGTTGGACAGTATGGGTATCCCGTTGTGCCAACGGGTGCTTCCTTCTAGACTTCGGGGCAACAAGGGACCTACCAGTATGGTGTGCAGGGGACCGTTGATACCGTTGTGCCAGTGGTTGCCGCTCTAGAGGTTGTTCTTACTGCATCAGGTTCTGCTACTTTGGGTAAGAAGAATCTGAAGGTTGTTCACTGCTGGAAGTGCGCGGTTAATACTCACGCGACTAAGGACTCCAAGGAGGTTCATTACTGTTATATTTGTGATAATTCCGCTCATCCCACTTTGAGATGCCCTGTTCTCAAGCAACCGCGACCTACTCCTTACATGGCCGGTATTGGCAATGAAAGGACTTTGTTCACAGATTCCTGATAATGTGGTTCGTGATCATTTGGGGACTTCTCAGTCTACCATAGCTTTGGTGAGTGTGTCTGGACAGATGGTGATGGCAGATGTTGTCCAGTGTCAGATTGCCAGGAGATGCCCGGTGCGTGATCAGTGGAAGTGGGAGGCTTTGCCACATGGAGAGGCTGCTTTCCTTGTGAGTTTCCCGTCGTTTGAGGATCTCGACAGGGTGGATGGGATTCAGGTGTCTGTGCCTCAGGGCAATTCTCAGCTGGCTTTCTCAGTTTTTGGTGCGCTGGAGGTGCCCCATAAGTTTGAGCTAAAGCAGGTCTGGTTACACGTTGAGGGGGTTCCTCATTGTTTGCGATCCTTCTGGGGTCTGTGGGCTGTTGGTGGGCTCATGGGGATCACTCAAGATGTTGACTTGTTCAGTTTGAGGCGGCGTGGAGTCGTTCGGATCCTGGTTGCAATGAATGACACCTCTATTTTCTCGCAGCTGAGTGATGCTTTGGGTCATTACCTTAAATCGGATGTTGTGGTCAAACTTAAGGCCTTCGAGCTTCGTTTCCGGTTGGAGCCTGCAGGTTATGCTCCAGAGCCAGAATTTGTTCCTTTCCTGTGGCGGAAGAGGGATGAGGACCATGATGATGATGCAAATGGGAAGGGCCCTGGTGATGCTATGGACATGTCTGATTTGACCGGTGGTTTACAGGATGCTGGGGATGGCTCTTCTTTGGCCCAGCCTGGTCAGGGGGATTCGGTGCCACCGTTTTCCATCCAGAGGGCTCAGTTATTGACACAGGGTTCTGCACCTTTGATCGCGGTCACTCCTTTTAATCCCAATCCTTCTACGCCGCGTGGAAAGGAAATTTTTGAGTCGCTTCCGTTGGGCTCTCCTCTTCGTGGTGTCGCACCTGTAGTGATTTCGCCTCGGTTCTCTCCTTCTTAGCTGCAGGCTGCTTTGCGGGAGGCAGCTGCTGGGGCTCGGACTCCTCCACGGTCAACGTCCCCTACTCGTTGTAGACCCAATGTATTGGGTCGATCTATTCCTCGCCGGGAGGGACCTGTGCTGGAGCCGGTGCTTCAAGTGTTGGACCACGAGCCTTCGGCGCGGGGACTGGCCTAGGAGGGGCTGGTCGACCGCGGTGCTACTCCGACCTCGCCGACTCTACCCCGGGTCACGTTGACCGGTTCCTCGTTGATCCAGGCATGCGGCCTTGGGTTGAGTGGGGAGCCAGGGTCTTCGTCGCGGAGACTAGCCCAGGAGGGGCTGGTCGACCGCGATGCTTCTTCGACCGCGTCGACTGTAGTCCTGGACGCGTCGGCTAGCCCCTCTTCGATCCAGGAAGGCGGCCTCGGGCTGAGTGGAGAGCCAGGGTCTTCGATGACCCACGCTGTACTACTACATGGCGATGCTTCTGGAGGGACGGCGAACGTTGGGCGTGGTCTTGGCACCCAGGAGGGGCAGCCGGGCCATGCAGCGCGGAGGAGTGCTAGGCATGGTGTCAATGCCTCTGGGGCTTCGGCTACGGATGAGGACTCGTTGGTCAAGGCCATGCGGAGGAAGGCTGAGAAGAACCTCGACTCGCAAGGTATAATGAATTCGTCAAAGTCCTTCCTATCTTTCTCCAATTCGTCTATCGCTAAAAAATGGCTAATGTTGGAGTTAGTATGGGTAGATATGTTAAGGATGTTTCTTTTTCTACTTCTGTGTTGAGACGAATGGAGGTTGACCATTTAACGGTTACTCCTAAGACTCATTTTGTTTCTGATCCTTCACCGATCGAGGAGGAAGAGTTGCATGCCACAGTAGATGGTCAACTCCTTTCTCACTTAGTTAGTGAAATATCAGAGGTGGGCTTCGATGAGACTGAGTTGGGTTCATTATTTGAGCTTACAGCTTCTGGTCGAAAATCAAAGGGCCACAAATCTCATAAAAGGTCTCGGGTATCCAAATCCCCTATTGTTTCTCAATGAATGGCATGTTCTCAAATAGTAGAGGTCTTCGTGACTTGGCTAAATATTTGTTCTTTGCCGATTGCGTGAGAGATCATAATTTAGATTTCTTGGGTATTTTTGAGACTGGTAGACGCGATTTCTCACAAGCTCAACTCAATTGCCTTTCTGTTGGAGTGGAGTTCACGTGGGTATCACGTCCGCCGCGGGGTCGATCCGGGGGATCCTGTTAGGCGTCCGAGATGAGACTATGGAAGTCTTAGCCAGTTCGGTTGGAGATTTTTTTATTAAACTCCATATCCGTAACAAGGCTGATGATTTTCTATGGTCTCTAGTCGCTGTATACGGAGCTGCCCAGGAGGTTTTTAAGGCGGGATTACGTGAGTTGGTCAATCTGACTAAGGACAATATGTACCCTATTCTCATAGGCGAAGATTTCAACTTGCTCAGATTCCCTCACGAAAAAAGTCGGGGCCGTTTCGATGATCATTGGCCTTTCATGTTTAATGCTGTCATAGAAAGCTTGGATTTACGAGAGGTTACAATGATCGGAAGACATTTCACTTGGGCAAATAGTCTTCCTGAGCCTACATATGAAAAATTGGATAGGGTGCTTATAGATACCGAATGGGAAGATAAATTCCCTATGGTAACTGTTCGGGCCCTAAAGCGTATTGAAGCTTTATCGGATCATGCTCCTATTTTATTGTCTGTTGGAACACCACCACGAAAATCCAAACATAGTTTCAAATTTGAACTTGAATGGATGGAACGTGGGGGTTTTCATGACCTGGTAAAGGCTATTTGGGAGAAACCGGTTAGTGGTCAAACACCTATACAACGATGGAACAACAAAATGTGTGCGTTACGCAAATTCCTTCGTGGTTGGGCCAGACATACTGCTGGAATCCTTAAAAAAGATAAAATACGCCTTTCATCTATTATTAACGATTTAGAGGCTTCTGCGGAAGTCAGGCTTTTATCTGTATAAGAGACTGAGCTTAAAAACCAATCAAATGCAGAAATTGCCAGACTGCTCCGCGAGGAGGAACTCAAATGGTATCAACGCTTTAAAGCGAAATTCATTCTGGAAGGAGATGCGAACACAAGATACTTCCATGCTGTGGCTAATGGCAAGCATAAGAAGAAACTTATTCACTCTCTTATCCAGAATGAAGATATGATTGAGGGGCAGGTGCAACTTAAATCGTATATTACTAGTTATTATAAATCGTTGTTTGGGGCACCACCAGAGAACTCATTCTCGCTGGATGAGTCCCAAACGGCGGATATTCCTCAGGTTTTTGTTCTGGAAAATGACTTTATAACAGCTCCGTATACGGAGGATGGGGTTAAGAAAGCCGTTTTTCAGATGGAACATAACAAGGCACCAGGATCTGATGGCTTTCTGGCGGAATTTTACCAAAAGTTCTGGGAAGTTATCAAAGAGGACCTCATGCAATTGTTTGTGTTCCTGCATGCCGGACAGTTAGACCTTTTTAGACTCAAATTTGGTGACATAATTTTACTTCCTAAGGTTAACAACGCAGAACGAATACAACAATATCGTCCAATCTGCCTTCTTAACGTTAGTTTTAGAATATTCACCAAAGTTGCTACGATTAGAAACTCGGCCACTGACCATGTTGTAAGCCCATCTCAAAATGCTTTCATGCAAGGAAGGAATATCCTAGATGGGGTAGTAGCATGAAACAATTCATGAACTACACTCAAAGAAGTTCAATGGTGTATTGTTCAAAATTGACTTTGAGAAGGCTTATGACAAAGTTAATTGGTCGTTTTTCTGAGGAGTGGTGTGCTCTCGTACGGTCTTTTGTGGCTGGTGGTAGTGTTGCCATCAATGTCAATGATGACACTGGAAAATACTTCCAGACCAAAAAAGGTCTAAGACAAGGGGATCCATTATCTCCTATACTATTTAACATAGTGGCTGATATGTTGTCTATCCTCATCGAGAGAGCTAAGGCGGATGGCCAAATTGAAGGATTGGTTCCTCATCTGATTGATGGTGGTCTATCCATTCTTTAATACGGAGATGATACAATCTTATTTATGGAACACGACTTGGAGAAAGCGAAGAATCTAAAGTTAATACTATCAGTGTTTGAGCAACTCTCTGGATTGAAAATTAACTTCCATAAAAAGTGATTTCTATTGTTTTGGCGAGGCTCTAAATGAGTCCCACCTATATGCTGAATTTTTCGGCTGTAGTCAGGGGCAATTTCCAATCAACTATTTGGGAATACCGATCCACTATCGGCGTCTCACGATTGCTGAATGGAAAATCGTTGAGGAAAGACTACAAAATCGCCTTAATAGTTGGAAAGGTAAATTGCTATCCCTTGGTGGAAGACTGGTCCTCATAAACTCAGTACTCACCAACATGGTACTGTATATGATCTCATTTTTCCAATTGCCAAAAGGTGTCTTGAAGAAAGTGGATTATTTATGATCAAGATTATTTTGGCAAGGGGATAGTGAAAAAAAGAAATATCGACTGACCAGATGGAATGTGGTTTACCGACCAAACGAATATGGTGGACTGGGCATACATGATTTGCAAGTCAAAAACACCGCGCTTCTTGGTAAATGGCTTTTCAAACTACTATTAGAAGATGGTGTCTGGCAAACCATTCTATGGAGGAAATATGTTGGCTCCAAACCTGTGTCTCAAGTGGTTTGGAAACCCGGTGATTCACATTTTTGGGCTAGACTAATGGCGTCCAAAAAACATTTCTTCCGCTTTGGTGTTTTCAATATTAAGGATGGATCACAGGTTAGGTTCTGGGAAGATAAATGGCTTGGCCAAACTTCTCTTCGCGAACAGCTCTATACTCGATTGTTAGGCACAAAGGAGATACCCTCTCCACAGTATTGGGATCTAATCCTCCTAATGTGTCTTTCAGACGAAGTCTCGTAGGTCCTAGACTCGTATCATGGAACAATCTTTTATTACGATTATCCACGATACAGTTGTCTGAGGGGATGGATGAGTTCAAATGGAAACTACTGGAGAGTGGTAAATTTTTTGTTGACTCATTATATAGAGCATTGTTCCAACCTGATATTCTAGTGGTTGATAATTCTAAAATTTAGAACATGAAAATACCACTTAAAACGAAGATTTTCGCTTGGTACCTTCGTAAAGGGGTCATTCTCACAAAGGATAATCTTGCTAAGAGGAATTAGCAAGGAAGTACACAATGTGTTTTTTTATCATCATAATGAGACAATTCGGCATTTATTCTTCCAATGCAAATTTGCTCATACTATATGGTCAATCATCCATTTAGCCTCTGGTTTATCTCCTCCACGTTCGGTTGCCAATATATTTGGTAATTGGTTGCACGGGATACACCATAAATATGTGACTTTATTTAGGGTGGGAGCGCTTGCCATTATTTGGTCGCTTTGGCTATGTAGAAATGACAAGATTTTTAATAACATTGTGTCTTCTTCTCTTCAGGTGATATATCGAGCCACGGCTATCCTAGGATCATGGACTACTTTCCAACGTATGGAGTTTCGCGACTTGTTTGTGGCGGGGTGTACGCGATTGGAGGCCACGGCGAGGGATATTTTTTTCTCGACATGGATGGCAGCGTGACCTGCGGATAGACCTGCCTTAGATCGACGTGTGCCGTCGTTTTTTTATCATTCTTGTAATGTTGATACTTTTGTCCTAGTTACTTTCTCTCTGGTTGATTGGTTATGTACATCCTAGTTATACAGAGGCCGGGTGTAAACATTATGGATATTAATAAAACGCCCATTTCCAAAAAAAAAAAAAGCTCTACCCTGCTCTACTACACATGATAATAGAGTATATACAAATGCAAATAGATATACTAGCAGCATGTTTAGGTCAGGTGGTTGGCACTATCTTGCTAGAGCATGCAGACTTCAAGCTCTGTACAAAATGCACCACCAACCAACCTAATCCAAAATCCCACTAACGGATAGATCCATGAAGCATCCGACAGTTCAAGGATTAGGACATGTAAACTGTAACATATTTGAAATCATGAAAAAAGGGATTTAACACATCATGACATCTTGAATTCCCTTTTCAAAGAGTAACTGCAAGAACCCTAGAACATCACTACAAGAGGGGAGAGGGGAGTGGGAGGCTCACAGCGCAGGGGTGCAGACGACAGCGGCACGGTTGCTCCTCCTCCACGGGCGGCGGTGGAAGGTGGTGGCCTCCTTCTCCTCCACGGGCAGCAGGGGGCGGCAGAGGGATGTGCTCGACATAGAGAATGATGCGGTCGAAATGTGCTCGCTAACTGTTAGCCTCATTTAGCGGTGGCGCACCACGCAGTAGTGTGACACGGCTAACTGAGGCTAACTACTCAAGGCTAAAGAGATGTTAGGGTTGACCTTGCCTAAACGTGGCCACCGAAGTGAACTCAAGCGGCCCAGTTTCCTAACAGGATCAACCCAATCCACGCATGGATCTGTTCCAAGTTTGGATTTGATCCCAAGAAAACAAAAGAGGCCTTAATGTTCTCAAATTTGTCTAGATTTGGATATATCTAGCACTAAAATATGGCAAGATACATCTGAATCTAAAAATATTTGAGTCCATTAATTTGGATCGGAGGGTCAAAGAGCCGCTATGTACTGTTACATGTGTACCTCTGTTTTTTTTAGAAACACCCTGGCAAACATCTTTCTCATAACGCCTGACTGCACCTGATAGCAAGCTTCGGAACTTCTACAGCTGCCTTGACTATGAACTTCAATGATCAATACAGAAGCCCCTAGACTAAAGAACATGTCAGGTAAGCTATGTAAAGAAGCTTTGTGTCACAGTTATACTTCTATAGTTGATCAAAAAGAAAGATGGAGCAAAATGTTGTATCCAATAGTAATCATCCAGTGCAGACAACAGATACCTGCCTTGTACGTTTCTCCCTGAATCCTTCCAGTTTATCGTACCTAGTAATTGTCTGGATTAGCTAGGCAAGGTATATCACCCAGTATGAACATATTGCAGTTATAAACACGCACTAAGAATTCTTGATCATACATACAGTTGACGAGTGGAAGAAAAGAATTAACATTAAGATATCCACACATATGGAACAAAGCTCTCTATATTCAAGAAAATTATAGTATATAGAAGAAAAATGATTGTAACACACATAATGCACACCAAATACAGACTAAATTACATTAAAAAAAACACGAGGAGGTTAAAGGCCAGGTGCATGTATAATCTTACTGCAAGGTAGAGATTAGCACTAGCTGGCTTCTCTAAGCCTCTTGATCAGGGTATCCAGAGATTTCTTCTTTGGATTCTGCCTAGTACCCCTAGTTCCAAATTGCGAGAAATAGCTCTCTGATGCATCCCTAAACTTCTCTGAAATAGCTGCCACCTTTTTGTAATCAAGCTTATTGTAGCTCTTCTCACGAATCACTGGGTTAAGGAAATTCTCTGGGCTGTTGCTCATGAGAAGATTCACCAGCTGCCTCCCTTCCACTAGTGCAGCCTTCATTTCACCTACTGCGGTATTCTGATCAGAGTCCACAAACAGGCTGGACAGGCTCTCCACAAATGTCTCAAACATTTTGAGATCAGTATCTATACCGATGACTGCGCCAGCACTGAACCGCTTGACTGAGTCACTCAAGAAGAGACCAATAATACACTCAGAGAGATGCACAAGCACTGCAACAAGAACACGTCGGAGCACAGGAAGAGGAAGGATCTGCTGCGCAGTTGAAGTGAGCGTCTCAAGATAGATAGTGACCTCATTGGCATATTCATTGCCTCCAGCAGGTGGGTCATCAGCAATCCAGTTGACACCATCAGATTGCTGCATGAACTCATCGACCTTTGAACATAATAGCCGCAACAGCAGCGCCTCCGCAGCATCTCGAGACTTGCAAAGTGGGAAGTCACGGCGACCACGCTCCACTGCACGTAGCGGCACGCCACACAATTGGGCTGCGTGGCGTGTTAAAAACTCGCATGCACGCTCCATGACAGACATGTTCGCAGCAACCTGCATCGCCTGGAAGACGCTCAGACCACCACCTGAATCAACAAGCTTTTGTATCGAAGCATCCACCACCTCTGAGAGAATCCGACCAAGGTACTTCTTCACTGCTGCATATGTGTCGCCACCACCCCCATGCGCCATGAAGCTCACAGAGTCCTCAATGAATGACCGCACAATACGACAAATGTCTGGCACGGTGCATGAAAACGGCGCGACGTATGGGAACGCCGGGGTGATATCAGAGCTCTGAATCCCAAAAGCAACCACGTTCATTGAATACTCATACTCCTTCCTCATGAGCATCTGATCAAACTTATCTGCAGCCAGTGCCTCAGCTACCTGTCTACGACAATCAGCAAGCAGCAAGTCATGGTACTTATCCCGATGCTTAGCCAGCACATCGAGTAGCATACCTACTGGATAACCATATCGCCGCATTGTGGCAGCAAGCAAGGCAGCGTAATCAGTTATGAGAAGCAAGTGGTTTGCTGTCTGCATCCGAGAGAAGTTATCTTCCAGCACAGAGACCATCTTCCCCACTGCAGCCTCCCACAGTGCATCTACATCCGCCCGGGACGTGAGCCCACCCCCTGTTCTAAACACACGGTCCTCCACAATGAAAAACCCAGCAATCTGCGCGAAGAACACCTGATGGGACTCGAGGAATGGCGTTGCTGCAATTACATCAAAGTCAGACGTTAGCTGCAGCTTCCTGTTCTCCAGGTAGTACTTCTTGAATCGCTCCCCAAGCGCCAGTGTCTGGTGTATGTGCATGGCTCGGTAGAGCTGTGTGAGATCAAAGGAGGCCGCGGCAGCACCATCCGCCACATCCGACATGGCAGTGGCTGCAGCAAAGTCGTCGAGATCACCAGCTCCGTCGTCGTCCAGGGTGATGGACTCCTCCAGCGGGCGGTGCTTGGAGCGGAGCTCCTCCTGGCGCTGCCGCGTGGCAGCTGAGCGGCTAATGGCCACCTGTCCAAGGTGCCGCGAAGCAGCCCTGATGCTGACCATCCAGTCGGCGAACTCCCTGGAGATCTCACGCTCAGCGTGGATGCGCACCGCAGGAACGAGGCTGAGCAGCATCCGGCGGAGCGCCGGAAGAGGCAACGGCTCCGGGCCAGAGGCAAGGTCGAGGTCGATGGCATCGACGGCGCGGAGGGCGAGGTAGAGGCTGTGGTTGCCGGCCTGGAGGTGGTCATTAGCCCGAGCGGCGAGCGCGAGCAGGCGGACGCAGCGGCGGGACGAGACGAGAGCCGAGGAGAGGTTCCCTGCTAGGGCGCGCGCGGCAAGGAACGACTCGAGCGAGGCTAGCAGCGGCGCGGCAGAGGAGAGGAGAGCAGAGTGGGAGGTGGAGAGGGAGCCCTTGAGCACGTCGGCGTCGGCGAGGAGGGAGCGGAGGTCGTCGACGGCGCGGATGAAGTCGTGGAAGTGCGCGCGGCAGAGCTCCTCGATCTCGGACTCGCGGTCCCGCGCGACGGCGCGGAGAGAGGACAGCAGCGGCTCCGGCCGACCGCAGGCGAACGCGCGGCGCACGAACGGGCCCAAGTCCTCCCCTGCGGAGATGGCGGTGGAGAGCTGCCTTAGGTCTGCTTCAGATGGGACTGACCCGCCGCCGGCCGACGCCGACGTCGGCGCGTCGCCGGGGAGCTTGCGCCGCATCGAGATCTGGAGGAGGTGGGGGTTGCGGGGAGAGAGCAGTTGCCGAGTTGGGCAGGAAGAAACAGGAGGCGGTCGGGACAGCTGGCCTTGATTGGCTGGAAGTGGGATCCAGATAATGAAAAGGTGATTTAGTCGACTAGTCAGGATGTGTGGGACCCACATGTCCGTGGGTGTTGGGAGAAGGTAAGTTTTGATGACGAAGCAGGGGAGGGAACGCGGCGAAGGAAGAGGAGCTGACGGCGTCTGAACGTGGACACCGGACAGCGTGTTGGATAACAGGTCAACAGGATGAGCAGGTGTTAGCGGTGCCCGTAAATAGTCTAAAACTGTAAAATAAGCGTCATTTATCGTTGTTTCGAAAAAATCGTGCGCTTAGTGCCCGTAAACACCCTTGGACCGGGAAAAAATTTACGGACGCCAAATATCGCCCGCGAAACCTACGATGCGCGGGGTGAGAGGGCGAACCGAGCGACAGCCTCTATCCGCACGGGAGCGTTGGCGCGCGGAAGTTTCCACCGACCCTATCTTCTTCCTCCCCAACTCTCCCAAAATCCATTTTTCCCGTGTCGCCGCTGCCGCCGACAACCGCCATAGATTCAGGCCGCGGCCGCCACGCGCCCACCACGCCCGAGTGCCCCGCACCTCTCCGCGTCTGCGGAATCTTGGATCTCGCGCGGGGACCGGAATCGGCGAGCTAGGCGACCGGATTCGCCGAGCTAGGCGACCGGATGTCGACCTCGCTGACCATGGAGTTCTTGATGGACGACTCGTGGACGTCCTCCTTCGACTAGGACCTCGAGGAGCTTCTCAACGACGACGACACGGAGATGATGGCCATGATCCTCGCCGCCAAGCAGATCCAAGACAAGATCGGCTTCATGCGCCGGCGCCGCGGTTCGCAGTTCGGCTACGCTTGCATCCCGCGGAACCAAGCTCTCGGCCATGCCATGCTCATGCAAGATTGTTTCGTTAAGGAACCCACATACCCGCCGCATCTCTTTCGTAGAAGGTTCCGGATGCGCCATAATTTGTTTGTGAGCATTGTACAAGCTTGCGAGGCCAATTGCCCATATTTTACTCGCTGGAGAAATGCCGCCGGCCCCATGGGCTTTAGTGCTTACCAAAAAATCTCGGCAGCCATGCGTGTCATTGCGTATGACATACCGGCCGATTACACGGATGAGTATCTTCGAGTTGGAGAAGACATCACCGTTGCTAGCGTCCGGATGTTTGCCAAAACGGTCATCCGGTAGGGTATCAACTCGGATCTCACATAGATCCCAACTCATTTTAAGATTTCTAGTGTAAAATTATGATAAAATTTTGTACTATAAAATTCAAAATGAAAAGTGTGACACCTTAGTCACCTTAGTCATCGGTAGGAGTAATCTATACGCTAAGTGTACGTGTGTTGCTACGGAGCGACACGAAATAAATCTCGTGATACACCTTAGCTATTTTTCTACTATATGTCCATGTAGCCCCATGTCCTGGTGCTCTCTGTTTCTATGTTCTGCCTTGTTCGAGCGAGGTCTCTCTGTTCGTTATGTTAGCTTCACATCTTTCGTTTTGAGGCCGACTTCGTCTTGTGACCCTTTGCTAATTGAGTGTCTCTCTGGACTTCGTTATCTCGCCAACGCTTCTACCTCTCAGTGGATTGGCCAATAGAAAATGGAAATACACTATTTTTTAGAGCAACCACATATTTCATTAATCGAAAATCAAGTTACATAGAGTAACACATGTGGACACTAAAAGACAGACCGGGATAAAATGATTATCCTGAAAATTATGCAGATAAAATCCTAAGAGACTGAGAAATACAAAACGATCCCTAGGGTTTTCCGCAACCACCAAAGCCAGCGGCCGCCGCCCAACTCCAGCGACGCCAAGACGCACACCGGAATAGACGCCGAACCTCCAACACTGCAAGATCTAAAAAAGCACCATCGCCAATGAGGCTTTGTGAGTCGATGAACAGGCCTGCTGCACGCAGCGAGGCACATGTCGCTGTGGCACGTCGATCGGGGACATCCCCGTGTTGTCTTGAACCAAGATCCGCTGCCTCTCATCGACAAAGTCGGAGAAGAACGACAGATCCACCACCTCCGGACCAACATCCTTGCTCCAGAGAAACCATCTCGCCTCGGCCACCAGCGCCGTCGCGGATAACAACGAACGCCAGCGACACACTGAGAAACTGATCTCGCCAGATTTGACGAATGACGAGAAGACCAAGTTATCGATCTGAAGGAACGAACAGCACACCTTGCCATCAACTCCGAGGCGCCGCCGTGAAGGTCGTCGCCGGTGTGGGAGTAGAGTTGAGGCAGATTTATTGCCCGAACGTCGCTCCCACCACCCCAACGACGCCCTACAGCAGACATACCCTAACCCTAACTACTAGGCGGAGAAACAAGGTTTCCCCTCCCTCCTACCGCCGGAGCGGCAAGCGGAGGGAGAGGGAACCGACGCTCTCGCCGGCTGAGATCTGGAGGGAGAGAGAGCCGCCGCCTGTTCCGAGAGAAGGAGAGGCTGAGAGCAGATAGTCTGAAATACACTATTAGGAAAGCCTGTTTCCATCTTATGTGGCTAGCTCCCTATACGAATCGAACAATTTATCTAATTCTAGCTAGCTTTGCATTGCAAATTTAGCCATGTACAACACCACCGGCAGCAGCAAATCTATCAGGAAGAGCATATGAACAGGATTTGGTTATCCCTCACCGAGAAGGTTATCCCTCGTCGAGAAGTACTCCGTCAGTTTTAAAATATAAGATGTTTTAGCTTTGTGAAAGGAATGTAGCTAAATCTCTTTTAGTGTCTAGGTTCACTCTAAACTTAGATGAACCTAGATATTAAAAGATATCTAGATACATTTTATTCACAAAACTAAAACATCTTATATTTTGAGATGGAGGAAGTAATTCGCAATTGTGGCAGTGTCCAAGTTAGAGATGAAACAACGTCATCATAGTACTGCTTCGCTGATTGGTGTAGTTTAAAGGAAAAAGTTTCGCTAATCTGTCGTTTTTGTAATTCTGCATGGAGTTGATATAAAGTTATAGACCAAGCAATTCATCAAATTAAAATTAGGAGATCAGAAGCGCCCCTGGCATTTTTTTAAAATGGAGAGCGATGACCTCTGCATCAAGCGGTGCACACAACCTTTATTTATTATTCGAACAACAGAAGCTAGCAAAAGCCATTACAAAAATCATACAATAAAGACCGCTAAAAGAAAACACCGAGTATAACGATAACCATATCGCCAGCTTCCCGACGAGACCTAGCAAACACCCAACCGCCTCATCAGGCCTGGCCGGGGGGGGGGAGGGGCAGCCGCCCCGGGCCCAAAATTTTCAGAGCCCCCCTGCAGGTATATCCTTTGTAGTATAGAAGCCCATATATATGCCTACCTGGAAAAAAAATATAGCTTAGCAAACATGCCCCTAACTCTCGTTCCGAGAACGCAGTCACGCGAACGTGGACGGGACGAGATCGATCGAAGCTGCCCACCGCTGCATCGCCGATACGTCTGGTCGCAGTCTCGCAGATCGCTTCGTGTTCCACCCACGCACGCAGACGTAGATCGCTTCGTGTTCCATCTACCCGGCCACCGCTGCATCACCGATCTACCCGGGAAACGAAGTGATCGCTTCAAATTTGTCAAGAGCCCATCGCGGCATCGCCGATCGGGAATCGGGATCAGGCATCCGGAGCAGTCTCGCGGCGCACCCGGAAAACGGAGCAGTCTCACGGCATCCGGAGCAGTCTCGCGGCGCAACGCGCACGCACGCCCGCAGCCACTCGTCTGCGATATGTGACCTGTCGCCTAGATTGCTGCACTCGATCGAAGTCTCCTAGTCCTCGTCTGAGTCAAGACATCAACGCAGTTCCTCTACAGAAGGTAGCCCGATTTCTCTAATTCACTGCATTGTCTATGCTCTAATTTGCTAATGGAAATTTGATTAGTAATTGTCTAATTATTTTCAGCGTGGTTATGGCACCTAAAAACGGCTTTATGCCACGAAAGAAGTGCCCATCTGGTAGTGAAAAAAGGAAACGGAGAAGAGAAACAAATGCGTTGATCAAAGAGGAGCTCTTGACAAATTTTTGAAGAATAACACAAGCACTTCAAACAACCCAGACGAGTTGGCATTAGTTCTTGTGGAGGAGCAAACTAATGATGATCTGGAAGAAAACATTGACATCAACATGGATGATAACAATATGAGTGATTCTGAGCACACATTTAATTCATCTCCTATACAATCTGCTAATGTTGATGCGGAACCGATTAGTGTGAATATTTATGACCTGATAAATTGGGCTAGTCTTGATAACAAAGCAACGGACACATTAGTGGATAAGGGTCCTATCAGAGAAGAAAATATTCAGTTTTCGTTAGATCGCAAATTAAGACATTTTTCGTATGCCCATTACTCTAGAAAATTGATCAATGGAGAGGTACGCGATCGCAAATTAAGACATTTTTCTTATGCCCATTATTCTAGCAAAAGTTCTATAACGAGGCCCAAAATTTTAGTTTCGCCTCGGGCTCCTGAAATCTTAGGACCGGGCCTGCGCCTCATGCAAGCCAAGCGCCCAGATCCGCCTAGCTTATCCACGAAACGGCGCTCACACACTCGCTTCGGATCTCGCTGCCTCCACTATCTTCCGTAAAACTATCTTCATCATGTAGATCGATGCGCTAACTCTTGTCACACCAGCCACCGACACCACCACGGTGCCAAGTAGCACCACCTCCCTGCGCACTATATCCAAAGCACGTCGCGGTCGCCACCGGTACCCCACAGCACCATGCCACCAAGTACCACCAGCCAACATAGCTTGAAGTCTTCGGAGGATCTGTCGTGCTTAGCACATGCCGAACAGGCATGACTCGGCGTAGAACATGTCGATTAGGCATGACTTGACTTCTCCGTCGAAGCTCTGTGCAAGACAAAGCTGCTCCACTTGATCCCCATGCAAGAAACATACGGAGACCGACTGTTGGAATTCTCACGGATCGATCACATCAGATTAGACAAACAAGCACGCTTGAAAAATCTTATCGCTAAGGGCATGTGTCGTGACCTCTATTTTTCTCCTTTTTATTTCTGAAAACTCACACGGTACAACTTCTAGTTACAAGACTCATATACATGCATATATATATATGCATCAACTCACGCTGGACTACCTAAGCCGACTCAAAATCTAGACGGACTACCACTCAGACTTAGTACTCTACTACGATATAAACTTACCTATCACTAGTAGAAAAGATGCCTTTGGTCCAGCCCCTAAAGCCATTCATCCCGGTTCGAATAACAAATTGGGACCAATGCCAGGCATCGATTCCGGTTCATGCCGCCAAGACATCGGTCCCGGTTCATGCCATGAACCGGGACCAAAGGGTCCATCTTTTGTCCTGGTTCGGGACATAAACCAGGATATTTTTTTTGCAAGAAAACGTTATAAAAACTTCAGATGACCACCATTTTTGTATACGATGTCGAAAAAAATCGTATAATATATCGAAATTATCTGCAAAAAATTGCGGTACCGATGCCAACAGCCTTCAGCCGTTTACAATTTTTTAGATTTTTGAAATTCCAAAAGAAGCAAATACAGATTTTTATTTTTTTTAAAAAAATCAAAAACAATAAAAAATGACATATTTGGATTCCTCACATTTTTCTGATAATAATGGACATATTATTTGTGGAATTTCGATTTATGGATTTAAATATATGAATTATGCCATATTAAATGAATTAATGCAAAAATAATAATAAACCATATTTATTTCTATATTTATTCAATATTAGTATTACTTAGTCATTTTTGTACATTAAAATCATGTTGTAACTCAAATTTTAAGAATGTGTGACTCACAAGATGCATAGGTTAATATCATTAATAGCATAGTATAGACATAAGATTACAAGTGATACATAGGAAGGGGGATGGAAAGGAACCAAGATGTTAAGCGTGCTAGGAGTGGAATAGTGTGAGGATGGGTGACCGACCCGGAAGTTTAACTAAAGATTGAAATTTGACCAAAAACTAAGTGTGATTGAGAGGCTTCGGGTAAGAGATTAATCAGTCCAAAAATTCATAGATTCAAAAAAAATTGGAAAAAAATTGGAAAAATAAATTGTTTTTTGAAAATAAATAAATAGAAAAGACCTTCGGTCCCGGTACATGCCACGAATTGGGACCAAAGGTCCTACTGCAAGCGTACGCGACGGCAGGCCACGTGGAGACCCATTGGTCCCGGTTCGTGCCAGAACCAGGTCCAGGGACCAATGGACCTTATGAAGGGCTTGTTCGTCTGCGGTACCAAAGTTGGCAGGCCAACACATGGCGGTACCTAAGTTGCCTAAAATTACCGCGTTTCGAAAAGTTGAGCCGCCAACTACCGAGAGGGGCTATTTCGATGCAAACTCGTCTCACCCCTATCAAATCTAAACATGTCGCGAAATTGCCCCGTGAAGTAGACGGTCGGGACCCTCATGTCAGTAATATTTTCGTGACGCGAGCGCCAACGCGGCAACCACGTTGGCGAAATGAGATACTAAAGGAGCATGGTGCGTTGACCAAATTCACAAATCCACTCCCTCCCTCCTTTCGCATGAACCCTAGGACCGGCGGCGTCGAAATCCCCTCTCCAACCAGAATGATCTCTTCGAGAATTTGACTTTCGGCGCCAAGTTGCTGCGCCTACTCGCTGCTACCGACCTCTAATGCCGAATGTCGTGCCAGCCGTTGCGACGATCTAGCCCGCCTCTACCACCAACGAGCTGAGCAGCGTAAAGGATGGCAGATCCATTTGCCGAGAAAGAAGTACTTCTGGCTAATTTTGGGTGAGCTACTTTGCTATTCGCACTACCTATAACTGCTAGCTGGCTATTAGCATTACAGAGATATATCGAACATAGAATTTTTGCTAGCACGACGCTGACAAACAATTCTTATCTTTTGTCTCCAATTTTCTGTCAACTAGGATCTCTACTGAACCCAAATACACGGTTTTGGTGGCCATCTGCGGCTACCTCATTAAGTTAGCACAAGGGAAGAGCACGTGGAAACAAGCTCAGAATCTGAAGATGGAAGTAGCGCATGTGCAGTTATGCACTGTCCCTGGTTTGGTTGCTGCTGTGCGTGAACTTGCTGAAATGAGGCTAGAGCAGATTGCACGGTTCAACATCATTGATGAACGAGGCTTCCAGGTTCCTATAGTGTGTGACACTCAGCTAATTGGGTTGATGAAACAGCATGTTAGGCTTCGCATGGTTATGCTGGTGTGTAACATAGTGGATGAGGAAGCTCCTACTACTGGGAGTCGCCCAGCTATTATTGGACAGGGAGGTCTAACTCGAAACCCTGCTGTTGTTGAGCAAAATGTGGTTCCTCGTCCGCGACATGCTTCTGTCAGGCAACCTCCTCATAGGAGTCCCCGTATTGACGTTGTGGAAAACTCTGCTCTGAAATCTACTGGTACAGGTCGTCCCCATCCCCGTGCCCGTGTTGCTGCGGCTGCTGCTCACCCAATCCATGCCGCTGTTGAGCAAACTAAGGCTTCCGGAGGCTGCCCCACTGTTGTTGCCAACACCGCCTCCTTGTGTGCTTCTCCTCCTCGAAACCGTCCTCAAGTTGTGCAAACCCGTGCTTTGGAATCTGCTGGTACTGGTCGTCCTCATGTTGTTGTTGATCTGGACGCTATTGACCCAATCTCTGCCGTTGTTGAGCAAACTAAGGCTCCTGGAGGCTGCCCCACTGTTGTTGCAAAGACTGATGCCTTGTCTCCTCCTTGAACCCGTGCTCGGGTTCAGCGAGCTGCTGGTCTGAAGCCAGCTCGTGGTCTGGACTCTGCTAGCACTCGAAACACTGCTGTTGTGGGAACTGCTCCTGATCGTCGATGTGGCATGGCAGCAGCTGATCCTATTGTGGCTGCCGTTAGAAGGGGCCCTGCCTATCCACCATGTAATGTAGCTCCCGCTGCTAAGGGCCATCGCCTTGCTCCTGGTCCTGGTACTTCCACCGAGGTTGATCCAGCTAACGATGACGTTGGTGATGGCGGCAGTGGCATTGGGGCTGGGTCTGATAGTGTCGCTCCATCTCTCAAACCTCTCGAAGGTTTCTATCCTGAAAAACCTGATGATGGCAAAGTAATCGTTTGTATCGGTGTCGCGGATTATACTACAAAACTAGATGATGGCACAAAAAAATTCTATGAGGAGTTTGATGTAATCCTTGGCAGATACGACCCTGAAGTGGTAGAGTTATCTGACCTGATGACATCGTTACGTGTGAAGGTGCTGTGGGGGTCCTCCCAGGAAGCACGTTTGTTATATTATGGTTACAGGAGCAAAAAGGCTATCGAAGTGAAAGATACCAGGGATTTAGTCGTACCGTTTACAAGGAAACATTATAGAGGTGAAGTTTACTTCCACTTGGTAGTGCTCGCGGTTGGAGAGGAATTGGAACTCGACAATAGAGATGATGGACTTTTAGAAGGCATGCGATACCTGATCCATGGCATCATTGGGGCTGGTGCGACTGAGGGTAGCTTCGAACAGAGGAGAGTCTTACAGAGGGGCGTCATAAAGAGGAGCAGGAAGAGTATCCCCAGAAAGGGCACCTCGAAGAAGAACGTCACCAAGGAGACCATGCCAAAGAAGATGACGTCGAAGAGTCGCACGACAAAAGGCACCACGCCGCAGAGTACACCCCTGAGATCCAGTCAAAATGCCACACCGAATGGTAGCAGCAAAAACGCTAAGAGGGCTAGCACGGTGGTGAACACTCCCAGGAGTGGTAGCAAAGAGGCGAAGATGCGGCACGGAGGCTACCACACCCAATGGGAGCAGAAAAATACTAATTTGGAGCGAAACACGCCGCTGTGAGGGAATTATGCCAGCACGAAGGAGAACACGCCCAATAGTAGCATCAAAAGGGCTAATTTGGAGCGGAACACGCCGCTGAGGCCAGGCAATAATGCCAGCATGGATAAGATGCCCAATAGTAGCAGCAAATGGGCTAATTTGGAGCGGAACACGCCGCTGGGGTCAGGTAATAATGCCAGCACGAAGGAGAACACGTCCAATAGTAGTAGTAAAAGGGCTAATTCGAAGAAGAACACGCCGCAGAGGTCAGGCCCTAATGCCAGCACCCTGGATCCAACACCCGTGAGGGGAGGCAGTAAGGAGATCACACCCAAGAGCGGCAACAAAAAGCCTAGTTCGATGGGGAATGAAACGCGGATGTCAAGCCCTACTGATACCATCAGGAAAGATTACATCAGGAAGAAGGATGTACACAGGAAGAGCAAGAGGGTTCTGTACACTCAAGATGAAATTGATTCTGACTGCTATTTGTCCACTAAAGTACCTGGGATGCATGCAAACGTAAGACCACCCCATGTGGTTGCAGTAGAACCAACCTAGTGTCTTGGAGAAAACAGAGTTGCCGGTGAGGTGGATTTGGGCAATGTTCCTGTCCATCTGGGTGGAGACGATGGTGCAGCCCCACCCATGGGAGTCAATATGATGTGTGCAGTACTAGGCATTAGAGACGATGGCAAAGATTCTGAATCAAATGAAGAAGAAGGCACTGTAGAGGATCAAGAATCTGGTGATGATGAAATAGACGAGGAAATTAACGATGAGGCTGGTATTCCAGTCGATGATTTGGGTGTTGAAGTAGAAGAAATGAAACATGACCATGAGTATCCTATAATTTCGGTCGTCATCGAGTTCAGGAGCATGCAGGAGTTCAAGATGTCGTTCCGGCATTTTCGTATCAAGGGGGAGTTCGACGTTTATCGACTGAAGAACTCTGCCGAGAGGTATGAGGCCGTTTGCAAGTTAACGTGGATGAATGGACTGGCCGAGGTACATTGTCCATGGAGGATCACAGCAAGAGCCTTACCTGCATCGACTGCAATTAGGGTATTGGGGCAATCAATGCAGCAAACCATTAGAACTCTCTCTCTCTCTTTTCACTCTATAACTACAATTGATGTGCGATATCTTTCTAGAAACTAGTCGACTCCGCTTATCTTTTAAATGAATCTGTGTTGGAGGTGAACAAAATGGGCCCTCCACACATGTGTCCGACAGGCAGCAAACTGAAATCCTCAATGGCTGATACGGAGTGGGTGGCTATGCAATCTATGTCCATACTAAAGGATAACCCTAAGGAGACCGCGAAGAATATTCAGACTAGCCTCGGTTCTAAATACAACATTGTCCTTCCGTATTACACGGTTTGGAAAGGTAAAGAGAAAGGTCTGGGGGTCTTGCACGGGGATTGGACCAATAGCTTCAGGATGCTGTACAACTTCAAGGCGGAGGTACAAGCTAGGTGTCTGGGGAGTGTTGTGGATATTGACACCGAATCAGAAGGTGGTAAAATATATTTCAAAAGATTTTTCATTGCGCTTAAACCTTGCATCTGAAGGGGTTCCGCGCATGAAAACAATAAATTTTTACCCTACGCCCTTGAACCCCTGAAGATGCCAAGACCTATCTATTAGTAATACAGTAACGGGAAGGGCTTTTCGCGAACTTACTCTTGAAGACCGAAAAGTGTTGTCAACGCTCAGGAGAGCGTGGTTGATGTAGACGAGCCGAAGTCGACCTCAAGGTCGTGATGAAGTCCTTGCGCTCCTTCTAGCTCCAACGACTTGAGTGCCTCAAGTGCGACACCTCGTGGGGAGTTACACACGTCCGGTGCCTGACGATGACTCCCGCTTCCCCGATCCAGCAGCAGTTGCGAAAGTAGAGCTCCCGGATCCGAATCTCGCAGCGCGACGGCGCTCCGCGGTGAAGATGTCTCTCGCTCGCGTAGTCCAGACTTGGGACCACGGTCACGAGAGAGAGAGGGGGAGAGAGAAAATATCAATTAGAGGTCCTCCCAAAAGTGGGGAGACTTTTATTGATTATTAGTGTATTTATCTTGGCCAAATACCCCACTATATATAGGGGGAGGAGGGGGTACACCCTCCCTCAAAGTCCCGGGGTGGGGCTAAAGGAGAGGAGGGGGGAGGAGGTGGCCGCCGGCCACCTAGTGGGCCCCGCGCGGGGGGGCTAGGCCCAGCCGGCCTCCCCCTTGGCCCCTCTCCCTCTCTCCTTTCCCCTAATGGGCCCTCTCCCTCCGGAATTGGCCCATTAAGCCTTTGACCATTAAACTTGATTTTCTCTTTATTAAATAATTATGAATAAATGATTAAATCAATATTTAACATTCATTCACATATTATTCAATCTTCGTGGCTATGGAACACCTTCCACCTCCACTCCGGACATCCTCCGGACTTATCGAAACCCTTCCGGTTTTCTCCCTTCTTTTCTTCGGCGATTCTACCGATCCTATAAACACTCTCTAAGCATCATCAAGCCCTTAAGCGTGATACCCCACGGTTCGGGAACACTCCGGACATGGTCGGGACATTCCCACACCAATGATCGACAGAGGGACCTGGATGGCCATGTGACCCCTGTGCGTTCCATGAAGATCTTTCGTCGTTTGAACCGGGACAGTCGTGTCTTATTCCCTTTGTCACTCGATACTTGCATTGCCCGAGATCTGATCATTGACATCACCATGTCATGTTCAATCTTGTTACTGAACAATGCTACTTAACTCGTTCCGACAAGTGATATCCCCGTGATCCAATCACATGCTGCGCAGCTATTGGACATAACTTCTCTGAGTGGGCCCTTGAGTATCTTCCCGTCACATGGACGGACAAATCCCACTCTTGACATATATTGCCTCTACAGTTTCCTCCGAGCACCTGAACACACCTTTATAACCACCGTTTTACCAGATGGCGTTTGATGCTATCTAAGCACTCTCGGGAGACAATGATTGATATAGCCTCACGGTCTAAGGAATAGTCTATGAGGATCCATTTCTAATCATCATAACTTGAACTTCGTGACATGATCGGGTCACGATGTTTAGGTTGGGTATTGGTTCATCATCTCATTCTCAGAATGAGATGACCTCATTTCCAACTGGCATAAATGCCACATGATCAGGAAACATGATCATATGTTGACCAATGAACCAGTGACTAGAGTTTCACTCGGAACCCCTGGTTGTTTGTATATCACACGCGTATTGATGTTTCCACTCAGTACAGTTATCGCATGATATAAAACTTAATCATTAACTATATGAAATATGATAATAGTCCTTACTACTATTTGTCTCTAGGGCATATTTCCAACAGTCTCCCACTTGCACTAGAGTACAAATACACTAGCTGCATTTTGTTCTCAATCATTGCACCATATATGCGATACCCTGAACATGCTTGCTCATGGAAGAGGTTGAGTCTTGGGTCTGTATTTTACAGTACCAAATCCTTTGCAACTTACTAATGTCACCTGGATTGACATTAATACTTTATCATCACATGATAACATCTTTGTGTATGCATCGTCGCTATGGCAGCAGAACGAGGCCTGATTCCAGGAGCCTGCAATGACGTTAGATCAACCTCGAGGGCTTTCTCATGGGCACTGTGCCCTGGGACACATCATTCTATGTTAAAAGCGAACTAGCCCCACCATAACATTATGCAATACTTTAGATGGTACCCTTATCTATTATTATAAATGTATTCATCGAAACACTAGTGCACTCTGTGCAACTTTTGATGTTTTTGTTCACTTTGCTTCCTACTTGCCTTTGATCAGTATCTACAGGAGTTTCCAACATATTCCCTTATAACATAACCCTTTATGCTTTAAGATATGTTATCCTTTATGGATTTGGAAAACATGTCTGCAGTTCTCTATTAGACATTGTGGACAAACTTAGCTCAACGTTCTATGAATCGAACTTAATCACTTTTAAACGTTCCTTATTGGATCACATATTATGCTAAGTTATCATCATGGTTTACTAAGATAGAACCTATGTCTAAACATAGTGGATGATGATCATCCTTTTCTTTCTTTCAACCATTGATGTTAAACTTAATATTATTCCTTATTTGAGCTATTAAGGACTAGTTCCCTAATTAACTTCTATTCCGAAACCCCTTTCAAAATCCCTTAAGGAATACTACATAATATCATAATACACCTATTATCAACTTCTACATCTTACAAATCATTATTTATAAGTATTTGCGCCTTTCATTCTTAACATACTTAAGAATTACTCCTATAAGCTCCCACTCAAAATATGTTCCTACATATTTGAGTATGAGTCTTATATTGCTCCCACTTAAAAATATGTCAATCACATATTGTTTCAGGATTTCATAGCTCCCACTCAGTTTTATGCAAATTGCATATCTCCTTACTATTTTGAATAACTTCAAAAACTTTGATCAAATATCAAATTTGGAGATTTACCATGAGATACTAGTACTTTTACTAGTTTCAAATCCACTTGATATTTAGCACACTTGAATCAAATTCATTTGAATTTATCCAATACTTGACAAATTGTGCTTTTTGTCATTCACCCCTTTTTCCACTATGGATTTGCAGTCATTTGGGAAAATTCCAAGTAGCCCCTTTTACTTGTGAGATTTAGCAACTAATTGCTTTCTAATCTCAAGTGAATTTTGCTTTTAGGATTTCTCATTATTTTAGTTTACCATTATTTCCTTTGTAGTTTGTAGGTATGTCATATTCCAATAATCATGACAAATGATTCACAAATGTCTCCATACAAGATATGGATTACATTTTTGAATCCTACTTCATATAGAGAAAACACTAGTGGGGGAAAACACAATGATCAATATCATTGATTCTTTCCTTCTGTGAAGAGAATCGTTCAGGAACGTTATCCGTTGCGCTTCTCAACACTCTGATGCAGGGTTTTGAATCCTCATCGTGTTTTACACTATTTTCCATTTGCTTCATAATTGGGAAACATCACTAGAAGTGAGCTTTCTCAAGAATGCACCAAAATCCAAGTAATATAAGTTTTGCTTTCCTTTGGTTTCAGCTATGGGTTTCGTATTCAAAAGTTTCCAATGAATACGCTACAAGAACTTATTCGCTATTGTTTTGGTTTTATCGAATAGCTCCAAAACTTTCACGAATTCAAATGGTTCACTACATTCTAATTGAGTGCTAACTATTTCTAAGCTAATGGTCTTTACATCTACACTACAATGATTTATTTGGTGCCTTCTATTTAACACCTTTGATATCTAATATCACATTGTGATGCTTTGTATTCAGATCTTTCAGAACGCTTTGCATTCCACAATTTCTTTTATGCCATTCTTATAAACTTGAATTTCACTACTATTGATCAAATCACAGTAATTAGATTCTCTTTTATATTTATACCCTTTTATTTATGACACACTTTGATCAAATCAAATAGTTTCATATTCATGTTTCCTTTGGTACACTACTTTACACATTTAAACAATCATATAATGATAATTACCATTTTTGTTAAAACACAATACATCGAATATGTATTTACTTTAACAATTCTTTAAACACTTTGTATTCAAGTAATACATGGTGTTCAAGTTATTTTGCCGAACTTAGGCATGATTTATATGTGACAAGAAATCGAATGACTTTCACATATTATCACATAACTTTGAATTCAAACAATGGTTTCATTCATTAATGAAATATTATTAAGTTGGGTATTTTAAACAAGGTATTTTAATGTTTTACAAATGTTCATGCATTATCAATTAGTTTCAAACAATAAGGGTAATTCACAAGTAATCAAACAAGATATGAACACGAATAGGAATCATTCATAAAAGTAGAACAACTATTTGTTACAAACTCATATGAATAATCGTCTCACGAAGTGTGAGACACACTAAAGAAGTTCGCAATCTCTTGATTACAATAATCATCCTAAAACATAAACTATTTGATAAATGTCGAGGGAGAGTGTCGTCGACCATCATCATCATGCTCGCCATCAACGCGCAACGTCACCTCCTCTCCAGCAAGCACCTCTCATGGAGAAGGACATGTATTCAGTAAAACAGAACAAGTATCAGATATACTTAATACTGCAATGTGTTTGCAAGATTAGAACATTTATAAAACAGTATATCAAATATATACCTTTGTCGTTGACGACCTGAGCGACATCTGGTTCAACCAACACATTCCTGAGATGTGTCACAAACCGGTGTAACTCCATTGATTCTGCGTCGCCCCTCATAACGCAAATCCTGACTTGTGTTTGGTAGCTTGGTGGCAGCAACCGCAGCTCAACGGCGTTTGCAAAAGAGAACGACATCCAGATATCTAGGAAGTATGCAGGCCTCATTTACACATCATGCATGTGCTCCAAGTGGTCATCCAGTGATGAGTTCTCCTCCATCTTAATGGAGAGGAAGTCTCCCATCAGCTCATGCTCCCAAATGCGTGTCTGCTCCACGAAATGTGTCCTAAGCTGTAGCATCACCGAACGAGGGTTGACATCACCCACGAAAGGCCACAACTCATCCACCATTCCGAAACGCATCACAACTGAAATGTAGGAGGCCATCTCACGACGGAGATAACGGTCTTTCCGCTCCTCTGGGGTCTCAAGGTCAGTGGGCTGATCCAAATCCATCCCGTCGAGTATGTAGTCGACCACGTCGTTCTCGCTAAGGAGAACATGGAGACTGGCAACCCAAATGGAGAAGTTCGATCCATCTAATCTGAGTTTCTCTCCTTCTAACCATTCAATTGTCAACACGAAAGGTCCAATCTACATTTATAATTGCAAAAAGAATTTAGACTAAGTTTATAATTGAATGAGTTAATAATAACTCCACTCAGAAACACCTATCCCCAAAAAGGTTCCTAGTGATAACACGACCCCTATCAGCCACATCTCCCCCGATCATCACGGCCATCAATGTGGGTTCAAGGGTGGACGCTAAACGTCGGTCACATCATTCATGTGACTCGTGCTCGATCTTTCAACCATCCGTGTTCCGAGGCCATGTCTGTACATGCTAGGCTCGCCAACTCAACCTTAGTGTTTTCGCTGTGCAACATGTCTTGCACCCACTGTATGTGAATGTAGATATGTTTGACACCCGATCATCACCGCCCGCCTCATACCGAAGAACTTTCTTGGTGGTGCACACTAAGGGGGAACACAATCGTTGGTAATTTTAACAGGGGTCATCTTATTAGGCTACCATCGAGTATCTAATACTAGCACACAATAAGATATACAAACAATAACATTGAATGTAAATGCTATGTGATATGGTCCTTCACGTCATGATCTCCATCCGCCGTCACCGGGTTCCGGCGCTAGGGTTCCGGCGCCATAGACACTAGGGTACCAGTGTCATTCCGGCGTGGTAGTCCGTCACCTCCATGACTATCTACTATGTAACAAAAGGTAATCACTTTAACTTTGCCACAACCATATCACAAAGCAACGCCCCCCGCAAAACAAAGTTAGACGCCTCTACTTTATCTTTGCATGTTTTACGTGAAGGTAAGAAAACCAAAACGAGTGGAGTGATGATGCCGGACAAGATTCTGGCGTTGATTGGCCTGACTTCCCTCAGCCCGGAGATGCAGGGTACGTGAAGGTAAGAAAATTGGCACCCAGGAAGAGGAAGAAGGCAGGAGATGAAGAAGCCAGTGGACGTGAAGGAAAGAGGAAGAAAGTTGGCACCCAAGCAGAGAAAGAGGGCTAGCAGTGTAGCATCCTAATGATGTATTGAACTTGAACCTATATATGTAGTTCGGTTAAACTCTGGAGCTGTGTGCGTGGAACTTGTTGGGCGAAACAATCTGCCCCCCGTACTCGGAGTAAAATGTATCGCGACTTTAGGATTTGATACGGCCAAGGCCACTAGTTGAATCCAAAACTGTGATTGTGCCACTACTATCTGAACAATCGCGATAGCTGAGCGGTTAAATCCTCTCCAAAATCGATGGGTGTTAGTGGCACATACATGATTTATTTATAGGCGCTTAATAAATCCCTGCTGTTGGCATTACACTTATGATAAGTTTCTGGGCTAGAAAACAATTTCTTAAGCTGGCTACTACACTCCACGAAGCAGCAACTTATTTCGACTGCTGGACAACGACATGGCAACATAAACTACAAATGCAACAGATAATGCCCAAATAATGAGGAAATTGTGTCCACTATCTGGCCTAATCTTGAGCCCGTCTGTCTCACCACCTCCCTGCCCCTGCCTCCCCTACACATGGCAAAGCTCCCAGATCTCTCGCTCCATTGCACGAATCTTCTCTTTCTTGTCCCACACAGCATTACGCAGATCCTGAACAAGCTCTCTGTGAAAACCTGTCAGTGGCTTTTCGGTCCACACAAACTTGTCACAGCCAGTCCCCCTCCCTTCCTGTGTAGTAGGTCGAAGGAAACAAAAAAAAGAATTACATTACGCTTTCCGGATCCGGGTTACCATTGTACCTACAGTAGGAACTTACCGCTCTGATGTTGCAGTTGCTGAATTTTCCTGCAGTATTTTCGTCGGTCCACGAAATCCATCTCGGCATCTTCTCACCGCACAAACACAACATATCGGGGTAGTAATCATAGGGCGCCCTCCGGTACCTGATGGGGGCACCCGCCTGACGGTGTTGAGCCGACCCTGATTTCGCCCGAGACGAACTGCACGAGCCGCGAGCCATGAGCAAGGGGAGCGAGGGCAGAGGAAAGAGGAGCCTTTGGGTGTCAGGGTAGTGGTGAAGCGTGATTTATCCCTACTTAATAACTCGGGCAGAATCCTACCATCCACATTCGGCTGACAGGTGGGGGACCTAGCGTGTGGACTTGTCAAAAAAAACCTCGCGCCTTCGTGGTTCAAAAGCCCTCTCGCGCGCATTGGACGAAATTTTTTGGCACCTTGCCCGCGTACATATCACTGGGAGGCCTTGCCTTGCCTAGGAACCAGACACGCCTGGCCCACAATCTTACTCCCTCCTAGGAACTTGTCATGGCTCGCGCCCGCAGATCCGTCCGCTCCACCGCTTCCGGTAGGGCTCACCGCGGCGAATCCACCCCAAGATCCTACCGTCGCAGTATCAAATGGCCATGGTTTCTTGAGAGGAGCGATGATGCTACGTATGCGAGCCCGGCCCCTCCTACCTGTAGAAGGACTGATGCGGCGTCGAGCTTGATAAGGAGCCAACAGGCGCGACGGCGCTCTGTCCATGCCAACCCTGTCACGTTCGTCATTGTCGATTCCGATGTGGAGGACGACGGGGACGAAGCTGTGTAGAACGCTATTGTTGCCTCCTTGGCGAAGGGCAAGCCACGGGCGGGAGTGGATGTTGCTGGGAAGGGCACGGCGGTGTCACCAATCGAGGTGGACTCCGACGGCAGCGGTGTGATGTGGGTTTAGATGTTGTTTAGGATGGTTGCAATTTCGGTTGTGTTTAATGCGAGTACAATTATTGTAATGGGTTTGTCGAGCTATATTGAGAAATATGTGCAATAGCAGCGTGTGAGTGCTTCCACTTTAGAAATTGTGTCTGTGCCATTTGCATGTTGCATTATCAACGTAGATTACTTGTAAACAATCCAACGAAAATCATCAGATTACAACCATCGGACGGGAGTGGCAGGATGGAAGAGAAGTTGGGACAGTGGCTTCGAGGGGAAGGAAGAGGAGGGGGGCGTGACACTGGCAGGTGGGCCCTCAGAACACGTGACACTGATGAAAGTGCATGTGTGCCCCATGTGTGGTTTTGGTAATTAATGACAATCTTTATGGACTTATGTTTGCATTGAATTTTACTTGTAGGATTTGTCCATAGGCAATGCTTGTACCATATGTTGGCTTAAAGGTTGGGAGAAGAAGAAAGTAAAGAAGATCAAGCGTTGACCAAGGTGTTCAAGGAGAGATCCAAAGATTGGTCATGTGAGAGTTGAACCTATGGCAAGTGTGTCTTGAAGAATAAAGTTGGAGTGATATCTCTTATGTGCCTTCAAGACACCAACATAATGAAGAAACAAGAAATGATGTGCAAGTTCAAGATGAGCCATCTCGAAGAGATCATTTGCTTTAAGCTTGCCATCCTATGGTTATCATGGATATGGGAAGATGATATGCCGAAGAGAGAAGCTCTACCATAGTCGAGTATGGCAGAGCAATTTGCAAGTCTTCACCAAGCTAGTGCAATCAAGAAAGGTGTTCCGTCTTGAGGTGGACAAGATCGCTATCGTCAAGCTCAAGTGGAATATGCTCAAGGCAAAGGTATGTTCTTGATAGGGTTTCTTTCTTACCGGTCTCATGGTGTTAGTTGGGGAGACCGGTTTATATGATAGATAGCCGTACTATCAAGAGGGGCTCTCGAGTGAGTAACTTGATCATATCCTTCAGAGAGAGCTCAGACCTTTGCATACTTGGCATCATATTTCTTGGTTGTTATTTGGATCTTATCCATGTGAGGTTCTTTAGCTTGTGTTAATCTTCATGACAAGCCCAAGTTCATCGAAAATGGATTTCATATGCATTCTCTATCGCGTGTTCGAGGTTGGAGGTTTTACCGGTTTGTCTTTTCTAGATAGGTTAAACCTTTCATCATTTGGTTCTATCCTCCATTGCTGGACTATGATGGTTCTCTGTATTATCTTGTACATCTCGCTACTATCTTCGAAACGAGCCCAAGATCATCAAAATCGGAGTCCGGATGCAAAAGTTACGGTCGTTTCAGTTTTGCTATTTCTGTCAGTTTTGCCTTGGGCGGAATGTCCGGCCATTTTCGGCCGGAGTGTCCGGTCCGGCCGGAATGTCCGGCTGATTTTCACCGGACTTTCCGGCCCTGGGGTTTCGTGGACCTGCTCGGACATTCTTTGTGCCATTTCGGACACCACCCGGACACTGGCCGGAAACTTTGCTAGGCCGGAGTGTCTGGTGGTTGTCGCCCGGAGTGTCCGGCTAGGCCGGACTGTCCGGCCTATTTTTACCGGACTGTTCAGGGTAAGTGGCTCCCAACGGCTCTATTTCTAGGGGCCCCATATATAGGCCCCTTCTTCTACCTTGGTTGTTGCGGTTTTCCCAACCTCAAGAACCCTAAAACTGAGCCACCATTGTTGATCTCTTGAGCTTGCTTCCCTCTCAATCCCTCATATGATTCTTGCATATTCTTGAGGGATTTGAAAGAGGAGATCTAGATCTACAATTCCACCAATCAATCTCTCCTCTAAGTGAGGGGAACATATTGGGATCTAGATCTTGGAGTCTTTTGTGAATTTCCTCCATTGTTCTTCCTCTCTTATTCCCCCATAAGCTTTTGTAGCTTTGGTGGAATTTGGGAGTGAAGGACTTGAGCACTTCTTGTGTTCTTGCCATTGCATTTGGTGCATCGGTTTGAGTTCTCGGTAAGGATTCGATTGGGTGAAAAGTTGAGAAGCTTTTTACTCTTGGGTTCATTGGAACCCTAAACGGTTTGGTGGTTTTGCAGGTTTGTGGATTACTTAGGGCCTCCAATTAAGTTGTGGATCTTTCCCCAAGCTTGTTTGTTGGGAGCCTCCAATTAAGTTGTGGAGAAGTGCCCCAACCTTGTGAGAGGTTCCGGATTGCCACCGACAAGTGCACCGATAGTGGAAGTGTGGATCGATCCCGTTGGGGTGAGATTCACTGGAGAACAAGGGAGGCCTTTTGTCGCATTGGTGGTTTGTTACCACCCCCTCTCCAAACGAGATGTACTCCATGTTGGGAGGAACTCGGTAAAATATCGTCATCTCCGCGTGCCTCGGGTATCTCAATATCCGAGGTCTTACTTATGCACTTTACTTTGTGATAGCCTTCGTGCTTGAAGTATATATCTAGCTATCACATAGTTGCTTGTCTTGCTTAGCATAAGATGTTGGTGCAAATAGGTGAACCCTAGTTGCTCTAGGTTTTGTGCTTAACAAAGTAAACGCTAGTTTAATTCCGCCTTTGTTGAGCCACTCTCGGAAAAGTTTTTAAACCGCCTATTCACCCCCCTCTAGGCGGCATCTATATCCTTTCAATTTTTATCAGAGCCTGGTCTCTCATTTTAGGCTTCACCGCCTTGAGAGTAAAGATGTCAGCTAGGGGATTAGTGCACAATGAAATGTTTATATTCGATGGCACAAATTATGATATATGGAAAACTCGTATGCTTATTCATTTTCGGGACATGGACCCAAATTTGGAGCGTATTGTAGATATAGGTTTTTCTCCTCCTATGGATTTCGAAAATCTATCTTGTGAGGATGAGAAAAACTTATATCTCGATGCTCAAGCTTCTAATGTGCTTGGTAATGCTTTGAGCTATGTATTTACTTCTTCAATCATACCTTTTTGGAGCTCTCATGAGTTATGGACAAAACTTCAAGATAAATATGATGTGTCCAACATTATTGAGGATGATTGTATTGCTTCCACTTTCGGTCGTGATGAGTTCTCATCTTCTTCCACTTCACCAAAGTGTGGTAAGACACAAGGTAATGATATGGTGAGTGGTGATGAATATTGCAATGTTGATAGTGAGCTTACTCTTATTGATCCTTCTTCCCTATCTCATTGCAATACTTCATCTTTGGACTCTAACACTTGTAGCACCCAAAACTCCTTATATGCTTGTGTTGGTAGTCCTTGCATATCATGTAGAAATGGCTTGAACAAATCTCATGATGATATGCTTGCTTTGCCTTGTTGCCATGATAAATGTGCTTCTATTTCCTCTAGTACTTGTGTTGCTAACCATGTAGAGGAAATCGAAGAATGTGTGGGCCAAGGTAAGGTTGCTATTGGAGCTTCAAGTGTTCCCCCATCATCACCTTCTCCCAACATTCACTTATGCCTCATGGCTAAGGAATCAAAGGTAACTTCTCCATTGGATCCCAATGCACCTAATGATGATGTGAATGTCGACTTAGATGAGGTAGAAGATGATGTTGCTTCTTTAAAAGAGAAGGGGGAGCTCGTTCTTCGTGCTCTACACAAAAATAAAAATGCTTGCTCCACTTTCATTGAAATCTTGAACTTTGCCATTGAAAGTAAAGAACTAATTTATGAGCATGAGGACACAATTGAAAACATGAGTAGTCTTGAGTGTGAGTATGCTAATTACATTGCAAACCTAAATGATGCTCTTGAGGAGGAACAAACCACCAAGGAATCTCTTGAGGAGACCTTTGCTCTAGAGCTTTATAGAGTGAAGAAATCTCATGATAGAGAATTTGAGGCAGCAAGTGCCCTCCAAATTAAAAATGATGATCTTGAATTTGCTTATGCTAAACTCCTTAAGGATTTTGAGCACCTCAACAATGGATCTAGGGTTATCAAGGGGGATCTCATCAAACTCACCGAGTCACATGACCAACTTAAAGCTTCATACTCTAAAGAGCTTTCCAAGTTACCCTCACCTCTTACTACCATTAATGATGCTTGTGCTAGTAACTATATCCCTTGTGAAGCATCTATTGTGAAGGAGAATGTTGAGCTACATGCTCAACTTGCTTTGCTAACTAGTAACTATGGTAAATTGGAAGAGAGTCATGCTAAGCTATCAAGATTGCATGAGGATCTTCTAGTTTCCCATGGTAGGCTAAAGTTGGCTCATGAGGCCATCATGTCAAAGGTAACATCTAGTGGGCCTCATGTGGACATTAGCACTATATCTACTCCAAATGTTAGATTGCCATGTGTTAGTCCTTGTAATTCATCCTCTCACAACCATGCTATATCTCATGATGAATTACATTCCGTGCCTTGTTGCTCTAACAATGTAGCATCCACTTCCTTTATTACTTTTGTTGAAACTAACCATGTAGAGGAAATCAAAGTTCTCAAGGCTCAAGTCACTTCTTTGAAGAATGACTTGAAAAAGGGTCATCAAGGGAAAACCGCACTCAACAAAATCTTGAGTGTGCAAAAATCTCCCAATGACAAGAGTGGGCTTGGATTCAACTCCAATGTCAAGAACAAGTCCGCTATCTATTTAAAGCACAAGGACAACAATAAGAATGGCCAAGATCAAGTCAAGAATCCGGCCAACATTGTTTGCTTCAAGTGCAAGGAAGAAGGGCATCATGTTAGATCTTGCCCATTGAAGAAGAAGTCTCTTAGTGTGAAGCAACAAGGGAAGCGGCCTCAAGATCCACCTCAAGTCGTGGACGGGCCCCTTCCTAAGAGGACTACTCGAGCTCTTCTTCGAGTTGTGGCCTCACCTAAGAAGAAAGATGGCAAGAGAAGAACTTTCTATATATGCCGTGAGAAGGGGCATATTTCTTCCTCATGCACTATTGGTATCTCCTCATCCAACTCTATCATTATTGATGATGTTTATTCTCTTTGTAAGGATGAGGTTGGCAACGTGATTGCCAAATTTGTTGGTGCTCAATGTGGGTTCAAGAAAAGAACCATTTGGGTTGCCAAGCCTATTGTGACTAACCTCTTAGGACCCAACTTGGTTGGGGACCAACAAGCCAAAACTTGATCAATAGGTATTGTTGGAGGGCATTGGAGACTTGGCTACATCATGAAGAATTAAGGGAACTTCAATTATATTCTCTCAAGCCAGGTCATTTAGTTTATCATGCTTCTATCATATATTCGATGTTCCTCCTTGCGGTAACATGTGCTCAACTCATTTACATTGAAAGTTACTTGCCCCTTGTGGATGTGTTAGCTTTGTACCTTGCATGTGCTTTGTATATGTTGTGCTTCCTACTTGCTTAACTTGAGAAATCAAGTATGTGTATGTTCACTTGCACACCATGTATGTGTTTCGTGTTTGATCCTATTGCATCTTGTTTATATCTTACTTGGCTCTTGTGAGAGATTAATGGACTATCCAATTTTGGGGGAGTGTTATGCCTGGGCATTCCACAATCCTAAAAATGTGTGTACATGAGGAATACCACCTAGTATTGATATTTCAATATTATCTAGTCTCTATGTGGTATGATTCTCATGAAAAATTTAAGTTCTATAATGTCCATTAATTATCTCTATGTGGATCATTTTGCCTCGTGTCGAGATTTATGGATGTATCACATTATGGGGGAGTCATATGCTTAGTGCATATTACAAGCCGAGAAAATGTGAATAGTTGAGGTTGTGTCACATATAATTGATATTGGAAATTATCTAGTTCCTATGTGGCACGTGAGCTCAAACAAGTTCCTTTTTGATATAATGGTTGTATCTCTTATCTTTTGGATCTTGTTTGCAAGAGATTTCCTTGGTATGGTTTTCATCATATATGAATTCTTATATCTAAGTTGGCAAGAATTTTGCCTCTAGTTATTCTAATCATTGCTGTGCATGATTGGTTAGCTAGTTGAAACCCTCAAGGATCTCTTTCATGTCTTGGTTTTTAATTCCTATCTTTTGACACTTGCTTTCTCTTTGAATATGATCTTGGATATATTTTCTATCTACCACTGAGAAATATTTGTAAGACCTTTGTCCTTGGACAATCGGTACTATAATATGTGGTAGATCTTCTTGATCATTTTCACATTGGTTTTTGCTTTATTTTCCTTATCTCTTGCCAAGAATTTGTTGTGTCTTGTATCCCATGTATTCCTCAATCCATATGGATCTTTATTTATCTTGAAATCATTTAGTTCTCTAGTTGATGTAGGTAGGGATGATGATCCCATGTGTGTGCATTTTGTATTCAAATGCAGAATCTTAAATAATGCACTAATCATGGGGGAGTTCTCCTATATTATTTCGAACAATCATTTTATGCTTCTTCATAATATGTATTGATCCATACCATGTTTTATGCCTTTGAAGATAAATATTTTCTTTGATACTTTGTGCCATTCTTGTAAAATGTTGAGAGTTTGGATCCTTTGTTGGAACCTTTTATTTTTCAATTGGTATGTTGTTTGGGAGTTGATTTTCTCATTCCATGCTTTCTATTTAACCATATGAATGAGATAAATCGTTGAGCATTTTTATTTGTTTATCCTCTTTTGATCTTTGGCTTTAGCTTAGTTCATTGGTTGAACTTGTGTTCGGTCATGTGTTGATTTGACTCTTTGATGCAATTTGGACACCTTCTATTGTGTCACTCTCTTGTGTGTGACTTCTTGGTTTACTTCGTGTTTTTGTTCAAATTGTATCTCCTTTTTGGTTCTTGAAAGTCTTGTGCATGCATATTTACTAAATGTATATATTATGGTATGCTTGCTTTCTTTGGTCCAATATATAAGGGAAACTCCACCAAATCCTATTTTGGCTAAGATGTGCATGAAATTCAATTTCATATCAATATGCACATGTTTTTGTGGAGTTTGTCCTATGTATTTTAGTGTATCTAACTACTTTGGACCCAATGAGTTTTGGGACCATTGTGTACTTGAATGTGTTTTAGGTACACTGGAGATACATTGGTTGCTTGTCTCAATAATAAGAATATGTGGTGACTAAATTATAATTGGAGGCAAGCTAGGATGATCAACAAACGCATATCTACTACATCCTACCAATGGTATCTTGGTAGCAAGTATCCCTCTCATGCATACTTTACTAGCATCCAACCATTTTGGTTGCATCATGGCATGATTTCCTTTAGTTGCTTTTATTATGGCTCTTGCAAGAATTTTATTGTATCATCCTTTTGTGGTATGAGTAAGTTGAGATGAATGCATATTTTGGGGAGTATATCAAAATCATGTTGATGATTCACCGATCCCATATATGCCAATCTAGCAATTATATTGTCAATCTTTCCCTCAACTTCTCTCATGTGCAATATGGATGAATTTGCAAGGTTTATTTGCTCTTGATGATACTTGTTGCCTTTCCCAATGCATTCCAACTATCTCTTGTTCCCTTGTGATAGTTGTGATGTATTTGTTGCTGTTTTAAGGTCATTAATGTTCAATAAGATAAATTTGAGCCTTTGGCCATGCCTTCTAGCAAAAATCTTATTGGCATTATCTATGACTTTTGTTTGGATATCTTGCTATTTCTTGAGTATCTATTTTGTGTGTACATGTTTCTTTGTGGATGAATATCTACCTAGAAACTTATACACATGATTATGACTAAATCTCTAGTTGATATCCTTTTGGATTTGGAGTCCACCTTGTGCTCCTTCTTTACTCTTTGGTGGCTCCAAAAGTTTTTGGTTGAGTGCTTGACATTTTCATTTGCACCTTTTGGCACTTGTTGGTGTTAATAAAGTTGATCTCTCATGCCTTGAGTTATTATGTAAGTTTGGGGGGCAAGGATACCATGTTTATGCACTTTTCATTCAAAGCAATTATTATATTTGGTGCAGAAACCTTGGGGAGCTTTCCTAATTTACCTAAGAACACACATTTGCCTTCTTGTTCTTGTTTGGTGTTTTGTTTGATTATGGGGAGTTAGGATTCCATAATTGTGCACTTTGTTGTGCATGAACCTTGGAGAGCTTCCTATTTTCATCTAAACACCCATTTTCTATCATCATAATATCTTCTCTCTTGCGTGTGCTCGTGGTTTAAATGATATAGAGGGAATGAGGATGCCATGTTTGTGCATATTGTATTCAAATACAAAATTATAATTTTTGCACAAACCTTGGGGAGTCTCCTCATATTATTTAGATCACTCTCTTTTCAATCATTTCATCATATCTATCTTTATTCTGGTATCTTCCTTTTGTGAAGTGCTTCTTTCGATCTTTTGATTGCTTGCTTCATTCGTTGATGCTTCTTCACCATTTTATGTCTTTGCAATCTTTGGATCCTTAGTTTAGTTTGATTTCCTCATGGTATTCGTCATTGGATACATGCTTGTGATTCCACTCATATTATGAGAAATGCACACCATATGGAGGAACTCTCACTAAATTGGCCTTCTAAAGTTTTTCACCCATTTCGGCAATCGATGTCAATGGGGGAGAAGTTTTAGAGGGTTTTAGGTAATTTGGTTGTGTGTTGTGAGTTTTGTACTTAAACACTTGCCTCGTTTGCTTTGAACCTTAGTGTGTTGCATAGCATCTTGAATATATAGAGAAAACTCCACCACCGGTAATAGTTGGCAATATATGCAATGAAATTCAAGTTCATCCACACGTGCATAGATTGTGGGGGAGTTTGCTCTATATTGTGGTTGTACTAACATCACATACTTGTGTTGTATTTGATGTTAGCACACTGTGTTGTTTGGTTAATTCCTTATATAAACCCTCTCAAAGGGATTGTCATCAATTACCAAAATGGGGGAGATTGAAAGTGCATGTGTGCCCCATGTGTGGTTTTGGTAATTAATGACAATCTTTATGGACTTATGTTTGCATTGAGTTTTACTTGTAGGATTTGTCCATAGGCAATGCTTGTACCATATGTTGGCTTCAAGGTTGGGAGAAGAAGAAAGTAAAGAAGATCAAGCGTTGACCAAGGTGTTCAAGGAGAGATCCAAAGATTGTTCATGTGAGAGTATAACCTATGGCAAGTGTGTCTTGAAGAATAAAGTTGGAGTGATATCTCTTATGTGCCTTCAAGACACCAACATAATGAAGAAAGAAGAAATGATGTGCAAGTTCAAGATGAGCCATCTCGAAGAGATCATTTGCTTGAAGCTTGCCATCCTATGGTTATCATGGACATGGGAAGATGATATGCCCAAGAGAGAAGCTCTACCATAGTCGAGTATGGGAGAGCAGTTTGCAAGTCTTCACCAAGCTAGTGCAATCAAGAAAGGTGTTCCATCTTGAGGTGGACAAGATCGCTATCGTCAAGCTCAAGTGGAATATGCTCAAGGCAAAGGTATGTTCTTGATAGGGTTTCTTTCTTACCGGTCTCATGGTGTTAGTTGGGGAGACCGGTTTATAGGATAGATAGCCGTACTATCAAGAGGGGCTCTCTGTTGGAATTTTGCCTAATAAAGGCCCAGCCCATTTTTTTTTCAACAATTCCTGAAATCCTAGAGGCCCACTTGGCCCATTCATGCAAGGCAAAGAGGTGGGACAAGAGTTTAGTCCCACATTGCTAGTTGAGTGGAAGTTGGACCAGCTCATAAGGAGATCTCTTCCACCACATGTACGAGCTTGAGAAGAGAAGACATATACACGCGCGCTCCTCCTCCTCCGCCGCCCGCCTCGCCACGCCTCGTCTCGTCACGACACGCGCGCGCGCCGCGGGTTGTGGGAATGCCTCGAGCCAAGAGCTTCTCTTTCTTTTTGCCACGCATAAATGGATAATAATTTGAACAGTTTGCGTGAGTGTATTTTTAATACGCACGAACTCAGTGGAGATTTAATTCGAGCTTAGTGGAGGCTGTTCGGCTTCGGTCGATGCCTGTTCGTTTCCTCTCCCGACGCCGACTGTTCGCCTGCCTACCCATGCCTATAAGAGTGAGAGGTCGCTCCTCTCCTCAGACACACCAACGCACACACCCTGCGCCTCCAGTTTCAGAGCATTGCGCTGCTTAGATCTTCCCCATCCCGTCTTGTGGCGTGCACCGCGAGCTAGGATAGTAGGCCTCCGAGACCCCGCTGCTTCGAGTCCTGTACGGGAGAATGGTGATAAGGTTTTTGGGGAGCGCTACCAGCGCGACTACTGGCTTCATCACGGAATCCTTCACGGATAGCGACTGTAGCGACGTCTTCCCCAACAACGACTTCTTCCCCGACATCAACAACCTTTTCCTCGACAACATGGCTGACGACAGTGCCAACGCTAACGGGAACACCGACGGTTCCTCTACCGTGATGTATATCATCTTTTGGTCATTTTCTATTTTTCTGCCTATGCTTTATCTGCCTTTTATTTTGGTTAAATCTCTTGGAAAATTGCTCTTTTTCTCAACAATCCAAAAACCTTATTATAGGCAATTTGCTCCAAGTGGTTTCATTGCTTCTGTGAAGCCACCTGTTTTTGAGGGTACGCATTATAAAAGGTGGCGCGTGAGAGCAGTTCTCTGGTTTCAGAACATGAAATGCTATGACGCCACTCTTGGCAAGCCTGAGGGAGAGCTTACTCCTGCCCAGGAACAAGTTTTTCGGAAAACTGATACCCTGTTCAAGGCTGCTTTGCTGTCTATTCTAGGGGATAACATTGTTGAACCCTATATGTCATTTGATAATGGCAAGGACATGTGGGCTGCGCTCGAGGCCAAGTTTGGGGTCTCGGACGCTGGCAGTGAACTATATGTCATGGAACAACTCTATGACTACGAGATGACTGATGACCGCTCCGTGGTTGATCAGGCTCATGAAATACAGTCACTGGTCAAAGAGCTTGATCACTTCCCTTGTGTTTTACCGGACAAGTTCATTGCCGGGGGCATTATTGCCAAACTTCCCCCTTCGTGGAGGAACTTTGCTACTTCCCTGAAACACAAGAGACAAGAGTTTTCCGTTTCGGATCTCATTGGTACTCTTGATGTGGAAGAGAAGGCGAGAGCAAAAGACACACGTGCTCGAGGTGCTGAGGGAGGTTCAAGTGCCAATCTGGTACAGAAAAAGAACTTCCAGTCACACAAGACCAAGAACAAGGGAAAGTTCGATGGAAAGAACAAAGCCTCACAGTCTACTAGCTTCAAGAAGAAGACTAATAAGAAGAAAGGTGCTTGTCACGTGTGCGGTGATCCTGATCTTGTGTCAAATGTCTGGCATTCACGTCTTTGTCATGTTAATTTTGGTTGCATGACGCGGTTAGCTAAAATGAATATAATCCCAAAATTCACTACTGTGAAGGGATCTAAATGCCAAACTTGTGTGCAAGCAAAGCAACCTCGCAAGTCACATACGACTACAGAGGTGAGAGATTTGGCGCCACTAGAGCTCATACATTCAGATCTTTGTGAAATGAATGGTGTGTTCACAAAAGGTGGAAAGAAATATTTTATGACATTGATCGATGACTCTACGAGATATTGTCATGTGTATCTTCTAAAATCAAAAGATGAGGCTTTGAGTTACTTCAAAATCTATAAAGCTGAAGCGGAAAACCAACTTGATCGAAAGATTAAGAGGCTTAGGTCTGATCGTGGTGGAGAGTATTTTTCCAACGAGTTTGATTCTTTTTGTGCGGAACATGGTATAATCCATGAGAGGACGCCTCCCTACTCGCCCCAGTCAAACGGGGTAGCCAAAAGAAAGAACCGTACTCTAACAGATTTGGTTAACGCCATGTTAAACACATCGGGTCTCTCCAAGGAATGGTGGGGGGAGGCATTACTGACTGCATGTCATGTCCTAAACTGAGTTCCCACTAAGAACAAAGAGATTACTCCATTTGAAGAATGGGAAAAGAAAAGATTAAATCTTTCTTACTTGCGAACTTGGGGCTGTCTGGCAAAGGTTCATGTGCCAATCCCAAAGAAGCGCAAACTTGGACCAAAAACCGTGGACTGTGTTTTTCTGGGATATGCTTTTCATAGCATTGGCTATAGATTCTTGATAGTAAAATCTGGAGTACCAGACATGCATGTTGGTACAATCATGGAGTCAAATGATGTGACTTTCTTTGAGGATATCTTTCCCATGAAGGATATACCTAGCTCATCAAATCAGGAGATACCTGACTCATTGAATCAGGAAATACCCACAATTCCTGAACATACCATTCCTATTGAACACTCGGAAAAACCTGAGGAAGATGATAATGAAATTCCTAAGAGGAGTAAGAGACAGAGGACTGTAAAATTCTTTGGTAATGATTTCATTGTGTACCTTGTGGATGATACTCCTACCTCTATTTTAGAAGCCTATGCATCTCCTGATGCTAACTACTGGAAGGAAGCCGTTCGTAGTGAGATGGATTCCATCTTAGCAAATGGAACATGGGAGATCACCGATCGTCCTTATGGGTGCAAACCCGTAGGATGCAAATGGGTGTTCAAGAAGAAACTTAGGCCTGATGGTACTATTGAGAAGTACAAGGCAAGACTTGTAGCCAAGGGTTATACCCAAAAAGAAGGTGAAGACTTCTTTGATACTTACTCACCCGTAGCCAGATTGACCACCATTCGCGTACTACTATCTTTGGCTGCCTCACATGGTTTTCTCGTTCATCAAATGGACGTTAAGACGGCTTTCCTAAATGGAGAGTTGGACGAGGAAATTTATATGGATCAGCCAGATGGATTTGTAGTGAGTGGTCAAGAAGGAAAAGTGTGTAAGTTGTTGAAGTCTTTATATGGCCTAAACAAGCACCTAAGCAGTGGCACAAGAAGTTTGAGAGAACCCTAACCACTGCAGGTTTTGCTGTAAACGAAGCTGACAAATGTATATACTATCGCTATGGTGGGAGCGAGGGAGTAATTCTTTGTTTGTATGTTGATGACATACTGATTTTTGGGACCAATCTTAATGTGATTAAGGAAGTCAAGGATTTCTTATCTCGGTCTTTTGAGATGAAGGATCTAGGAGTAGCTGATGTTATTTTGAACATCAAGCTATTGAGAGATGATAATGGTGGGATCACACTGCTTCAGTCTCACTATGTGGAAAAGATCTTGAGTCGCTTTGGGTATAGCAACTGCAAGTCTTCTCCAACACCGTATGATCCTAGTGTGTTACTTCGAAAGAGTAGAGGCACTACTAGAGATCAATTGACATATTCTCAGATTATTGGGTCGCTTATGTATTTAGCTAGCGCTACGAGGCCTGGCATCGCTTTTGCTGTAAGCAAACTCAGTCGGTTTGTTTCAAATCCTAGAGATGATCATTGGCAAGCTCTTGAGAGAGTCATGAGCTATCTAAATGGCACTGCGAGCTACGGCATTCACTATACTGGGTACCCAAGGGTGCTAGAGGGATATAGTGATTCAAATTGGATATCTGATGCTGATGAGATAAAGGCCACGAGTGGATATATATTTACACTTGGTGGTGGTGCTGTTTCTTGGAAGTCTTGCAAGCAGACCATCTTAACGAGGTCAACTATGGAAGCAGAACTCGCAGCATTAGACACAGCCACTGTCGAAGCAGAGTGGCTTCGAGAACTCTTGATGGACTTACCTATGGTTGAGAAACCTATACCCGCAATCCCAATGAACTGTGATAATCAAACTGTGATTGTTAAAGTTAACAGTTCTAAGGATAATATGAAGTCCTCAAGACATGTGAAGAGGAGATTGAAATCTATCAGGAAAATGAGAAACTCTGGAGTTATTGCATTGGATTATATCCAAACATCTAAGAATCTGGCATATCCCTTCACAAAGGGTCTATCACGTAACGTGATAGAAAATGCATCAAAGGAGATGGGTATGAGACCCACAATATAAGTTTTCCACAGTGGTAAACCACTCTACGTGATCGGAGATCCCGTGAATTAGAATTGGGAGACAAGTTGTTGGTTAACTGAGAGGAAAGTATCCCTACTTTAAAACACCACTCCGTGAAGATGCAATACTTTCCTATTCTGCATGGCAGGTTGATTTATCTTAATGTGTTCTAAGTAGCTTAGTTTAAGCAGAGATGTTGTCCTGCAGAACATCTTTTGAAGAACACACTTATATGAGTCTGATTGTTAAACGTCGCAGTCTATGAGAGTTGGGTACTCTCTAATAAACTCATGAAAGGCTATGCAGTATGACGCATAAGCTCCACCCGAGGGGAAGTCCCACGGCAGCCCAGTATTAGTCAAGGCTTTGTGTAAAGCTAGAATGCAGCAAACATGCAGTTCAAGGCATAGTCCAGTGTACAAGTTGCAAACTAGTGTAGCATAGAGTTCTAGGTGGAAGTTCAACTTAACAGTCTCCACTAGTACCAGTATATAAACAATGTTTTGGAACCATAGGAAAATTTATGTGTGCCTCTGGGATCTGGTGGGGGATTGTTGGAATTTTGCCTAATAAAGGCCCAGCCCATTTTTTTTCCAACAATTCCTGAAATCCTAGAGGCCCACTTGGCCCATTCATGCAAGGCAAAGAGGTGGGACAAGAGTTTAGTCCCACATTGCTAGTTGAGTGGAAGTTGGACCAGCTTATAAGGAGAGCTCTTCTGCCACTTGTACGAGCTTGAGAAGAGAAGACATATACATGCGCGCTCCTCCTCCTCCGCCGCCCGCCTCGCCACGCCTCGCCTCGTCACGACGCGCGCGCGCGCCGCGGGTTGCTAGAATGCCTCGAGCCGAGAGCTTCTCTTTCTTTTTGCCACGCATAAATGGATAATAATTTGAACAGTCTACGTGAGTGTATTTTTAATACGCACGAACTCAGTGGAGATTTAATTCGAGCTTAGTGGAGGCTGTTCGGCTTCGGTCGATGCCTGTTCGTTTCCTCTCCCGACGCCGACTGTTCGCCTGCCTACCCATGCCTATAAGAGTGAGAGGTCGCTCCTCTCCTCAGACACACCAACGCACACACCCTGCACCTCCAGTTTCAGAGCATTGCGCCACTTAGATCTTCCCCATCCCGTCTTCCGGCATGCACCGCGAGCTGGGACAGTAGGCCTCCGAGACCCCGCTGCTTCGAGTCCTGTACAGGAGAAGGGCGATAAGGTTTTTGGGGAGCGCTACCAGCGCGACTACTGGCTTCATCACGGACTCCTTCATGGATATCGACTGCAGCGACGTCTTCCCCAACGACGACTTCTTCCCCGACATCAATAACCTTTTCCTCGACAACATGGCTGACGACAGTGCCAACGCTAACGAGAACACCGGCGTTTCCTCTACCGTGATGTATATCATCTTTTGGTCATTTTCTATTTTTCTGCCTATGCTTTATCTGCCTTTTATTTTGGTTAAATCTCTTGGAAAATTGCTCTTTTTCTCAACACCCTCGAGTGAGTAACTTGATCATATCCTTCGGAGAGAGCTCAAACCTTTGCATACTTGGCATCATATTTCTTGGTTGTTATTTGGATCTTATCCATGTGAGGTTCTTTAGCTTGTGTTAATCTTCATGACAAGCCCAATTTCATCGAAAACGGATTTCATATGCATTCTCTATCGCATGTTCAAGGTTGGAGGTTTTACCGGTTTGTCTTTTCTAGATAGGTTAAACCTTTCATCATTTGGTTCTATCCTCCATTGCTGGACTATGATGGTTCTCTATTTTTTCTTGTAGATCTCGTTACTATCTTTGAAACGAGCCCAAGATCATCAAAATGGGAGTCCGGATGCAAAAGTTACGGTCGTTTCAGTTTTGCTATTTCTGTCAGTTTTGCCTTGGGCGGAATGTCCGGCCGTTTTCGGCCGGAGTGTCCGGTCCGGCCGGAATGTCCGGCTGATTTTCGCCGGACTGTCCGGCCCTGGGGTTTCGTCGACCTGCTCGGACATTCTGTGTGCCATTTCGGACACCACCCGGACACTGGCCGGAAACTTTGCTAGGCCGGAGTGTCTGGTGGTTGTCGCCCGGAGTGTCCGGCTAGGCCGGACTGTCCGGCCTGTTTCTGCCGGACTATCCGGGGTAAGTGGCTCCCAATGGCTCTATTTCTAGGGGCCCTATATATAGGCCCCTTCTTCTACCTTGGTTGCTGCGGTTTTCCCAACCTCAAGAACCCTAAAATTGAGCCACCATTGTTGATCTCTTGAGCTTGCTTCCCTCTCAATCCCTCCTATGATTCTTGCATATTCTTGAGGGATTTGAAAGAGGAGATCTAGATCTATAATCCCACCAATCAATCTCTCCTCTAAGTGAGGGGAACATATTAGGATCTAGATCTTGGAGTCTTTTTTGGATTTCCTCCATTGTTCTGCCTCTCTTATTCCCCATAAGCTTTTGTAGCTTTGGTGGAATTTGGGAGTGAAGGACTTGAGCACTTCTTGTGTTCTTGCCATTGCATTTGGTGCATCGGTTTGAGTTCTCGATGAGGATTCGATTGGGTGAAAAGTTGAGAAGCTTACTCTTGGGTTCATTGGAACCCTAGACGGTTTGGTGGTTTTGCAGGTTTGTGGATTACTTGGGGCCTCCAATTAAGTTGTGGAGCTTTCCCCAAGCTTGTTTGTTGGGAGCCTCCAATTAAGTTGTGGAGAAGTGCCCCAACCTTGTGAGAGGTTCTGGATTGCCACCGACCAGTGCACCGATAGTGGAAGTGTGGATCGATCCCGTTGGGGTGAGATTCACTAGAGAACAAGGGAGGCCTTTTGTGGCATTGGTGGTTTGTTACCACCCCCTCTCCAAACAAGACGTACTCCATGTTGGGAGGAACTCGGTAAAATATCGTCGTTTCTGCGTGCCTCGGTTATCTCTATATCCGAGCTCTTACTTATGCACTTTACTTTGTGATAGCCTTCGTGCTTGAAGTATATATCTAGCTATCACATAGTTGCTTGTCTTGCTTAGCATAAGTTGTTGGTGCAAATAGGTGAACCCTAGTTGTTCTAGGTTTTGTGCTTAACAGAGTAAACGCTAGTTTAATTCCGCCTTTGTTGAGCCACTCTCGGAAAAGTTTTTAAACTGCCTATTCACCCCCCCTCTAGGCAGCATCTATATCCTTTCAACTGACATGCGGGAGCACATGGTATTGCCGGTCTGTCTAGAGCAAGCGGACTTTGCAATGTGACAACAGCAAGCTGATTGGACCAATACAATAACTCGTCGAATTATTTAGGAGTACCGAAAACTACAACTGGGGTACATTCGCACAACACGTATGCTCTAAGCACCTGAGAAGCATCGCTTAAGTCTAACAGTAACGACATCACAAGTACTACATTTCCCTGTCGTTCTTCTCGATACAAATGTAGAAATGCATCTGCCTATTCGGTCGAGCATCGACAAGGTACTGAGATGGCACGCATAGGATCGGCCTTAGGTCCACATACTCCACCTCCCGCGGCGTCGGGCAGCTCGGCAGCTCGGCGCCAGCATCGACAAGAATGCTATCCGACGACGGTGGCTGGGTGTTCGCCCACATGCGCACCGTGTATACGGGCCAGGCGCATGAGACCGACCTAACGCATACGGCACACACGACGGTGGGCCTGACTCTGGTTCCCGGAACACCGGCGGTGATGGTTAGGACGAAAACAGAGTCGTCACCCCGGAAAATTAGCCGACGGTGTGCTGAGTCAGTGAACGGCACCTGCTCTTGGAGAAGTTGGGCTTGCCCGTACGAGATCCTAATCACTTCGATCAAGTACCCCCTCTGCAAGGTGGACGACGAGCTCTGCCGGCGGGCCGGTGTAGTTGCAGCCCGGCTCCATGCAGGAGCACGCGCCGTGTGGGCACGTGATCTCGTGGAGCGGTAGCTCGTGGTAGGAGTAATGGCGAAAGCATCCTGGGTGGGAGCACACGAGCGGGAACGCTGCTGCGAAGTTGCACGCGAGGATCTCCAGATTCTTAGGCTACAGCATCTGCCACATCTAAAGTTCGTCGAGAAATCGAAAAAAAGATCAGCAGTTAGATTGGCGAATAGCAGGAATATGTAGGATAAGTTCAAAAGCTTGTAAAATGATTTCTTAGCATGAAGGTAGCGACCCGAGAATTGGCGGATGTCGTCGGCTTGCGGCTATCGCAGGATGGAAGTGAAGTGGGGAAAGTGGCTTCGAGGGGAAGAAAGAGAAGTACGGGGAGGAAGAGAAGTAACGGGGACGTGACACTGGGATATGGTCCACTGAACTCGTGAGTCGTGACACTCGCAACATGCCAGTTTGTCCAGAGCAAGCGTGGCCAATCATGCTGCAGAACAGCCTACTCGAGGATCGCTCTCTCGAAGACCATCCCAATCGTCTAATCGCCCCAATCGAACGGTACGTAACAATCGTCAAGCAGAACAACTGTGTTATGGCGTGCCTTCTAGAAGACTCGATCTAACGGTGGATCCATTGGGGGCAGTGCTAGTTTTAGTATAAGAACAAACATGCAATGACTCTAATAGATCCATATGTGGTTTGTGGAAAGAACACATATGTACTGACACTGCTTGATCCATGTGTGGTTTGTGGAAAGAAAACACATGCAATGACTCTAGTGCTAGTTTTAGTATAAGAACACGCATTCAATGACTCTAATGGATCCATATGTGGTTTGTGGAAAAGAAACACACATGCAATGACCACTGGTTGATCCATGTGTGGTTTGTGGAAAAGAACACACATGCAATGACCACCGGTTGATCCATATGTGGTTTGTGGAAAAGAACACACGTGCAATGACCATTGGTGGATCCATAAGTGGTTTGTAGAAAGAACACACATGCAATGACTCTAGTGCTAGTTTTAGTATAAGAACACACATGCAATGACTCTAATGGATCCATATGTGGTTTGTGAAAAGAACACACATGCAATGACCACTTGTTGATCCGAGTGTGGTTAGTGAAAAGAACACACATGCAATGACAGTGGTGGATCCATGTGTGGTTTGTGAAAAGAACACACATGCAATGAGTCTAGTGCTGGTTTTAGTATAAGAACACACATACAATGACTCTAGTGGGTCCACATGTGGTTTGTGAAAAGAACACACATGCAATGACTCTAGTGGGTCCACATGTGGTTTGTGAAAAGAACACACATGCAATGACCACTAGTTGATCCATATGTGGTTTGTGGAAAAGAACACACATGCAGTGAACACTGGTGGATCCATAAGTGGTTTGTGGAAAGAACACACATGCAATGACCACTGGTTGATCCATAAGTGGTTTGTGGAAAAGAACACACATGCAATGAGCTCTGGTTGATCCATATGTGGTTTGTGGAAAGAACACACGTGCAATGACCACTGGTTGATCCATGTGTGGTTTGTGGAAAGAACACACATGTAGTGACTCTAATGCTAGTTTTAGTATAAGAACACACATGCAATGACTCTAGTGGGTCCACATGTAGTTTGTGAAAAGAACACACATGCAATGCCACTGGTTGATCCATAAGTGGTTTGTGGAAAGAACACACATGCAGTGACCACTAGTTGATCCATAAGTGGTTTCTGGAAAAGAACACACATGCAATGACTCTGGTTGGTCCATATGTGGTTTGTGGAAAGAACACACATGTAGTGACCACTGGTTGATCAATGTGTGGTTTGTGAAAAGAACACACATGCAATGCCACTGGTTGATCCATGTGTGGTTTGTGGAAAGAACACACATGCAATGACTCTAGTGCTAGTTTTACTATAAGAACACACATGCAATGACCCTAATGGATCCATATGTGGTTTTTGAAAAGAACACACATACAATGACTACTTGTTGATCCATGTGTGGTTTGTGGAAAGAACACACATGCAATGACAGTGGTGGATCCATGTGTGGTTTGTGAAAAGAACACACATGCAATGAGTCTAGTGCTGGTTTTAGTATAAGAACACACATGCAATGACTCTAGTGGGTCCACATGTGGTTTGTGAAAAGAACACACATGCAATGACACTGGTTGATCCATATGTGGTTTGTGGAAAAGAACACACATGCAATGACCATTGGTTGATCCATAAGTGGTTTGTGGAAAGAACACACATGAAATGAACACTGGTGGATCCATAAGTGGTTTGTGGAAAGAACACACATGTAATGACCACTGGTTGAACCATATGTGGTTTGTGGAAAGAACACACATGCAGTGACCACTGGTGGATCCATATGTTGTTTGTGAAAAGAACACACATGCAATGAACACTGGTGGATCCATAAGTGGTTTGTGGAAAGAACACACATGCAATGATTCTAGTGCTAGTTTTAGTATAAGAACACACATGCAATGACCACTTGTTGATCCATAAGTGGTTTGTGCAAAGAACACACATGAAATGACCACTGGTTGATCCATAAGTGGTTTGTGGAAAAGAACACACATGCAATGACCACTGATTGATCCATAAGTGGTTTGTGGAAATAACACACATGCAATGACCACTGGTGGATCCATAAGTGGTTTGTGGAAAGAAAACACATGCAATGACCACTAGTTGATCCATATGTGGTTTGTGGAAATAACACACATACAGTGACCACTGGTGGATCCATATGTTGTTTGTGAAAAGAACACACATGCAATGAACACTGGTGGATCCATACGTGGTTTGTGGAAAGAACACACATGCAATGACCCTAGTGCTAGTTTAAGTATAAGAACACACATGCAATGACCACTGGTTGATCCATAAGTGGTTTGTGGAAAGAACACACATGCAATGACCACTCGTTGATCCATAAGTGGTTTCTGGAAAAGAACACACATGCAATGACCACTAGTTGATCCATGTGTGGTTTGTGGAAATAACACACATGCAATGACACTAGTTGATCCATGTGTGGTTTATGAAAAGAACACACATGCAATGAACACAGCTGGATCCATAAGTGGTTTGTGGAAAGAACACACATGCAATGACTCTAGTGCTAGTCTTAGTATAAGAACACACATGCAACGACTCTAATGGATCTATGTGTGGTTTGTGAAAAGAACACACACACAATGACACCGGTTGATCGATATGTGGTTTGTGCAAAAGAAAACACACGCAATGACCACGGGTTGATCCATAAGTGGTTTGTGGAAAGAACACACATGCAATGACAATTGGTGGATCAATAAGTGGTTTGTGGAAAATAACACACATACAATGACCACTGGTTGATCCATATGTGGTTTGTGGAAAAGAACACACATGCAATGAACACTGGTTGATCCATAAGTGGTTTGTGGAAAGAACACACATCGAATGAACACTAGTGGATCCATAAGTGGTTTGTGGAAAGAATACACATGCAATGACCACTGGTTGATCCATATGTGGTTTGTGGAAAAGAACACACATGCAATGACCACTGATTAATCCATAAGTGGTTTGTGGAAAGAACACACATGAAGTGAACACTGGTGATCCATGTGTGGTTTGTGAAAAGAACACACATGCAATGTCTCTAGTGCTAGTTTTAGTATAAGAACACACATGAAATGACCACTGGTTGATCCATAAGTGTTTTCTGGAAAGAACACACATGCAATGACCACTGGTTGATCCATAACTGGTTTGTGGAAAAGAACACACATGCTATGACCACTCGTTGATCTATAAGTGGTTTATGGAAAGAACACACATGCAATGACCACTGGTGGATCCATAAGTGGTTTGTGGAAAGAACACACATGCAATGACCACTGGTTGATCCATATGTGGTTTGTGCAAAGAACACACATGCAATGAACACTGGTGGATCCATAAGTGGTTTGTGGAAAGAACACACATGCAATGACTCTAGTGCTAGTTTTAGTATAAGAACACAGATGCAATGACCACTGGTTGATCCATAAGTGGTTTGTGGAAAGAACACACATGCAATGACCACGGGTTGATCCATAAGTGGTTTGTGGAAAAGAACACACATGCAATGACCACCAGTTGATCCATGTGTGGTTTGTGGAAAGAACACACATGCAATGACCACTAGTTGATCCATGTGTGGTTTGTGAAAATAACACACATGCAATGAACACTGGTGGATCCATAAGTGGTTTGTGGAAAGAACACACATCCAATGACTCTAGTGCTAGTTTTAGTATAAGAACACACATGCAATGACTCTAATGGATCCATATGTGGTTCGTGAAAAGAACACACATGCAATGAGTCTAGTGCTCATTTTAGTATAAGAACACACATGCAATAACTCTAGTGGGTCCACATGTGGTGAAATGAACACAGATGCAATGACACCGGTGGATCCTTATGTGGTTTGTGAAAAAGAACACACATGCAATGACCACTGGTTGATCCTTAAGTGGTTTCTGGAAAGAACACACATACCATGAACACTGGTGGATCCATAAGTGGTTTGTGGAAAGAACACACATGCAATGACCACTGGTTGATCCATATGTGGTTTGTGGAAAGAACACACATGCAGTGACCACTGGTGGATCCATATGTTGTTTGTGAAAAGAACACACATGCAATGAACACTGGTGGATCCATAACTGGTTTGTGGAAAGAACACACATGCAATGACTCTAGTGCTAGTTTTAGTATAAGAACACACATGCAATGACTCTAATGGTTCCATATGTGGTTTGTGAAAAGAACACACATGCAATGACACCGGTTGATCTAGCTATGGTTTGTGGAAAAGAACACACATGCAATGACCACTGGTTGATCCATAAGTGGTTTGTGGAAAGAACACACATGCAATGACCACTGGTTGATCCATAAGTGGTTTGTGGAAAAGAACACACATGCAAAGACCACTGGTTGATCCATATGTGGTTTGTGGAAAGCACACACATGCAATGACAATGGTGGATCCATATGTGATTTGTGAAAAGAACACACATGCAATGAACACTGGTGGATCCATAAGTGGTTTGTGGAAAGAACACACATACCATGAACGCTAGTGGATCCATAAGTGGTTTGTGGAAAGAACACACATGCAATGACCACTGGTTTATCCATATGTGGTTTGTTTAAAGAACACACATGCAGTGACCACTGGTGGATCCATATGTTGTTTGTGAAAAGAACACACATGCAATGAACACTGGTGGACCCATTGTGGTTTGTGAAAGAACACACATGCAATGACTCTAGTGCTAGTTTTAGTATAAGAACTGACATGCAATGACTCTAATGGATCCATGTGTGGTTTGTGAAAAGAACACACATGCAATGAATCTAGTGGGTCCATATGTGGTTTGTGGAAAAGAACACACATGCAATGACCATTGGTGTATCCATAAGTGGTTTGTGGAAAGAACACACATGCAATGACCACTGGTTGGTCCATAAGTGGTTTGTGGAAAAGAACACACATGCAATGACGTTGATCCATAAGTGGTTTGTGGAAAGAACACACATGCAATGACAGTGGTGGATCCATATGTTGTTTGTGAAAAGAACACACATGCAATGAACACTAGTGGATCCATAAGTGGTTTGTGGAAAGAACACACCTGCAATGACACTGGTTGATCCATGTGTGGTTTGTGGAAAGAACACACATGCAATGACTCTAGTGGTTGATCCATGTGTGGTTTGTGGAAATAACACACATGCAATGACTCTAGTGGTTGATCCATGTGTGGTTTGTGGAAATAACACACATGCAATGACTCTAATGGATCCATAAGTGGTTTGTGGAAAAGAACACACATGTAATGAGTCTAGTGCTGGTTTTAGTATAAGAACACAGATGCAATGACTCTAGTGGGTCCACTTGTGGTTTGTGAAAAGAACACACATGCAATGACCACTGGTTGATCCATATGTGGTTTTTGGAAAAGAACACACATGCGATGAACACTGGTGGATCCATAAGTGTTTTGTGGAAAGAACACACATACCATGAACACTGGTGGATCCATAAGTGGTTTGTGGAAAGAACACACATGCAATGACCACTGGTTGATCCATATGTGGTTCGTGGAAAGAACACACATGCAGTGACCACTGGTGGATCCATATGTTGTTTTTGAAAAGAACACACATGCAATGAACACTGTTGGATCCATAAGTAGTATGTGGACAGAACACACATGCAATGACTCTAGTGCTAGTTTTAGTATAAGAACACACATGCAATGACTCTAATGGATCCATGTGTGGTTTGTGAAATGAACACACATGCAATGACACCAGTTGATCCATATGTGGTTTGTGGAAAAGAACACACATGCAATGACCACTTGTTGATCCATAAGTGGTTTGTGGAAAGAACACACATGCAATGAGCACTGGTAGATCTATAAGTGGTTTGTGGAAAAGAACATACATGCAATGACCACTGGTTGATCCATATGTGGTTTGTGGAAAGAACACACATGCAATGACAGTGGTGGATCCATATGTTGTTTGTGAAAAGAACACACATGCAATGAACACTGGTGGATCCATAAGTGGTTTGTGGAAAGAACACACATGCAATGACACTGGTTGATCCATGTGTGGTTTGTGGAAAGAACGCAAATGCAATGACTCTAGTGGTTGATACATGTGTGGTTTGTGGAAATAACACACATGCAATGACTCTAGTGGTTGATCCAAGTATGGTTTGTGGAAATAACACATATGCAATGACTCTAATGGATCCATAAGTGGTTTGTGGAAAAGAAGACACATGGAATGAGTCTAGTGCTGGTTTTAGTATAAGAACACACATGCAATGACTCTAGTGGGTCCACATGTGGTTTGTGAAAAGAACACACATGTAATAACCACTAGTTGATCCATATGTGTTTTTTGGAAAAGAACACACATGCAATGAATACTGGTGAATCCATGTGTGGTTTATGGAAAGAACACACATGCAATGACCACTGGTTGACCCATGTGTGGTTTGTGAAAAGAACACACATGCAATGAACACTAGTGGATCCATAAGTGGTTTGTGGAAAGAACACACATGCAATGCCATTGGTTGATCCATGTGTGGTTTGTGGAAATAACACACATGCAATGACTCTACGGATCCATATGTGGTATGTGGAAAAGAACACACATGCAATGACCACTGGTTGATCCATGTGTGGTTTGTGGAAAGAACACACGTGCAATGACACCGGTTGTTCCAGGTGTGGTTTGTGGATAGAACACACATGCAATGACCCTAGTGGGTCCATATGTGGTTTGTGAAGAGAACACACATGCAATGACCACTGGTTCATCCATATGTGGTTTGTGGAAAGAACACACATGCAATGACTCTAGTGGGTCCATATGTGGTTTGTGAAAAGAACACACATGCAATGACCACTGGTTGATCCATATATGGTTTGTGGAAAGAACATACATGAAGTGAACACTGGTGGATCCATATGTTTTTTGTGAAAAGAACACACATGCAATGACTCTAGTGCTGGTTTTAGTATAAGAACACACAAGCAATGACTCTAGTGGGTCCATATGTGACTTGTGGAAAGAACACACATGCAATGACACTGGTTGATCCATGTGTGGTTTGTGGAAAGAACACACATGCAACGACTCTAGTGGTTGATCCATGTGTGGTTTGTGGAAATAACACACGTGCAATGACCCTAGTGCTGGTTTTAGTATAAGAACACACATGCAATGACCACTGGTTGGTCCATATGTGGTTTGTGCAAAGAACACACATGAAGTGACCACTGGTGGATCCGTATGTGGTTTGTGGAAAGAACACACATGCAATGACACTACTTGATCCATGTGTGGTTTGTGGAAAGAACACACATGGAATGACTCTAGTGCTAGTTTTAGTATAAGAACACACTTGGAATGACTGTAATGGATCCATATGTTGTTTGTGAAAAAGAACACACATGCAATGACCACTTTTTGATCCATGTGTGGTTTGTGGAAAGAACACACATGCAATGACAGTGGTGGATCCATTTGTGGTTTGTGAAAAGAACACACATGCAATGAATCTAGTGCTGGTTTTAGTATAAGAACACACATGCAATGACTCTAGTGGGTCCACATGTGGTTTGTGAAAAGAACACACATGCAATGACCACTGGTTGATCCATATGTGGTTTGTGGAAAAGAACACACATGCAATGAACACTGGTGGATCCATAAGTGGTTTGTGGAAAGAACACACATGCAATGACTGTAATGCTGGTTTTAGTTTAAGAACACATATGGATCCATATGTGGTTCGTGGAAAATAACACACATGCAATGACCACTGATTGATCCATAAGTTGTTTGTGGAAAGAACACACATGTAGTGAACACTGGTAATCCATGTGTGGTTTGTGAAAAGAACACACATGCAATGCCATTGGTTGATCCATATGTGGTTTGTGGAAAGAACACACATGTAATGACACTGGTTGATCCAAATGTGGTTCATGATAGGAACACACTTGCAATGACTCTTGTGGAGACATATGTGGTTTGTGGAAAGAACACACATGCAATGAAATCTAGTGGATCTATCTTGGCATAATTTGATGTATGCCACTATGCATTTAATTGTAAAAGACACCCACTTTCCATTTTTAGACTACTCAGCTTTGCCCTTGGTTTTTTGATACTACCCAATTTTGCCCCCTCTCTCTTTTGTAGAAGCCCAAACCTGTGCCCACTCTGTCTGCTACGCCCTAATTGTTGTCACAGTTGTCACGCGGATCGTGCGCACCAACTGTTGATCCTGTGTGATCCAACGAGGCTTGTTGCACATGTCGTGCCCTTCACAGGACAATGCGAGACAACACGGACGTCTCCCTCAACGAGACTTCTACAAGAAGGAACACGATGACGTCCATGGAAAAAGTCGTCGAGTGGTCATGTCATGTTTAATCTAGTCTACAAAGGCTACAAGTCTACTGCACGACAACTAGTCATCCACGGACCACCGGCTATACCATTTTTACTATGCAGCACGCCTGCACTCTCACTTCCGACAGGCCCCCACCACATGAACCTTCCACGCTGCAGTCGCAGCCGGAAGAGCTGCCAACTGGGGCCCTTGAGGAGGCCTAAACGTCCGCGGATTAAAAACCCAGCCTATCGGGTCCTCCATTCGCACTCATACACTACTCTCTTCCCTATCCAGCAAAACCCCACAATCTTGAACGTACTTGCACAAACCTTCTCCATGAAACCAGTGCGTGGGGGTGAGTGTCCGGGCATCACCGCCAGGGTGGTGCTTCACGCGCCAGATCTGGAGGAGCATCACGCAGCACAAGCCGAGGAGGACGTGCAGTTCAACCCCTTGGGGGACCATGTGCTCGCCGGTGCTGATGACTTCGGAGGCGCCGATGAGGGCGTGGAGTTCGACGAACACGCTCCGCTCGTGTACCCGGAGGTACATCTATTTCTACATGTTTCATATTTTCTGCTCGAGCTTAATCTATTCTGGCATCATAAAAAAATCTAGTCCTAATAATTAGATGCAACGTACGAACCGTTAGATGGAGAGATCTAGTCTGTTATGAATGAATCCACATTATTTATTTATTAATAAGTTACCAAGAACACAAACCACATTAATTTAGGAGCGAGCTGGGGAGACGGCCGTAATGAACTGCTGAACCTGTATAGACATGTTATTGCATCGAAAGTAACTTGGAATGGTGGAAGGAATATATATTTATTATTTTGCTCATTTTGGTTTGTATTCCATACATTACAGGTGTATTCAAGTGAGATGGACTCTGACAAGGAGGCCAGGGACAATAAGAGCCGCCATGTCATGAAGAAACTCAAGAGCGGGATAATCCCTTTCCGCACTCGACTTGGGGAGCTCAAGTGCCCTTTCTGTAAGAATTGAGTCAACTCGAGGATTGCCAGCTTGATTCCGCATGCGGTTGGCATCGGTAAAAGCCCGGCTAGTAAACACAAGTCGGTGACCAAGGCTAAGCACGCTGCTTATGGCAAGTTCCAGATGGAGTATGTTAAGACCGGCCTAGTGTCCCCTTACTTAGGAATCAACAACTTCTAGCCGACCAACCCCGTCACTGTGCTGGCCCGTCCACTAATAATATTTAGTTCTCTTATCGTATCTAGACCCTTAAACTATGGGGATTTCTATTTTCGTACCCTTCAAAATATATTCAAGTTCATGTGTTTATGGAGTTAAAGTTCTAGTGGCATACTCGTTATTTTGCATGGATAGAGGGGTGCCCCCGACAGATATAAGGGTTATCATGTCCGCTAGATCATAGAGGATCAACGGTTGGTGGGCAAAACTGAGTACAACTGAATCGCCATGGTTAGACACGAGGGAAAAACATGACTCACGGTACACGTGTACGGTGCACGAGGCGGTAGCGGACATGTGTGGCCATGCACGGTGCATTAGCGTAAGCGGTGTACGGTAGTGCAACGAAACGTCGCTTCCCTTCTCCTTTAATAGAGGCCTCCCCACTCACACTCATCACGCACTCACTCACTCAACCATCTCCACTGTCCCATCACCTTCTGCAAACGCCCAACAAAACCCCAACCACGCCGGTGATGGAGAAGATCGACGCGGTGGACATCGGCGCCTCCAAGGCTGCCGGAGAGGAGCCCCCCGTCCCCGTCCCCGCATCCGCCGTAGCCACCGGCGAGGAGGCCCCCACCGGTCTTGGACAGATCCCGCTCGGTTGGGACCCCTACGAGGAGGTTGTCTACATAAGGCTAGAGAACCCCTACGACACCAGCATCGCCGACCCATGGTCTGAGATAACCAGGGTTTTCTCCCCTTCCCTTGTTCTTCCCCCGTTCCCATCGTTGGATGCTAGATTGTATGCTATTAGGGCTCGGCTGTTCGTATTTTTTACAGTAGCTAATCCTCTTGTGTTAGATCTTGATTTTCGATGAATCCCCCTGTTTGTAGTTAGGATCAGTATTCGATTTGGTTTGAGATTCTGGGAATAATCGGGAGATCTCATTCGGTTAATTTATGAAAAAAATCAATCCCGATAATCAAAGTATCTCAATCATGTCCTTATTTCACTCTACTGTTTTTCCAACATGAGGATAGCAGCGACCTCCGCAGCGACGACGAGTATAGGGACACCAAGACTCGTCATGTCTTGAGGAGGCTAAAGTCCGGTCAGTACAACAACTTCTTCGCCGGCGACGTGTACAGGTGCCCCTTCTGCCCCACCAGGAGGCTCCGCGCCACGGATTTCAACTCCCTCGTGAAGCATGCCAAGGACGTGAGGACCTGCGGCGAGTCTGTGAACGTCCACAGCTTCAAGGCCAAGCACCAGGCGCTCGGTATTCACCTCCGCAACCTCCAGAAGGTGGCTATCGAGGAGGGTCGCATGCCCCCGATCAGACCCAAGGCGCCCAAGGTCAAGGGGCTGGGCAGCAAGAAGTGGAGGAGGCGCCAGAGGGAGGAGGCAGATGCCCTCCTAGTAGAGGCCACGAGGGGCCACTGATCAGCTGCTGCTGTAAAGCAGCTTCTTTTGTCTTGTCTGTTTTGAAGTAGTCCGCTGCTGCTGAGCAGCCTAACTGTCGAACCTCATTAAGTACCGTACTATATTACCTATATTAGCTGCTTTATCTACATCTGCTCTATTTACTGAATTTGTTTATGGTGCTGGTTTGTTTTGCTGCTCTAGATTTGCTACCAGATTGGGGAAAAATGATCGCAAAATGAACAATGAATGAAGAGAGAAGCTTCTCTAGATTCCCTACCTTTTTGGGCAAAAAAACACAACTGTTAGAGAGAGAGGGGAAAAGGCGCTCTTTAAAAGGCCAAATAACAAAAAAAAACTTCCACTTTAGGCGTCATGGCGCATGTAACGGCCAAGCCTTTGACCATACGACACCCGCTCCAAGCGCATGTGAGGGCTTCGGAATATCGGGAGGGCAAAAGTGAGGAAAAACGAGACACAATGTTGCTATAGCTAAATCTGACAAAAAGTTGAATTTGGCTTTACCATGCAATTTGGCTAGAGCTCCACAATGTAGCTATTCTAAATCCCTAAAGTATGTGGTGCGTTGAAACCTAATGCTTTTCCACCGACACGTGTTTGCAAAGTTGCTTGATCGTGCATGCTTACACAAGTGGCCTACAGAGAAACTTATAGAAGCATGGGCAGACGAGCTTCATTTTGGAAAATTTGGGACAAGCTTTGCGCAATCGGCAGGCCTGATCGGCTGCCCCGGGGTGTAGGGATTCTAGGTCCATGTCTATGCTTACACTTCTTAAACTTGTTAGAAATTAATAATAACTGTACACTTCCTTCTGTCCTGTCACGTTACGTCGTGTCAGCACCGCGCACTCGCTGCGGATCGGCAACGGGACGGTGGTCTACGTGACCGGTCTCTGCCACGCCAAAGCCACGTCGCACACCCATCCCATCGCCTACCGGGACGGATGCCGAATTTAATCGCTAGGATTAGAAACCATCGGTGCTCGCCCGGTCAAACTTGCTTCCACATGGGTATGACCGGAATATTGGTAAACGGAATTTAAGCATCGCCTTCCGTCTCCTCAGCACATCACTGTGCAAAAATACCCAACTCATTCCTTCTGCCGGCGCCGCTACCACAAGAACCATCGATGCTGCCGCAGGCACCGCCTCCGCCTGGCCATACCACCGCAACAGATCACTCCACCTCCACGCCTAGTCCCAGCCACCGCTACCGACCCTAGGCCACCGCCGTCGCATTAGTTGCTGCCATGGACGTAGAGTACGATGTGTTCGGCGACGGGAGTGACAACACCGACGAGTACACCGTCACCGCCCATGGCACCACCAAGCTGACGGTCGTCCACACAAATGCGTCAGCGGAGGTCACCAAGGTCATCGCAATGTACGAGCGGTGGCTACAGGAGCCGATGGATAGGTACAAGATCGCCGACCTTGACCTCGAGTACACCAGAGATAGGAAGAGGACGACGCTTTTGCAGCTGTCCATGCGCAACCACTGCCTCCTATATCACGTATGTAGGGCCAAATCTGTATGCCCGGAGCTTCACGAGTTCCTACACAGGAGGGAGATCTACTTCGCCAGCGTCGACATCAAGAACGACACTCCGAAGCTAGAACGGGATCTCCTCGTTCATGTCGTCAATCACGTCGATCTCCAATGTTTGTGGAGGTACTCGGATGGCGGTACGGGGAAATCTGGCATGGCTAGATTTGCTGCCGACATCATCGACCGCGAGTACGCCGGCATGAAAGTCGAGTTCCCGAAGCACCTGAACGAGCGATGGGAGTGGATGCACCTGGATTACAATGCGATCAAGTATGCAGCCAGGGACGCGTATGTCTGCTACGAGATGCTCAACATGATCTGGCGGGTGGGTGAGTGTGTTGTTTACCACTACTAGTTTCGCATTTCGTTCCTAGTTTTATCTCGCCTGTATGTTATCTCGCATGTATTTTCTAAGCATTCTGTGTGTAAGAACCAAGCTCGTATGATCCCTGTGCTATTAGCTACTTAACCTGTATGAATTACATTCCCCCTTTTGTATGCTCAACATTCATTCTTACAAATTCTGTTTGTGCCATTTGAAGGGTAACGGGTAGGCTACACTAGCGTAAAATCAAAAATTTCTACCGCGTCAACCAGGAATACTATTGTCATAGATCACGGGATTACCGCTAGACGCGCAGGTGCGGAACTCAATGAAGCACGTTGCGGCAGTGTAGATGTTCTACGTCTCCTCCTCGTCCTCGTCCCACGAGCAGCTCCCCTTTGCGCGGCTCGTCCAAGTGCTACAGATGCAGCACCTCCGAGGTATCCACACGTCCGGAGTGGAAGCCGTCACATGCCAGACTGCTAGGTCTGCGCGTGCAACACAGGCGGAAGAGGAGTGGCGGCTGGGTGGAATGCTCTCTCCTTTTCAGCTCGCCTCACTCTCTCTTATATAGGCATCCCTGGTGGGCTTCTACATTAGCAGCCATTAGCAGCCTAAGCCTGGTCTAATTCAGATCCAATCCTCATTAGGCTTCCAGCCCCTAAAGTGTGTGACCCTATAGGTTCATACACGTATAGACATGACGCGAGTACACTTACTCCGTCAATAGTTGGTAGCGGCCTCTAGCAAGACGTGCCAACTCCTAAACGCATATAAAGATCATTCGGACGAACCATCACAAGGTTGAGTACATGTCTTTCCCTTTGCCTCACGATATTTGGTCTAGCTCTAAGCTGACCTCTCTTTCTCGATACTGTGATTCAGAATCCCTTTACTAGGTTAACTCTTAACCATATGTAGCACGGCCATGCATTTCTAGATCCGATCACTCGAGGGGCCCAGAGATATCTCTCTCAAGTAGAGAGGGGCAAATCCCATCTTGATTGACCGATGCCTTGCAGCATGTACCAGGACAAACCCGAAAGCTACCTTTATAACTACCCAGTTACGGAGTAGTGTTTGATAGCCCCAAAGTAGGTCGATCCACATATCAAGTACATGCGACAATCTCAGGTCTAAGGACAAAACATACACGATGTGTAGAGAGAGCTGCAAGTATTATTGCTAGTCTCATGTTGGGTCAGTCCAACCCCATGTTCATAACATGTGTCCACATCATTGGTTTGACACTCTATGTCAATGACTTGCGAAACATAGTCATTAACCAATCGATGTGCTAGTCTAATATTCACGTGTGTCCTCGCATGAACTTCGACTAGGGACAATTATTAGATAACCATACAAGTAAAGAGTTTCACAAACAATTCACATAATTGCCAATCAATACAAGTTGCCTGGTATATGGATATTCAAGGAACATTATAATAACTCATGGATACACATGAAATACAATCATCTCTATGATTGCCTCTAGGGCATATTTCCTTCAGTCTCCCACTTGCACTAGAGTCAATCTAGACAGTATCTAATACCTATTGCTCTTGTGTGCGCTTCATGCGTAGGCTGCGGGAGTGGCTTAGTCAAGGGATCAGCAACATTTGAGTCCGTATGTATTTTGCATAACATGACACTACCTTCATCAATGAACTCACGAATCAGATGGTAGCGCATGCCAATATGTTTGTTCTTCTGGTGCTGTCTAGGTTCTTTGGCTTGTGCAATAGCACCATTGTTGTCACAATAAACGTCCAAGGGATTGGACGAGCCCTGAACCACACCAAGAGCGATCAGGAAATTCCTAATCCAAACAGCTTCCTTTGCAGCCTCCGAGGCAGCTATATATTCAGCTTCTGTTGAAGAGGAGGCCACTGTATCTTGCTTGGAACTTTTCCAGCTCACAGCACCACCATTCATGACAAACACATAACCTGATTGCGATTTCGAGTCATCTGAGTCATTAAGGTAACTCGCATCTGTGTAACCCTTTACACTGAGTTCAACCTCACCTCCATAAACTAGGAACATATCCTTAGTCCTTCTCAAGTACTTAAGGATATTCTTTACCGCTGTCCAGTGAATCTCACCTGGATCAGCCTGGTATCTGCTCGTAACACTTAGAGCATAGGAAACATCTGGGCGAGTACATGTCATTGCATACATGATGGATCCAATAGCCGAAGCATATGGAACCCTACTCATGCGTTCTCGCTCACCAGTGGTCGAAGGACACTGAGTCTTGCTGAGTTTAATGCCGTGAGACATGGGCAAGAACCCCTTCTTAGCCTCTTCCATGCTGAACCGTTTCAACACTTGTCAATGTACGTACTCTGGCTTAATCCAATTAGCCTCCTTGATCTATCTCTATAGATCTTGATACCCAGAATATATGCCGCTTCTCCCAAGTCCTTCATAGAAAAACTATTTTTCAATGAGGTCTTAACAGACTCGAGCATAGGAATGTCATTTCCAATCAATAATATGTCATCCACATATAAGATTAGAAACACAAGTGATTTCCCATTTTCTTTCTTATACACACAAGGTTCTTGTTCGTTTTTGGTGAAGCCAAACTCCTTTACAACTTCATCAAATCGAATGTTCCAACTCCGAGATGCTTGATTCAGACCATAAATAGACTTTTGAAGTTTGCATACCTTTCCAGCATTGTTTGGATCGACAAAACCTTCGGGCTGCATCATATACACATCCTCAGAAAGGATTCCATTTAAGAAAGCCATCTTGACATCCATCTGCCATATCTCATAATCGAAATGTGCAGCAATGGCTAGAATGATCCGTATAGATTTAAGCATCGCTACGGGCGAGAAAGTCTCGTCGTAGTCAACTCCTTGAACTTGTCGAAAACCTTTTGCAACAAGTCGACCTTTATGGATGTGAACATTTCCATCCATATCAATCTTCTTCTTATAGATCCACTTGCACTCGATGGCTTTAAAACCATCAGGCAGGTCAACCAAGTTCCAAACTTGATTGTCTCCCATGGACTCTATCTCGGATCTCATGGCAATCAGCCATTTCTCAGAGTCTGGGTCCACCATCGCTTCTGCATAGGTCGCAGGCTCATCATTATCTAACAATAATAACTCTCGCGCTTCGCGGAGCCTCGCCGACCTTCGTGGCTGTGGTGCTTCTATTGCCACGGGTTCCTCAACTTGTTCTGCTACAATAGCATCACTCGTAGAAGCATCCCCGACTGGCTCATCTTGAACTTCTTCAAGTCGCACCGACCTTCCACTCGTTCCCTTTGTGAGAAACTCTTTCTCTAGGAAAACACCGCTACGAGCGACAAACACTTTGCCCTCTTCTCGGTTGTAGAAGTAATACCCTAAGGTTTCCCTTGGGTATCCCACAAAAATGCACTTATCCGATTTGGGTGTTAGCTTGTCCGACTGAAGTCGCTTGACAAATGCATCACAACCCCAAATCTTTAGAAAAGACAAACTGGGATTCTTTCCAGTCCACATCTCATATGGTGTCTTAACTACGGATTTAGATGGTACCCTGTTTAGTGTGAAAGCTGCTGTTTCTAGCGCGTAACCCCAAAATGATAATGGTAAATCCGACTGGCTCATCATCGATCGAACCATGTCCAACAAAGTTCGATTACGCCGTTCAGAGACCCCGTTTCTTTGAGGCGTTCCGGGCGGCGTGAGCTGTGGAACAATTCCGCAACTCTTAAGATGATTGCTAAACTCGTGACTCAAATATTCACCTCCGCGATCAGATCGCAAGGCCTTTATTTTCTTGCCACGATGATTCTCTACCTCATTTTGAAACTCTTTGAACTTTTCAAAAGTTTCAGACTTATGCTTCATCAAGTAGACATAGCCATATCTACTGAAATCATCAGTGAAAGTAATGAAGTAGTGATATCCTCCTCTGGCTATCATGCTCATTGGTCCACATACATCAGTATGTATGAGTTCCAACAAGTCTGTCGCTCTCTCGGGAAACCCCGTAAAAGGCGTCTTGGTCATCTTTCCAAGTAAACAAGCTTGACATGTCTCGTATGATTCAAAATCAAACGAAGTTAGAAGACCATCACCATGGAGCTTCTTCATGCGCTTTTCACTTATATGCCCCAAACGACAATGCCATAGATAGGTAGGACTCAAATCATTTGGCCGAATCCTTTTAGCACTAACATTGTAAACACATGCATTATCAAGATTTAAAATAAATAACCCATTCACAATGGGAGCATCAGCCACAAACATAGCATTCTTAGAGATTACACAACCATTGTTTGTACTCGCGAATGAATAACCATCCCTCATCAAACATGAAGGTGATAAAATGTTTCGACCCATACTAGGAATGTAATAACAATTATTCAACTCCATGATAAATCCTGACGGAAGGTGAAGTTGCATGACGCCGACGAACAATGCAGCAACCCTTGCTTTATTTCCGACGCAAAAATCCACTTCGCCTTTCTGCACTTCTCTAGTCCTTATTAGCCCCTGCATCGAATTGCAAATATGAGCAACCGATCCAGTATCAAATACCGAAGAGTTAACATAAGAATCTGCGAGAAAAATGTCCACAACATTTACAACAAGTGTACCTGAGTGGGAAGTACTCTTACTTCCACTTTTCTTCAAAGAAGCCTGGTATTTGCTGCAGTTTCTCTTCCAGTGGCCATATTCGTGACAAAAAAACACTCAGTGTCTCCTGCAGGACCAGCCTTTTGCTTGGGTGCAGGGTTTGGCTTAGGGATCGTATCCTTAGCCTTGCCCTTCTTCTTCTGCCAAGAAGTGCCCTTTTTCTTGAAGCTAGGCTTGTTCTACACAGCCATCACATGGCTATGCCCTGCACACTTCTTAATTTCACATTCTGCTGTTTTCAGCATCCCACATAATTCATTAAGGCCCCTCTCCACCCCATGCATATGGTAGTTCGAAATGAAATGCCCATAGCTAGATGGAAGAGATGCCAAAATGAAGTCAGTGGCCAACTCTTGGCCTAATGGAAAACCAAGCTTTTCCAAAGTCTGACTGTAACCAACCATTTTGATCACATGGGGGCCTACATCTGCTCCCTCTGTCAGCTTGCATTTCACAAAGGACTTAGCGACATTGTACCTCTTAGTCCTAGCCTGAGTCTGGAACATGTCCTTAAGCGCAACGATCATATCGTACGCTTCCTGATCCTCAAACTGTTTTTGAAGATCAGGTTCCATGCATGCAAGCATAAGACAACTGACCTCAAGAGATTCATCACATGCTTTCTTGTAGGCATTCTTAAGGGTAGCAGTTGCATTATTAGCAGGTTCATCCGGGATTGGGGTATCCAGAACAGTTTCCTTTTTCTCAGCCCTGAGAACAATTCTCAGGTTACGGACCCAGTCCGAATAGTTTGTTCCATTTAGTTTATCCTTTTCAAGAATTGAACGCAAAGCAAAAGGTGATGAATTGTTCGGTGCCATTGATCTACAACAAAAAAATATGCAAAATACTAAGCCATGTAACCATGAAAGAGTAAAACATATTAAACAATTTAATAGCATATACTCCCACTTAAATCAACATCCCTCTATTGATACTAAGTGATTCAAGATCCACAATTAACAAGTCGACTAGTGAGCTTTAGCATCACTGCTAGAAGACAAGGTAAATCGGTAAGCAACCTTTGATAATCATATCACATATGACTCTTGTTGTTGGGTGACATCTCTATGTCAAAACTAGGCGCCCAACCTTTATGCCCCAAGGTCCTTAACTGTTAAGATGACCTTGTTAAGCTCACCAACCCTTATGCGTGTAGGTATCCGATACAAACCCATCCAGCCAAGGAAAACCGTGGCACCCTAATTTCATAGACCCACCAACGATTGTACAAGGCATAGGATGGTGCAAGGTTTGGTTGGGAGGGCATGGTTTAACTTAAACTTTGTGAGGGATCGTTCTACTTCTATCATCTAAGCATGCATAGTAGTAAACGTATAAGAATAGCATTCACATAGATGTGATACAGTATGGCCCATTTTCTCATGGTGATCTCCATCGCCATAGAACCTGTCCACCATGATGATCTCCATCTTCATGCTCTATGCGAGCCATCCTCCAAGTGATGAGTTCTCCAAGAACTAATACAAGCTATTACTCCTAACATCTAGTAATCAAAATTACATGGTATTGGGATCATCACAAGTTGGCACGCAGGCCATTACAATAATTGACAACACATATGGCTCCAGCCGTGTTGCCCAACTCACGACACGCAGGTCATGAAAAATACATACATGCATCACATACATTTTTGGGCCATACTGATCACATAAATCCTGCAAAAACAAGTTGTGCATAGAATCGCATTCTACCGGATCATGTGAAATCGTACCACCTATGAACCTTAACGAGATACAAAAAGGGGGCTACGACTAAGGGGGGTCTAGGGGGTCTCCCCCTGCGGGGTTCGAAGGGGCAGCGCCCCTCGCGGTACAATTTTCTTTAAGGATTTTGATCGGCAAATCAAATTTACCATAAACCGACCATAGTTCCGATTCGACCAAACTCCTTTGATCACGGTACGTCGATTCAGATCTAATTCCCGATTCGATCAATCATATTGATCTTCGCGTGATTCAGAAGGATTTATGTGTCACTGTCTACCCCGATGGCGGAAACCGACCGGTAGGGGTAAGTCGTTCGACGACCTTAGAATCACGATCACGGAAAGTAAGATCATAGATCAATCCAGAAACACCGCCATACAAATGATCATATCATTCATATCAATCTACATATCACCATATGCAAACTTCCCGAACCTATGACTGAATAGCATCGGCTCTGATACCACTGAAGGGTAACGGGTAGGCTACACTAGCGTAAAATCAAAAATTTCTACCGCGTCAACCAGGAATACTATTGTCATAGATCACGGGATTACCGCTAGACGCGCAGGTGCGGAACTCGATGAAGCACGTTGCGGCAGTGTAGATGTTCTACGTCTCCTCCTCGTCCTCGTCCCACGAGCAGCTCCCCTTTGCGCGGCTCGTCCAAGTGCTACAGATGCAGCACCTCCGAGGTATCCACACGTCCGGAGTGGAAGCCGTCACATGCCAGACTGCTAGGTCTGCGCGTGCAACACAGGCGGAAGAGGAGTGGCGGCTGGGTGGAATGCTCTCTCCTTTTCAGCTCGCCTCACTCTCTCTTATATAGGCATCCCTGGTGGGCTTCTACATTAGCAGCCCATTAGCAGCCTAAGCCTGGTCTAATTCGGATCCAATCCTCATTAGGCTTCCAGCCCCTAAAGTGTGTGACCCTATAGGTTCATACACGTATAGACATGACGCGAGTACACTTACTCCGTCAATAGTTGGTAGCGGCCTCTAGCAAGACGTGCCAACTCCTAAACGCATATAAAGATCATTCGGACGAACCATCACAAGGTTGAGCACATGTCTTTCCCTTTGCCTCATGATATTTGGTCTAGCTCTAAGCTGACCTCTCTTTCTCGATACTGTGATTCAGAATCCCTTTACTAGGTTAACTCTTAACCATATGTAGCACGGCCATGCATTTCTGGATCCGATCACTCGAGGGGCCCAGAGATATCTCTCTCAAGTAGAGAGGGGCAAATCCCATCTTGATTGACCGATGCCTTGCAGCATGTATCAGGACAAACCCGAAAGCTACCTTTATAACTACCCAGTTACGGAGTAGTGTTTGATAGCCCCAAAGTAGGTCGATCCACATCTCAAGTACATGCGACAATCTCAGGTCTAAGGACAAAACATACACGATGTGTAGAGAGAGCTGCAAGTATTATTGCTAGTCTCATGTTGGGTCAGTCCAACCCCATGTTCATAACATGTGTCCACATCATTGGTTTGACATCTCTATGTCAATGACTTGCGAAACATAGTCATTAACCAATCGATGTGCTAGTCTAATATTCACGTGTGTCCTCGCATGAACTTCGACTAGGGACAATTATTAGATAACCATACAAGTAAAGAGTTTCACAAACAATTCACATAATTGCCAATCAATACAAGTTGCCTGGTATATGGATATTCAAGGAACATTATAATAACTCATGGATACACATGAAATACAATCATCTCTATGATTGCCTCTAGGGCATATTTCCTTCACCATTTGCATGCGGCAGAATCCAGGACTGACATGCATAAGGTGTGATATAGTTATAAGTCATAACCAAACCCAGAGTATAGCGAAGGATACAGTCATAACCAAACCCAGATTATAGTTTGACGAAGGTAATACACAGCAGTTCGTAATTGCTCACATCATGTACTTATGAAATAACATGTTTTCATAAACACAACAATCATGCACTAATAGTCTACATCCTAGCCTGTTGGAGAAGGCAACCGATCCTAGGATGCCTTCGGTCGATCGCTTGCCCCGGTTTGTAGATTCATCTACACTCCGGCATCTGGGGCAAACAACCTGTCTTGGTGGTGGTTCAATGATGCGATGCCTGGAACGAGATTTTACAATCTGGCGGTACAGCTTGTGGCTAACATACCTGTCAATTGTAGCATACTTCAGATTTGGTTCAGAAAGTGGCTTATCCTCCCAGTAATCGTGCCCTAAACGCCTCCACGAACATCTCGGCAATCTGTCCTTCATGTCAGCGTACCACGGGTCGATGAGTTCGGAGGCAAGAGCGGCCATCCCGGTCTTGCCGCCCTTCGTCCCTGGGATCCAGTAAATTTCTTGGATGTCCACTCTACACTCCTTTGGGATTCTAATGTTGACAGTCGGGCTTTCAAGCATTTTACTGTCATTCGTGATGTCAACACTAGTAAATGTTATGTGCTGGTTCATGAGAAAGTCATGAAACAGATCCCTAATGCTTTCGCCCCACCTACATGAAAATGAATTCAGACAAATAATATAGCAATAACTTTTGCAAACAGACGGTTCAGGAACAAAAAGACAGAAAAGTCTACCAGATCCCGTCAGCCCCCTTCTCGCAAAAAGGCTGGTATACGAGGACGTGCCCCTTCATGGAGAGTTGCACCACGGCGATCTTACGGTGATCGTGGCTATACTCGAGGTCGAGACCTACGAACCGACCTGTTTTCTTCGAACTGCAACCAACTCGTGTAATTATTCAGAGTGTTCCTCACCGTCCAAGGGTCGGTGGTGTAGACGACATCGATCTTCTTCCCGCCATGTACTTCGATGTTGAAGTGCGCTGTTTCTTGCCTGCCATTGTTTCGGACGTCCGGAGCATCCATGACTACATGCAAGAGGGAAAGGATACGGAGGAAGAGGGTGATGCGGTGGTGGAGGAAATGGATGAGGCCATGGAGGAGAAAGACGATGAGGCCGTGGAGGAGGAAATGAGAAAGAGAAGTGAAAGATTGGAACCGCCCTTACCAATATCTGGAATGGTGCACGACCGTTCGTAGTAGGGTGAAGGTGGAGAAAAACGGTGGTTTTACGCGTCGACGCTAGCGCTTCCTAAAATTTATTCTGCGACACTTGCATGCTGTGGAATCAATTCAAACATAGGCACGTTTGCGCGTGCCGACCTTCACTCACTGACAAGCGGGCCGCACATTTCTCTTTTACGATTTATTTTTTCACTTCCTCTAGACGGTTCCGGTGCCTGCCCTTAATAATTACGCCCCCCTTCTTGTCTTCCACGGGGACAAGAACCGGCGGTGGCGGTTCCTTGCAGATTCACTCCCCACTCGAACAACTGCCCCATACCTGATTCCACCCCCTCTCGAATCCATCCGCCTCCTTATCACAACGCCTCCATTAATCTACCGGATTCCAGACTCCATTTTCCGCTATGGGTAGAGCTTGGGGTAGTAGCAGGCTGAAGCAAAAGGCATGCGACGACGAAGCGGATGGCCAGGGCGACCGCTACCGCGAGGATTGGGGATGGCCGAACCTCAGCGTCGTGAACATGCACATGATCACCTCGGGGTTGGACATCATCTCAGCCGGCCACCTCGCTCGCTGCATCCCTGGCTACCGCGTGACGATGCGGAACATGGACGAACAACCGTTCGGCACGCCAGGCCTTCTTTACCTCGATAACAGCAAATGGCCAGACGACCGTGATGGCCACGTAAGTTCTAGTATCTAGCTTATTCGTTCAGTCATATCGTTGAGTCATATGTGCTGAACTCTCATCGGAATCCTATGTTCCTTTTGTCGAACGTGTTGTGTGCACACGTGGTTTGAACAAATCGAACCATTTAAGACTATTCTGTACAGCGGAAGCTCTGCTCGTACCTGATATTCTGGTATTTTCGTAGTGACATAGTCTTACTTTAGGTGATAGACGAGTTGTCAATTTCGATTTTGCAATGGAATGCCTGCTAGGTGATATTCCGTTTCCTAAAATAAAAACAAACAGATTAGACGATTTAAGGATGTTATGCCCTGAGCTGTTTATTACCATCATCGGGAGTTTGTTCTAGGGCTTGGTACATTGCAAATTTATCTATAATTTTTGATGTTCCATGCTTGGTTTTATCCACTTTCTTGTGTTTTGTTCCAACTTTGGAGTACTTTTCATATGATTTCTTGGACTAACCTATTAACAAGAGCCACAGTGCTAGCTACCTGTTTTCTGCTGTTTTTGGTTCCAGGAAAGTCAGAAAATGAATATTCTCGGAATTGGACGGGACAAAAGCCAAAGTGCCTATTTTTCCAGAAGTCATCAGATGCCAGAATACGAGACCGAGAGGGGCGAGAGGCCGGCCACACCACCTGGCCGCGCGGCCAGGCTGGGACCGCGCCAGGGGTGGTGTGGTGGCCCTTGGCACCCCCTCGGCCTCCCCTTCCGCCTATAAGATGCCCTCGAGACGTAAACCCTAAGGGCCCAATCGAAAATACACGAAAGAGTCTATAGACGCCGTCATCTCCATCCCTAGATCGGGAGGGATCTGAAGCTCTTCCCGGCACCCTGCCAGAGAGGGGAATTCACCCTGGAGGCCTTCTTCATCACCATGCAAGCCTCGGGTGTGATGCGTGAGTAGTTCATCCTTGGACTATGGATCCATGTAGTAGCTAGATGGCTGGTTCTCCTCCTTTGTGCTTTCATGTTTAGATCTTATGAGCTCCGTTCATGATCAAGATCATCTATTTGTAATTCTGCGTGTTGTGTTTGCGGGGATCCGATGGATATTGAGATGCTATTTCAGATTGATTATTGATTCTATCATGTCTTTGTTATTTGTGATCTTGCATGCTTTCCATTGTTAGTAGCTATCTTGGCCAAGTAGATGCTAGCAACTCCAAGAGTTAGTATTTATGCTCGATAGTGGGTTCATGCCTCTGGTAATATGGGGAAGTGACAGAAATCTCTAAGGTACTAGATGTGTTGTTGCTACTAGGGAGAAAACAACAATCCTTTGTTCATAGAACAATCGTATTGTTTACTTTACACGCAGTTCGTAAAGCAATAATCTGTTGCTTGCAACTTAATACTGGAGGGGGTTCAGATGATAACCTGAAGGTGGATTATTAGTCATAGATGCAGTTGGATGGCGGTCTATGTATAATGTTGTAATGCCCAATCAAGTCTCAAAGGAGTCAAGATGATTAGTATATGCATGTATTGCTTTCTCGATGTTTGTCAATTGCCCCACTGTAATTTGTTCACCCAGCATGTTATCTATCTTAAGGAGAGCCACCTCTAGTGAACTATGGATCCCGGTCCTTTTCTTTTACATACAATCTATAAACTGTTTACTGCTTTGTGTTTACTTTCTGCAAACTATTACTTCTTTCCATTCGATACGTTTAATCCTTTCTTTTCTGCAAAACACGGTGAGATTGACAACCTCATCGCAAGTTGGGGACAAAGTTCTGTGGTTGTGTTGTGCAGGTCTCCACGTTGCTACTAGCACCGGTAGTGTGCCCTGCCAAAGCTCAGCTAGTAACACCTTTGGGGTTCCTTGCTCCTACTGATTCGATTAAACCTTGGTTTCATAACTAAGGGAAACTTGCTACTGTGCTCATCACACCTTCCTCTTGGGGTTCCCAACGAGCTCTACATCATCATTGCTCCAGCATTTTTCTGGGCACCATACTCAGAGCCATCAGGGCTCTGCTACTTCTCCATATATTGAGTATCCAACTAGTGACACATGCACAATTTAGGCGATATCTGAGGAGACACTCGTATTTAGGTGATATTTTGTGTACTTTAATCTGAAGGCCCAGTTGTCAAATTGTATTTGCAATGGAATACATGCTAGTTTATTGTACTAACTGACAACAAACTCTGCAGAATATTCATGCAAAACTAATGTTGTTGGATAAGTGGTCTGAATCAGTAGTGGTGAATATCAAGGAAGAAGAAGAGACGGAAATGGAAGATGACTAGAACTGGGTGGGTGGCAACAGCGAGTGGCTGGTCCTTTTATCACAGGATGGCAGTATTGGACTCTAAAAATGGCTACAGATCGAAGAGACTTGCATTGCCATCTTTGAAGGGTGTCGGCATTACTGCATTCAACAGCGGGTGGCCACCGCCCATTTTTGAATTCGCTTACAGGTTCAACATGGCAGAACTTGACCTCGTGAAGGTACAACTCCCACAAAGACCGCAGGAGGGGGCGTGGAAGAACTGGGAGTACGACCTCTTAGCGGTGTTCAACAAGGTAATCACATTCATTAGATGCCCAGAAGACAAGGAATGGACAGTCTTGCGCGACGACTTTCTGCGGCCGGAGAAGTATGTCGACGCCGTCTTCACCTACGGCTACTCTTCGTACAGACCGCAACGCATTTATGCGGTCACTGAACCTAGTGGCGACATGCGTGTTTGGGAGTCGTCCATTTGGGGTGAGTCATGGTGTCATATAGCATGTAAAATCCCATTCAAAATTCTACTTACTGACTATTAGTAACACATAGGTACCCACGCAGCCCCGCGCATCATTCCAGCTCTGGTCATCGAAGATGAAGTAGCAGATGCTGAACTTGGGACACGGCGCTAGTTCCTAGCACCTCTCGGAGACAACATGGAACAGGATGATGAACTCTTGTGGATTCATATGAGGGGAGCACTAAACAGCGTTGGTGATACAATAGAACATATGGGGACACAACTTTCTTCATACCCATCGCTACGGTGTCACGTTTTCTCGAGGTCCGCATGCCCATCCGAAGACCCAGTAGAGCAAGTCTGGAGCAGAGTCAACAATCTGAAGGGACAATCTGTGTTTCTTGGGATCAACTACCCTTTCTTTGTCGGAGCCCCTGGAGCTGTTGAACCTGTAATTGCTCAGGCAGCCTTGGCCCCTGATTTTGCTGCTGCTACTGCTGGTGGTGGTGGTGGTGGTGTTGGTGGTGGTGGTGGAGCTGACGAAGAACTAGTTGTTGCTGCTCCTGGTGAAGCTGACGAAATACTTGGTGATGCTGCTGCTGGTGAAGTTGACGAAATACTTGCTAATGTTGCTGCTGGTGAAGCTGACAAAATACCTGTTGAGGCTGCTGCCAGAGTCCAGGAAGAACATGCTGGTGTTGTTGCTGAGGTGCCAGCATTTCTAGTGTTGATAGCAGACTATGTGTTTGCTGCACACTCACGCGCCTATCATGTTGACACTCCAGATCCGACCTGGAGCCGAATCCACGTCGGGGGGAGGGGGCCTACAATTGGTTCATCAGTGGGGTCGTACTATTTGAAGGAGAATGAAAGACGGCCAAACACAGCATTCTGGTTCGTTCCGACGATACCACCAGCTCCAGGGACCCAGTGCTCACACTAGCAGATCCGATGAACCATTTGTCTTTTTCTTTATCATTAGTTACGCTTATGTGTGTAAATACTAAGTTGTGATTATTTGTGTAAGACTTAGTTAGGCTTAACTGTGTAATATTCAGTGAAGCCCAGCTTTTCTTTCCACGCCCATAACAACAGAATTGCAGCATAGAACATACAAATGTAATGTGCATACCAGGCATTTTTGCTCAGGATAACAACCACTTCAAGCAAATGATACATCGTGTACGCATTTGAACGCATCACTAGAATGTGCCACCTATTGATGATTGATGACATGGATCTAGCTTTTCTGCGCGGATTTGCATTGAATCGCTCATTGATTTGTTCACATATTTTTTGGCAATGGCTGATGAACTCCACTCTCTTGGTAACTTGCTTCGTCAGCGAGCACTTGTTGATGCAATGCAAAGTAGAGAACATGGTCGTCATCGTCATTCCATTTAGGTTCTCTATGTTTCGTCATCACGGAGCTACTAATTTCAAATGAAAATCTAGTAAACAATATATGTGTACATTGTTAGAGTATGCTACGGCCACGGTACATACATGTTTTTCTACAATCACAAGAAGAAAAATTGATGCATTTTCACCTTGTTGGCGTTGTGCCGAACTGGGTGGATGTGTCTTTGGGGTTCAGAGAGGAAGGCTCCATGGTTGGTGCATGTGCGACCATGGCGACGACGAGCTCGGATTCTGGAGGAGGCCAACAGTACCGAGCATGGTCGGCATGGTGACAGATCTCACCCGGGAATGAATCCCCGTCCCCGCACCGTGCCAATTGTGCGGTCATGGTGAGGGCGAGCTCCGATTCGGGATGGGGAGGAGAACGGGCCGAGCAGGTTTGTCCAAGTCCTAGCTCCGCGCATGGCCGCGACCAGAGATTTCCGCCCCGGAGGAAGAAGAAGATGCGTAAAGGATGCATCCGCCAATGCTGCAAGCCTACATGGCAGCGACGACGCCAGCGACATAACAGTGAAAGCTGATAGGGGGGCCAACTTGACGGTCGTTAGCCATATTTTTTGTATTGAAACGTAATGTTGAATTCGTGCCGAAAAAGACCCTCTGAGTATTTGGCACGCCAACTGCAGTCATCGCGGCTGATTTCAGGGAACTCGGGTACCGCGTTGCCTGGACACCCCAACTTTCGGGCCGCAAAATGATATTATCCCTTATGAACCGGGACCAAAGGGTGGCTTTTCTACTAGTGTATACTAGCAAACCTAGTATGACACGGACACACACTTACCAAATAGCTACTATACGTATCTGGACTATGACTCACACTGCATGTCCAAATCGGACACGATCAAACATATTAACCATGCTAGCTAGACAACTAACTAGACTCTACTAATCAAGATTAGTGCTAACAATCTCTCCCTAATCTTGATCAACGACTCTTTGTCTTCCGTGCTCCTTCTGATCTTGACTTGTTGTAGATCCGCGTCTTGTCTAAGTCTCGCACCACGACAAGTCTGATTGGCTCTCCCCAATTTTGACTTGGCGAATTTACGGAACAACTCAAGTATGATCCGGACTACCCAGCCAGGCTAGCAAACCGTGGAACACGCTGTCCACCCTAGCACAATACATGCCGACCACCTCGTGAACTCCACCATCCACTCCGGCCTCATGTAGAGACATGTCCTCATTGAAGAGGCTCCCCTTCACTGGTTTACCGCCCCTTCATACTTTAACTCGATCCTCTCGTCGAAACACATAGACGACCTAATCGAGGCACGCAAATTGTGTCTTCGTCCATACAATTGACAGTCCCTCAACCTTCATTCGCTTCAGCTACAACGTATCCTCACAGAGACAAGCACTTGGACACAACGACGACTCACGGACATAACACCGACCGAATGTGCTACCTTGCACACACTTGATTCCTTGACTCATACTCTTCCGGACGACGATCTTGACAAGGTTCCCCAGCACCTCACCCTAGCACCACCGCACTCATCAATGATCATCTCCATCCACCACTGTTGGGGATATACTTTCCGGGTATCCTCATAGTTCCTCATTGACCAGGGTAGCCCACTTCGGGTTAGAGCTTTGCTTCACGGGCAACCCAGGCAGGGAGAAGAGACGGAGTCTGATCCGGCCACGGGAAGGCCCAGAAGACTTACCGACATAGGCCCATAGGGTTACTTGTAGTTCAAGATCTACTCTGTAACCGACTCTTAGTCATAGCCGGATAGATCTCTCTTGTAAACCCTAGGACGGATATCTATATAAGACGTCCTAGGGAGAGCCTTTAGGGCACCCAATAGTCTACAATCTCAACTCGCACAGGCAAACCCCTTGTAACCCATATTTCGGCTCTGTCATATTACTGGATTGCTAGCAGGAGTAGGATCCGCCCAAAGTTGGCGGATTCGAACCTGGGTAAACTTGTGTGCTCACTGTCCCAGAACACCGTACGCCTCACACCCCTCTCTTTCGCATGCCTCAACGACCCCCTCATGGCGTACTTGTCATCAATCCGACGACAGTTGGCACCCACCGTGGGGCAAGTGAGCTTTGGATCTGCGTTCCAAGCGGAATCTGCAAGAATCAGAATCGGCAAGACTATCGCCGTCGGTCGCATCCTCTACGCCAGCGACGTCTCTCTCATCGTTCTCGACAAGACCTGGATTCCAGCTAGGGAGGCTGTGACCACCTACCATCATGTCTTTTGGCGAGATCGATGTTTACATTAGTTTTGCTAAACCTGCCCCACCCACCCCAGCGGTGATGATAGAGGCAGAAGAAATTTCTGGGTCCCCTTTGTCCGTGGAGGCGGCAGAGTTCCAGATCTCAGAAATCCCTAATCACCCCAGCCCGCACCAATTGCGGAGATAGTGGAGAAAGCTGAGCCTGAAGAAGATCTTGCGGTTCAAATCGAATCTAGAGTGGATCTCCCAGGTGAGGTCAAATCCCAGATCGATCTGTCTGTTGAGGTCGAAATCCAGGAGGAGCACAATAGCAACCATTTTTCCGGCCCTGCCAACGCCGGAACAGATCAACTGTTCCTGAGGCATACGTTGGGGCACATGATACTGCAAGACGCAAGCATAGATGAGGTTCTCGAAACAATCAGGATCTTCGAGGAAGCCCACGAGGAAAGCCGCAACTAACTCAAGACCCACACGTCACACTTCGTCAGATACGTTGGATCCAGATCCGGCTCTGCCGATGCTGGAGAAAACACCGACTCAGTGCTAGAGGCGATCGGAACAAACACCGACTTACATGCATCCTCGAATGACTCGATGACGTCGGCAGATTTCCGAAAGTTCTCCGTGGAGTATGAAGAGGAGTATAACTCCAAAGCTGCAGAGGAAGAGGAAGCCATGGATGAAGGATCCGGGGAAAACTCTCCCAAAGCGTAGGATGACATGGAAATCAGAGATAATCCCGAGGTCTAGATGTCCGAAAGTACTGATCAGAGCTTGACTCCGGGAAACAGACCCAAAGCCGTCTTTGCTACCGGCGCTGCCAAGAAGGCAAAGAAGAAGAACAAGAAGAACAAGACCCCCGCAAAAGATCTATCGGCAGAGGAAGTGATTGCCGAGGAATACGAAGAAGACTCGGATGGAGCACTTATACCAGACGAGCCAAAAGAAGAATCGGTGGATGGACATGTGATCACTAAAGGTGCGTGTAAACTCATCGATGCTGCATTAACCACACCTATCCCTACAGCTGCAGAACTTACTGCCGAAGAACTGGATGAAAGGGCCCAGGCCCTAGAAGCGTGTCGTCAAGTACTCCTGGATGAAGCCAAAAACATCGAGGAGGAGAAGAAACGCATGGCAACTGCGGAGAAGTATATCTCTCGGCATCATCAAGACAGCATCAATTCCCGGAAGTACACAAGGTTCTCTTCAAAGGAGACCCAGGGATGCCTCGTCTCGATAGCAAGGGAGATCTAGTGTATCCAACACCGGTACATAACACTGTCACAGCTCGAGATATCCTGTCGAATAATCCAGGCCTAGAACAGGTTCGATTGGGCATCAAGCTACTCACCAAGGGTCTGGAATAGCAAAGGGCCGCGAAATCCGGAAGCGGAAAACTGGTCTCCAAATCCGACCAATGTCGCACGGACTCAGCCTGGAATGATAGAAGGCCCCAGCATGTTCCGGAATAGCATCACCGTTCCGACCGACGGGAAGACAACTACTCAAGAACTGGATCATCAGGACAGCATCACAGAGCTGCACGTGACTGGCGCAATGTCGCTCCAGCTACCGAGCAAGAAGCAATTACTGTATTGTATCCGAGAAACCCTCCCTAGCGAGAGTCAAACGATCGTAGGGGAGAAGACAAAGAGAAACGTCAGGAGGAGGACCGTCAAAGGATGCCACCTCCTAGACCTACAAACCGTCCGGCTGGGCCCAACAATGATAGGAGTGATGGACGAAGGAACGACGAAAACCATGCCGAGACAAGCCGGCAGGGGGCTCGTCGCAATGAAGACCCTCCCCGGAACCAGAATAATGACGCTCCGGACGGAGGCCGGCGATCAGCCGAAAATAATCTAGCTGCTCCACCCTCTCCGCCAAGCAGCCATCACAACGGCTCTCAAGGAGGCCAAGGAGGACGTCACGGCGGAGCTGGTGGTGGTTGAAGCTGAAGTCTAGCTCCAAGGCACCGCAGGCATAGCCGTCACTCAGGACGACGATCTTTGTCTCCAAGTGATGCGCGACACCGGATTAACTCGAACATAGAGGCGCGGCGCTATGAAAATGATGACATATACGTGGGCCCAAAATGCTTCGGACCATGCGTAAGATCAACAAAATTCTCGGAAGGATTCGCTATCTCAAGACGCATTCAAGCCTATGATGGTATAGCTTGGCCAGATACTTGGCTCCAGGATTTGTTCCAAGCTTGATGTATCACCAAAGGCGGAAATAGCTTGGTCGCAACCCGATATCTCCCACTCATGTTGCGGAAGACGGCACGATCATGGCTCAGTGAACTTCCGGAGAACACCATCCACAACTAGTATGACATGCAAAGTGCGTTCTTTCGGAATTTCGAAGCCACATACCGGAGACCCTGTACGGTAGGAGACCTACAGCGTTGCACCCAGAAGCCAGAGAAACTTGTCAAGATTATCTCGGACGATGGATCGACACCAAGAACTCCTGTGGAGGAGTAAATGACCAAATTGCGATTGAAGCTTTCATTGTAGGCCTCCCAATTGGATTACTACGTCATCGCTTGAAGTGTGACAAGGTCACTGATTTGGGAGAGATGATAGAAACAGCGAGCAAGTATGCAGATGCTGACAACGATGCAGAGGGATTACTGAACGCCCTGGCTGTGCCACAGTCGGCAAAACAACCAAAGCAGCAAGCTCAGAAGCGCAAGAATAACTCGGAAGAAAAGCCCAACATGGAAACGACAGTGGTTACTGCTACTTTCGGGTCTGTAGGACGAGGAGGACGCGGCGGTGGCTGTGGACGCGGTCGTGGGATGTCAAGAGTTCAAGGTAGAGGAGACCAGCAACCTGGCAAAACCTACTCTTGGGCCGACATTGCCAATAACCCACGTGTGCATCACTTAGACGCCAATGGGGGCTCGTCACACACAAACGCCGAGTGTCATTTTAATGATGACATTAAGAGAGATGATACCAATGGCTACAGAGCTAAGAGGAAAAAGGGAAAGAAGAATCCCGAAAAGGACAAAGAGACCAAGGAAGATTCTGACATGGAGGAAGCTGATGCTTCAAATCCCAAGCCGGAAGGGAAGAAAAATTTTCCGACCAAGAAAGACACTTACGTCACCTTCCTCGGATCTCAACCAGCAAAGGTCAAGAAAGCAGTTCTACATGAGCTCAATGCAACAGTTCCGGTTGTCGATCAATTCCTGGACTGGTCGGAAGTAGCAATCACCTTTGATCGTGCTGATCATCCGCCTAAGTTGCACAGGCGAGGAAAATACGCCTTAATCGTCAATCCACTTATTGACAACTATGGTTTCTCCAAGACTCTCATGGACGGTGGAAGCAGCATTAATATTCTATATGTCGAAACGCTACGCCGAATGAAGATCTCGGAGACCCAGCTGAACCACAGCTCTGTGATCTTTCATGGAGTTGTCCCAGGAAGACAGGCAAATTCCCTGGGAGAAATCACTCTGGATGTTATCTTTGGAACTCCAAAGAACTATCGGACGGAAGCACTTTCTTTCGAAGTGGTCCTGTTCAAGAGCGTGTACCACGCTATATTCAGACGTCTGGCTTACTAGGCTTTTATGGCTCGTCCATGTTACATTTGCAATATGATGAAAATTCCAGGTCCCAACGGCGTGATCACCATTAGGGGAGACCCAAAGAAAGCACGAGAGTGCGAAGATGGAAATGCCGCCTTTGCTAAAGCCGTGCTGCATGCCCAGGAGTACCAGGAGATCAAGAAGAGCATAGATCCGTCTGAGATGCCCGCAATGAAGAAGGAGTTGACAAAGCTGAACCCGGAGTTCAAGGCATCAGAAGAGACAAAGAAGACGCCATTGAAGGATGATGACCCCTCCAAGGTGAGCCAGATAGGCGTAGGTCTAGATAGCGCATAGGAAAACACGCTCGTCAAGTTCCTCCAAGCAAATCAAGATATCTTCGCATGGCAGCCATCTGACATGACCGGAGTACCTAGGGAACTTGCCGAGCACTCTCTAAATGTAAACCCGAACGCTAAACCCGTCAAAGAGTCACTACGACGTTTTGTCGATGTAAAGCGTAAGGCAATAGCTAAGGAACTAGCCCGGCTCGAGTTAGCCGGATTCGTAGAAGAGGTCATCCATACTGCTTGGTCGGCCAACCCTATAATGGTCCCTAAAAAGGACACCACTGATTTAAGGATGTGTGTTGATTATATTGCCTTGAACAAGGCTTGTCCCAAAGATCCGTTCGCTTTGCCTAGGATTGATCAAGTTATCGATTCTACGACAGGCTCGGAACTCCTTTGTTTTCTCGACGCATATTCCGGTTATCACCAAATTCAGATGAAGGAATCGGATAAAATCAAAACTTCATTCATAACCCCCTTCAGAACCTTTTGTTTTGTTATGATGCCTTTTGGGCTAAAGAACGCAGGAGCTACGTACCAGCGCACTATGCAGCGTTGCCTCCATGACCAAATCGGACGCAACGTAGATGCATATGTGGATGATATTGCGGTGATGTCCAAAAAGAAGGAAACATTAATTTCTGACTTGGAGGAGATGTTCGCCAATCTACAGAAATACAACATAATGCTCAATCCGAAGAAGTGTTTCTTTGGGATCCCAGCTGGAAAATTGTTAGGTTTCACCGTGTCTCAGACAGGCATAGAGGTGAACCGAGACAAGATTAAGGCTATACTCAATATTTCCAGGCCAACTCGCCTGAAGGACGTTCAAAGACTCACTGGTTGCATTGCTGCAGTCAGTCGGTTTGTAATCCGGCTCGGAGAAAGAGCCGCACCACTTTACAAGCTCCTGAAAAAGACCAAGAAATTCGTTTGGACTGATGAAGCTAAAGCTGCACTACAAGACTTGAAAGAAGTACTCTGATCTGCTCCTATCCTTGCAGCAAGGGAACCAATGTTGCTCTATCTCGCTGCGACAAACAGAGTCGTTAGTGTCGTCATGGTAGTGGAGAGACCAGAGGAAAATCAGGAACACCTGGTGCAACGTCCGACTTATTATCTCAGCGAGGTCCTAACTGAATCAAAACAGCGGTATCCGCACTATCAAAAGCTGGCTTATGGTGTGTTCTTTGCATCTCGTAAGTTACGGCACTACTTTCAGGAACATCCAATTACCGTGGTGAGCACAGCTCCTATGAGAGATATAATCAATAACAGCGAAGCTACAGGACGCGTCGCAAAATGGGGCATAGAGCTTTCAGCTTTTGATATTGAGTATAAACCTCGGACAACAATCAAATCTCAAATCCTTGCTGACTTTGTTGCTGATTGGACAGAGACAAAGGAGAATATGACCCTCCCTGAGTCGGAATATTGGACCCTATATTTTGATGGGTCTAAGGCTCGCGGGGGCTCGGGGGCTGGCGTGGTGCTCAAATCACCCCAAGGAGATAAACTTTTATACGTGTTGCAGATCCACTTCACAGCGACAAATAATGTTGCCGAGTATGAAGCACTGCTCTATGGAATCCGGATTGCTACGGATATCAACATCCGATGTTTGATGTGTTATGGAGATTCGGATCTTGTTGCTCAGCAAGTGTCGGATATTTGTAACGCCAATAAGCACATGGCAGCATATAAAGCTGTCGTGGATGATCTATCTAAATCATTCGAAGGGTTTGAGGTTCAACACATCCCTAGAGCAGAAAATGAGGAAGCAGATGCATTATCTTGGATAGGCTCTGCACGGAAAGAGGTCCTGGATGGCGCTTTTTTAGAGCACCTCAGAGTTCCCTCAATAAAAGGAGTGGACGAGGAATATCTGACCAAATCCAACTCACCTTTGATAGCAGTTCTGGCTGTAATTCCCAGCTGGACTCAACCCTACCTTGATTATTTGGTAGATGGCAAATTACCTGAAGACGAAGTTCTGAGCCGGCAGATCATCCGACGAGCAAAAGCCTATACTGAAGTTAGTGGTGAGCTCTATAAGCGGAGTGTGTCTAGGGTCTTCCAGCGCTGCATATCTCCGGAAGAAGGAGTGGAAATCTTAAGAGAAATCCACGAAGGCGAGTGTGGTCACCATGCTGCAGCCAAATCTTTAGTGGCAAAAGCTTTTCGACATGGTTTTTTCTGGCTTACAGCCAAGGCAGATGCCGAGCGGCTGGTCAAGACGTGCAAAGGCTGCCAAAAGTACGCCAAACAAGCTCATGTTCCGGCTGATCAACTGCGAACAATACCTATAACATGGCCTTTCGCGGTCTGGGGGCTTGACATGGTAGGACCATTTAAACGGGCTCCAAGTGGATTTACTCACCTCTTAGTGATTGTGGATAAATTCACCAAATGGATTGAGGCTAAACCCGTCACTAGTTGTGATGGAGCAACAGCCAAAAGATTTGTCGAGGATGTTATAATCCGGTATGGTTTATCCGCATAGTATTATCACGGACAATAGGAGTAATTTCTCTATGGGAGAACTTGCCGACTTCTACAACGAGCAAAATATCCGTCTTGACATTGCGTCAGTCGCACATCTGCAAGCTAATGGACAAGTTGAAAGAGCAAATGGTTTAATCCTACAAGGCCTAAAACCGAGACTCGAAGCACCACTACGACGTGCTGCAGGGGCTTGGGCAGAGGAATTGCCTTCTGTAATATGGAGTTTACGAACAACTCTGAATAGGTCAACTAGATACACACCTTTCTTCTTAGTCTATGGCGCAGAAGTAGTAATTCCTAGTGATTTGATTCACACTTCTCCTAGAGTGGCCGCGTATATCGAAGAGGATGTCGATATTTCTCGACAAAATGATCTCGACTTAGTCAAAGAAGTTCGCGTTGTTACTGAAATGAGATCAACAGCCTATCAGCAGAAGTTACGCAAGTATCATAGCAAGAGAGTCAGAAATAGGTCTTTCAATAAAGGCGATTTAGTTCTTCGGCTTGTGCAACAAAGAAAGCACAAACTTTCCCCAGTATGGGAAGGGCCATTTTTAGTTAGTCGAGTATTACACAATGGTTCATACTACTTGATACGTCCATTTTACATCACTATTCTATATCATAATTCACTGTTATTCATTGATATATTTCATATTAAGAGGTGACACTTATGTAATTTCATCTATTTTTGCATGGTTGATGACTTTGGAGCATGGACCACTGCAGTCAGGATTCTGATGGAAAATGTGTTGTTTGGAGGCAAAATTCGTGAATATCAGAAAATCCGGGAAATTATACGGAAAATCCTATTTTTCCAGAAGACGAAGGTTGCCAGAAGAGGGAGTGGAGATGGGCCACAGGGGGCCCACACCACCCCCTGGCGCGGGCCACCCTAGGCCGCGCCACCAGGTGGTGTGGCCGCCCTGGCCCACCTCTGGCTCTTCCCTCTAGCATATATATTCCTCTTGAAACCCTAAGACTCGGGGAACGACCACAGAAAGATTCCGCTGCCTCTGTGGGGCGGAAACCACCGAGAGAGAAAGATCTCTTTGGCAGACAGAATTCTGCTGGGGGAATTCCTTCCCGGAGAGGGGAGATCGTCGCCATCAACACCACCATCAAGCTGGACTTCATCGGGATCATCATCATCACCACCATCGTCACCATCAGCACCATCATCACCACCTCCATATTGCTGTAACAATTGGGTTGAATCTTGCATAGTTCTTAGGGGAAACTTTCCCGGTGTTGATTACTCTTCGTAGTTGATGCTATTGAGTGAACCATTGAATTATTGTTTATGTTCAGATTGTTATACATCATTATTCAATCTCTGATCATGATCCATATGATGTCTTGTGAGTAGTTCGTTTTGTTCTTGAGGACATGGGAGAAGTCATGTTGTTAGTAGTGGAGTTGTGTTGAGGAAGATTCAATAGTTTGATATTTAAGTTGTGGTGTACTTCTTCTATTGGTGTTATGTGAACGTCGACTACATGACACTTCACCTATATGGGCCGAGGGGAATGCATTGTGTATTTGGCTACTAATCGTAGGGGTTGCCGGAGTGACAGAAACCTGAACCCCCGTTAGGAAACCATTGCACAAGGGACGTAAGGGTCTTAGAGTTTAAAGTTGTGGTTAGGTTTCTACCTTAATTATTTTCTTGTACTTACGGTTGTTTGCAAGGGGTATAATCACAAGTATGTATTAGTCCTAGGAAGGTCGGTACATTAGCACAGGTTCACCCACACAACACTTAGCAAGCTAAAGAAGATTAATCAACTATATGAAGCGAAAGCACTTGACAGTCTTCCCATGTGTCCTCGAGAACGTTTGGTCATCTTAACAAATACAAGCGGCTTGTCCTTTTCTGCATAAAGGATTGGGCCACTTGATGCATTTATTCCTACTGTCTTTTATTTACTCGTACTTCGTTTACTTGCTTTATCAAAAACACCTAAAAATCCATTTGCTAAGTATTTGCAGAGAATTCCTGATCCATACCACTAGCCAACACCTTCTGCTCCTCGTTGGGTTCGACACTCTTACTTATCGAAAATACTGCGATACACCCCCTATACTTGTGGGTCATCAAGACTATTTTCTGGCGACGTTGCCGGGGAGTGAAGTGCTATTGGAGAGTGGAACTGGTAAAGGAAACTTCTACTGTGAGTATTGTTTACTTATGCTAGTTGCTTTATTTTCGTTAGGGATAATTCGCTGAGTTTCTTATTTGGTAATGCTACTACCACTACTAAGGTAGTAGATGAACCACCACCTGCTGAGAATGATGCTTTTAAAATACCTACAAGAATTATTGATCGTGTTATGGATAACTACTATGTTGGGGATGGAACTGTCCATCCCGGTGATCATTTGCTCTTTATACACGAATTATGTGGGTTGTTCAAGTGTGTAGGTATTACTACAGATCAAGTTAAGAAGAAGTTATTCTCCTTATCGCTGAAAAGAAGAGCTGAGGAATGGTATAAGCTGCTGAAGAATGGTCAAGCTCTTGAGTGGGAGAAAATAGTGCCTCTCTTTTATTCAAAATTTTATCTCGCTAGTGAGATTCATAAAGATCGGAATCAAATATACAACTTTTGGCCTCTTGATGGAGAGAGTACAACTCAAGCTTGGGGGAGATTGAAGTTACTAATGCTAAAATGTCCCATTCATGAGCTTCCCAACAATATTATTATCAATAACTTTTATGCAAGGCTCCCTCTACATGATAAGGATTTATTGGATGCTTCTTGTGCTGGATCATTCACTCGCACGGAAGAAGAAGCTAAATGGGATCTCCTAGGCTGTATTCAAGACAATGCTGAAGCTTGGGAGAATGACAAAGGTAGAAAGTCAGGTATAAATTATGATTATGAATGCATTGAATATTTTATGGGAACTAATGACTTTCAAAATATTAAAAATGCGTATGGTCTAGACTCTCAAGCTATTGCTTCTTATTTTAAGGCTTTTGCTTCCTACATTGAAGTGCCTAAAAAGAAGTGGAATAAGTATCATGAACCTTATAAAGATATTGCTATGTATGTTCCTGTAAGAAATACTGAAGTTTATACTGCTAATCATGTTTTACCTAAACCTTACATTGAGAAAACCCCTTTCCTAGTTAAGATAAAGGAACATTCTATGATAGCTAGTATGGTTAATGAAAGTACAAATAAAGCTGTTGACCCTGATAAACAAATGGTTGATGAACCTATAATAGCAAATGTGAGAGACTTTGTTACTAAATATGTAGAAGAGGGACACACTATCCTTTGTAAGGATACCTCTAATATTGTTTCACAAAGTAGTATTATGAGAGCTAGTATTCCTGTGTTTTATGTTAGAATAAGTGATCATTGTTATGACGGTCCTTGTGATAGTTATATTGTTAAGTTTATGCATGATACTGAAAGTTACTATGAGAGAGGGAAAAGTGTTCTTATGCATCTCAATAATATCAAGTTTCCTCGTTTTATGCTGAAAGTTTTCATGTTGCACTTCTTTTGCCTTCCTATGCAAGTAGCCTCTGGTTTCAACAATTTGTTTGTTTACAAAATTCTCTTGCATAGGAAGTGGGTTAGACTTAAATGTGTGTATTTTTTCTTCTTAGTGCTCCCTTTCACCTCAATTCATATTCCTATGTGAGCATCTTCAAAATTATCATGCCCATCTTAATGGCTATAAAGAAAGAGCTTTTTGGGAGACAACCCAGTTTATTTTTGCTTTCAGTTTTTTTTTCCTTCGAGTCTTGGAAGTTATTAACTTGGTAATAACCTCTCCTTATCCTTTTTGTTTGGTTTTTATGTCAAGATCGACCTCTAATGAGAGAGAAGTAAGATTTGGGGAAGTTGCTATCCCGAAACAGATTTTTTGTGCTTCACCGTAAAATTTCGTGAGAGATATCTGTATGTCGGATTGAGATGTTATTTTTTGTGCTTCTGCCCCAGGATGTTATTTAACTTTCGTTTGTTTTGAACTTTTTTATTTGAGCAACATAAGATTTTCTAAAAAATTAATCTTTACCTGCTGGTCTGTTTAGACAGATTTTGCCACTCTTGCATTTGCTTCTTTATTCGATTTCCTTTTTGAATTATTTTTGGGTTTTTGGAAGGAGTTGCTACAGTATCTTATGCTTTGATGGTTTTCAGTTGAAGTTTGGACCCAAAAGGTTTTATCACTTCACTTATACTAATGTTGCTAATGAGAACTGTGTCAAGTTTTGTGTGAAAGAAATTTCCAGGTAGTGGAGATAATGGTGTAATAAGGAAGTGAAAGGTTTTATGACTCAAGTAATAAGTGTATGAAGATGAAGATATTGATGTTATTCAAGTGGTGACTCCGGAAGAATCTACTAGATACCAAATTCAGAGACCTGCTGAGTTTGTTTTCAAATAGGTAACAGTTCTGGTAAGAAATGTTCCACGAAAATACTATCCAACTATATTTTTTGCAGTTTTTAGTTAATAAGGAAAGTTATGAAGCGAAAGAGGGACGGAAACGGAGCCAGGGTGGCTCACACCACCCTGTGGCACGGGCCCACCCCTGGCCGCGCCACCAGGTGGTGCGTCCACTCCGGACTCCGTCTCCAACTCGTTTTCTCCCAGTACCTTCCTTTTGTTTTGAAACTTCATAATATATAATCCCCCGGATCTCCCGAGGTTCGTATATCATGTTTTTGTTGTGTTTTCATTTCGATCTGTTTCTGCCAGGAACCATCTTTGAAAGCTTAGAAGCGCAATGATGTCCACCAAGAATAAAGGAAAGGAGCCTATGGAGGAAGATCTCCAAGACCCCGGGAAGGAGATCAAGAGTGAAGGTGAAGAGGAGGCAAAGCACACCGGCACTACCATTGCAAGAATTGGAGTGGTGGCGAACCCTACCAAGATCAGAAGGACTGCACTAATGTCAACTGGAGGGAAGCCTCCGTGTCACTGTTTGGCACCACAGACACCTTCTCCAAGCACCAAGAGTCCCTTCCATACCTATATCCATAACCATGCAGGAAAAGAAGACCGCAAGAAAGGAGAGTGGGGAAAGAATCACAAGAGCTGGGATTCACAACCTGACATGATCATGCACCGCATCGAGCACAACTCGGAGTTGATTCGTTCTCTCACCTTCGAGATTGAGGACTTGGGGAAGTTGATCAAAAATCTCATTGAGAGAATACCACCACCACCGAAGGAGTAATTCGTCATCAGGTTTGGCATCCCCTTGGTTTGTTCCAAGCTTGGGGGAGTGCCACGGTATCACATCACTATCTTCTATCTTCTTACCTTTTTAGTAGAGTCATATCATGAATAGAGAAGTTATCATGTAGGATGGTTTGCATTATGGAAGTGTACCCTCTCTCGTTAGATATGTATCCCTTGGTGTGAGTTGCCGTTATGGAATATTAATGAGAAGTTCTATCATTTACTCTTTTGCATATCTTATATTAGTTTTCAATTCATGGTTATATGATTGATCTTGTTGTTAGTATTGGTATCACTTTGGGATCATTGAGTTAATTTAGTTGGTTTTAGCAAACCTGGCTTGGTCAGTAGCAACACTATTTTTGAGAGTTGAATGAAAAGATAAAAGTACTCTAAAGAAATATAATTTCATCATCTTTCTTTCTTGATTTGCTCATAAGTTTAGTATTCTCTAGTTAAGATCTTTTGTGCTTCCAAAGAAGATTGCATGTTTGTCTTTATCACTTGTATGTTTGTTTGTTTCCTTCAACTCTTATAGCTGCCCAGCCTTGCTAGCCAAAAACCTGTACTGAGAGGGGATTCTTCTCGTGCATCCAATCATTTAAACCAAACCTTGCCATTTGTGTCCACCATACCTACCTATTAGCATTATTGCTATTCCAAGTAAATTCTTATTTTGTCTACCTTCCAAATTAAACTTGTTATGTGAAAATTCGTGATTAAAGCTCTCATGAACTTGATGGCACACTTTACTTTCTTGCATTTAATAAACTTGAACCATTGTGCTCACCTATGTTGCATATATGCTTGCGCTTTGTAAGTTGTGAATTAGCAGAACCATGTTGTCATGGGGAACACTTTCAACATTGCACTGGTACTTTGTACCTAGTTGATATCATGTTATTTTGTCTATGGATGCCGTTGGTGTTAAATGAAAGGGGAGCTTGTAAGTCCATGGAGTTATGCATGTGTGTTAGAGAAATGCCTGGGCCGCTGGTCTAATCCATGGTGACATGGTGGAAACCTCCAGCGTAACCATAACGAGCATCTATGAAGCATTCTTCTTATAAAAAAAGAGTCCTATATTGAGAAAAAAGAGAAAAAGAGAAAAGAAAAAAAAGAGATTATGAAAAGAGGAAAGAGAGAAAAAAGCACCATATTCCCATGGTAAATAGGAAGATTGCTGAGATGCTTGTTGTCTGCTTGCCTTGTCATTTTGATATGGGGATTCTTCCGTATCGTCGGGAAAGGGGTACCCCATTGGTGGTTCTCTATGATACACATATGCTTACGATGACAAGAACTTACCGGTGACTAAACTTGAGTAGCATGAGGAGCGATCCTCGTATTCAAGGGACATGAGATTCTCAATTTACAACTTGTCAAGCATATCCTCATATTTGATCATTTTAACCTTAATCACCTAAAGATGCTATGATAGGGGCAATGAGAGCTGAAAGCTATTAAGTACCATAATTTTTGGGAGCTCTTTATGAAACCTGAAATCCATGCTTCCCTCTACGAAGGGCCTTTCTTTTACTTTTTAGTTGAGTCCGTAAACCTATTCCCTTCTATCTCAGCAAGTATTTTGAGTTGTTGTGTTTCATTCATTCGTATGATGATTCATTCAATCATGTTTCTTATGTTCCTTGTTTTGCACATTACTCTTATCTTGGTGATTACTACTTTGAAAGCTATCCTTGAAAACCAGTTATTTGTGAACTCTAGCAAATTATCAACTATTCTTCGACCAAGAGCTAAGTTTGCCATTACCAATTATGATTCACTTTATGTATCTTTATTGTGTTTCCTTTACTTATTGCAAGTTAAGTTATATAATAGTGAGTTGTATTCTACTATGATCTATGTATTGATGAATGTGATGCTTCTTGTCCGTATTCTTTTATCGACTCTTCACTCCATAAACCTAAGGCCATGAAATTACATAAGTGTCACCTCTTAAAAAGAAATATATCAATGAATAACAGTGAATTATGATATAGAATAGTGATGCAAAATGGACGTATCAACTCCCCCCAAGCTTAGACTTTCGTGCTGAAAGTTTAGCCGGCTCACGAAAGGGACGAGGCGGAAAGCCAAACAAACGATAAGTGCAGACAAAAAAGTATAAGTGCTTATGCAAACATTTCAAGCACAAAATATCAAAGTCAAAAGTGCTAAAAAGATAAATTAAAACTTAGCACTAGCAAAAGTATCATACTACTTATTTACTGACCCATAATGTTTTCAGAATAACACATATGTTCTTTCTGATGATCTATGGTGCAGGAGGAGAGGTAGGAGCTGCCGGCTCACTGGATACATCGGCTTCGGCTTGATAGTGTTCCGAGATGTTCAAATCCGATATGGTTTGATCATCATCGAAAACTTCAGCTGTTTCTTCGGGAGAAGGAGGCGGCGTGTCCACGCGGGTGAAGAAGGGAGTATCGTAGCTGGTCAAATCAGCTACGTGGCACCTATATCTGGTGCAGGAGTCCATGATGGCTTTGATATCTTGTTCCTGGCCGTCTTCGTCCATAGTAGAATACCTCTGGTCACTTGCCAGATTTCCATGCTTCCATGGTGGCTCATGACCATTGTGAGAGCGTTCTGTGCTGTGGATCGCGCGTAGGACATGTTCCAGTCCTGGACAAGCTGTGGCATCTCCTTTGCCTTGTCTCACACCTGAAAGTCGGACATGCTATGCATATCCGGAACCTTGAGAGCTTCGCCAATATCCTCGAGGGATTGGAGGAAGTCATGAAGCAAATCACCAACTTGGGTAAGCCGATGGGTGCGAGGCTCGGCAGAGGCGGAGTCCGTCAAGTTTAGAGGACCTATGCATATAATGCAAAATGGTTAAATAAATCCGACATCGAAAAAGTCAAAGAATGTAGACAAATCAGAAATATGGAAACATACCAAAGATGACATTGTTGACTTTGGTTTTCTCCTCACAAAGACTCTGGAGTTCAGCCTGGAGTGCTTCAGAAATGTCCCTCTCTCTGAACAAGTCATTGGCAAGATCCGAGATTTTCTTCCCATGGAGTGCAATCTTGCATTCACGCTCCACGGTGGCCATGGAGGAGGATTCGAGAACTTGAGCAATGCTCTTCTCATGATCCGCCTTGAGCTGGTTTAGCTCTTGGCGGAGATCTTTGTTTTCCACCACCAAGGTTTTTAGATTCTTGGCCTCTTCAATCATAGCACAGGACTGCTTTACCAGTGCTGTAAGTCAAAAAAGAACAATAGTTCAACAAAAATATTCGACTATGAAAACGCAAGACAATGTTTGAGTCTCGGAATGTTTACCTTCAGCCTCATCCTTGGAAACTTTTAGTTCAGCATTTTCAAGCCGGAGAGCCTTGATCTCTCTCCGCTTGTTGCAGATATTCTTCAACAATTCCTGGTTATATGAATTAACTTTCTGTAAGTCAGAATACCCAGAGTCTGAAGTCTACTAAAGACTCGGGCTAATATTGTAGCTAATATCAGCACGAGCCTAGGGGCTACACTAGTTCATTCTTTTGCATCCTAAGGAAGCATAAACCTGGATTGTCTATCCAACTTCATGCTTGGGGGCTAGAGGATATGATATAAAGTACCATAAATAAAAACATGAGTTGGAATTCCGACTTACATGGTGTTCATGTGTGAGCTTGCTCAGGCACATGTTCACTCTAGTGGTAACCTTCTCGGCGAGGGTGAGTGGAATAATTGGAGGTGGTGGAAGCACACCAGCTCTTAACCCCTCTTCGCGAAGGCGGACTTGTTCGAGAAGATCGGAGTACTTGACGTCCTCCGCTTCTTGTGCTTCTTCTTCGACAAAAATGGTTCGGCTTTCAAGGCATTCCTTAGCCAACTGTTGGATCTCCTCTGCAGATTTCCGAGATAAGCCAAATTTGGCAAGTCCTGGATTGCTCAAGAGGTTGTCGGTGAAAACTTCTGCCAAGGGATCATTACCTGAAGAGGGTTCACCCTTATCAAAACCTGAGTCACCCATGGTGATGTCAGTCTGCGACTCAAGGATCGCTGGCTCTGCTGAGGGAGTCAGATCTTTTGAAACGATCGGAGATGGAGTAATCTCTGGCGCTGTAGAAGGCTGAGGGGAAGGAGTCGGAGGATCCACGGCAGGAGAAGCCAAAGTTAGATTCGTCTGACGAAGGGGCTTAGAAGTAGTTCCCTTCCCCTTTCCCTTGATGAGTTGTTTATCTCCGAGAAGGTACTAGAATGAAGAACATTATATCTTGGAAGAAATCATGAGTAAAGTGCAAAGGCGGAAGTTGGGTGGAAAGTTACCTCTTCACAACTGGAACTTCCTTTGTGCCGATGGCCACTGTCGGAGCTTTGCACTTCCTAGGCACAACGTCCAGTAGTGGGACCAATTCCTCCTCCTGAGAAAACTCGGGAGGATATCCCTCGATAGGAGCTAATTCCGACTCGGGGAGGTCGGCAAGCTGAAAAGAAGATGGTATCTCAGTATTGCGAAATAACTTAAAGGTGAAACACATAAAAGGGTTGTTGCTAAAGCTTACCAGCACAACGGGGTCTTCCGCTGTATGCATGTCCAGGGACAGCTCCGGAATCTTCCTCTCTATCTGCTCCCTTATCAGCCATTTGATTTGGCTTATGTAATCTTGCGACTTTAAGGCCTTGGAGCTAATGTGGAGGGAGTCCTTTTTCGACGTCGTGATGGAATGCATCAGTCGGTCGCCATGGTGTTGGAGAGGTTGGATCCGGCAAGAAACCTAGCACTAGACCAAGTCGGACCCTCTCAGGCCCTTGTGCTTCATCATAAATTCAATCCGCCTCTTGGCAAGAAGCAGATCGTCACTGAGAGTCGGAGCGACCTCATCCCAAGATGCTTGAGGCGTGGCGGCTCCATCGATGAAAGCCAACAATGCAGTAGCTTTGCCAGGAGCGGGAATATCCTTATGGTAGAAAAAGGTAGCCGACCATTGTTTGACCGACTCACTAGCTAAAATCTGAGGATAAACACGCTCACGCCTAACTAAAAAACTAATTGTACCAGTAATGTAAGGATTACCGGTGGTGATGGAGTTTCTCCGAACATCAAAATAGTACCGGAAAAGAGTGAGACTCGGCCTAATGCCGAGATACCCCTCGCACAAAGATGCATAAGCGCTCATCTCTAAGATGGAGTTCGGGGGGGAGATGGTGAAGTTGAACACCGTAGTGATCTATGACCTCAGAAAATAAATCTGAGGGAGGAAAGGATAAACCTCTGTCTAGGTGAGTGCCGAAGTGCACCCGCTCGCCGTTGCGAGGGTTGGGGATCGCTTCGCCGAAGCCGCTCCACCAGTCATCGGCGCAGAGGAGCCCTTATTCTTCTACGACGCGGAGCTTGTCGTCATCGAGGACGCACAGGATCCAAACCCCGCAATTGCTCTCCTTTTCCGCCGCTGCTGCCGTTGCTGCCGTCGCTGCTGCGCCAGAAGATGAAGTGGAAGCCATTTTCCTGGTGCGCCGGTGAGCTTGGATGAGCGGCGCTGGGAATTTTTGGGGGCAAGGGAGCTCTGTGTGCGTGGGAGAAGTGGAGGAGAAGGAAATAGCGTGGGGAATAGGCGAAGAAGATGAGGAAAAGGAATCCTCACCCCTTATAACCACCAACGGCGCCAAGATTCGTGCAAATGCCACAGTAACCGTGCCATGCGTCATGGAAAGGACAGGGAAACCTCCGCGCGATGATTACATCGCCTCGATCTCCACGCACGCATTAAAACGGCACCTCGGTTCTGTGAAAGGCGGATCCACCAACGGTCGTGCTGACAGGAAATGTCTGTCAGTGATGTCACTTGACCATGACTGGTGTCAGGCTACGTCAGAGACCAAGTTCTGGCTTAGTTTGAATTATGAGCTGGAAACACGACTAATGTACGGATAGGTCCGACTTATTTTTGAGACCCGGATCGTATCTTTTCTTTTGAAGTTTCAGGAACCCTTCAAGATTCTGCAAGCCGAAGATCAAGCTAGATGATGATGAATCTGACTTTGGATCATGGAGACTTCCAGGGGCTGCTGTTGGGGATATACTTTCCGGGTATCCTCACAGTTCCTCACTGACCAGGGTGGCCCACTTCGGGTTAGAGCTTTGCTTCATAGGCGGCCCAGTTAGGGAGAAGAGACAGAGTCTGATCCGGCTACGAGAAGGCCCAGAAGACTTACCGACATAGGCCCATAGTGTTACTTGTAGTTCAAGATGTACTCTGTAACCGACTCTTTGTCGTAGCCGGATAGATCTCTCCTGTAAACCCTAGGCTGGATATCTATATAAGTCGTCCTAGGGAGAGCCTTTAGGGCACCCAATAGTCTACAATCTCAACTCGCACAGGCGAACCCCTTGTAACCCATATTTTGGCTCTGCCGTATTACTGGATTGATCCGTCCAAAGCCAGTGGATGCAAACCTAGGTAAACTTGTGTGCTCACCGTCCTAGAACACCATACGCCTCGCACCCCTCTCTTCTGCATGCCTCGAGGACCCCCTCATGGCGTACTTGTCATCAATCTGATGACAACCACCTTGCCCACGACGCCTTGCTCGCTATCTTTCTCCTTGTCGCTCCTCCGAACAACGATCACCCGCTCCACCCGGTCGCCTGCCCCGAGGCGCTAGTAGCATCGCCTCCCCGGGGCAAGCATGGCTACAAATCTTCGACCTTGCTCTGATACTAATTGTTGGAATTCCCATGGATTGATCACATCAGATTAGACAAACAGGCACGCTCAAAAAATCTTATGGCCAGGGGCACGTGTCGTGCCCTCTATTTTTCTCCTTTTATTTCTCAAAACTCACACGGTACAACTTCTGGTTACAAGACCTCATATACATGCATATATATATATGCATCAACTCACGCTCGACTACCTAAGCTGACTCAAAACCTAGACGGACTACCACTCAGACTTAGTACTCTACTACGATACAAACTTACCTATACTAGCAAATCTAGTATGACACGGACACACACTTACCAAATAGCTAGTATACGTACTTGGACTATGACTCACACTACATGTCCAAATCAGACACGATCAAACATCTTAACCAAGCTAGCTAGACAACTAACTAGACTCTACTAATCAAGATTAGTGCTAACACCGACGCCCAGCCACCAATCCGCCCACATGCCCGTCCAGCCGCGGAATGTCTCCAAAGATGATGCCTCCACTGGGGTGACGATGAAGACGCCGCCATCATTTGATCCAGGAGGCCCCCATAATGCCTCCAACGAGGGCTACGACGCCCACAGGCACCGCCGTCAATGGTAGCCTCCCCCGGATCTAAGGTTTCCTCCAAAAACAATGGAGCGAGGGACACCCCCACCTTTGCCTCCAACAAGGAAAACGACACCCTCGGGCGCCGCCGTCGATTTTGGCATCCTCACCCGCTTCAGTAGTCTGTTTACCATCCCCTCCTCAAATTGATCCGCCACCGAGAAGTCGCCACGAAGCAGCACCCACCCGACCAGATCTTTGGACCGATAAGCAGCCAAAATTGGAGGAGGCCGCATTGCCGCGTGGCCGGCACTAAGGCCACACACACGTCGTCGTGAGGATTGATGGCTCAAAATGTATTGAGCTCGTTTGGAACTCCAAGAGGAAGGTATGATGAGCACATCAGCAAGTTTTCTCTCAGTTATCAAACCAAGGTTATCAAACTAGTAGGAGCAAGGAAATTATCCCAAGGTGTTGTTTCCAACTTGGAATCCTACACAACACAACCACAAAACTTTGCCCCAACTTACAGTGTGGCTGTCAATCTCACCGGTTTTGGTGAAAACAAAGGATTAAATGTATTGTGTGGAAGATAGTAATTGCTTGCAGAAAGTAAACAGTAAACAGTAAATAGTAGATGGTTTATCAATGGTAAAAGAATGGATCGTGGTCCATAGTTCACTAGAGGTGATTCTCCTTAAGATAAATAACATGTTGGGTGAACAAATTACAACGGGGCAATTGATAGGCTTGAGAAAGCATACCATGCATATACTAATCATCTTGACTCCTATGAGATTTGATTGGGCATTATAATATTATACATAGACCGTAATCCAACTGCATATATGACTAATAATCCACCTTCAGGTTATCATCCAAACCCCCTCCAGTATTAAGTTGCAAGCAACAGATAATTTCATTAAGCAAAGTGTGTAAAGTAAACAATATGATTGTCCCATGGACAAAGGATTGTTATTTTCTCCCTAGTAGCAATAACACATCTAGTACCTTAGAGATTCATGTACCTTCCCCAGATTATTAGAGGCATGAACCCACTATCGAGCATAAATACTCCCTCTTGGAGTTGCTAGCATCTACTTGGCCAAGATAGCTACTAACAACGGAAAGCATGCAAGATCACAAATAACATAGACATGATAGAATCAATAATCAATCTGAAATAGCATCTCAATATCCATCGGATCCCCGCAAACACAACATGTAAGATTACAAATAGATGATCTTGATCATGAACGGAGCTCACAAGATCTAAACATGATAGCACAAAGGAGGAGAACCAGCCATCTAGCTACTACATGGACCCGTAGTCCAAGGATGAACTACTCACGCATCACACCGGAGGCAGTCATGGTGATGAAGAAGGCCTCCAGGGTGATCTCTCCCCTCCGGCAGGGTGCCGGGAAGAGCTTCGGATCCCCCCGATCTGGGGATCAAGATGGCAGCGGCTACAAACTCTTCTGTTGATTTCTGTGGGATTTTGATCCGGTTCCTAGGGTTTTCATCTTGGGAGGCTTTTATAGGCGGAAGGGCAAGGTAGGTGGAGGCTCAAGGGGCCCACACCAGGTGGCGGCGTGCCTAGGGCTGGCCACGCCACCCTAGGGTGTGGCCGCCTCGTGGCCCCCCTTCGGCTGCCCTCCGGACTCCGTGTTGCTTCGGGTAAAATATCGACTTTGGCTTTTCTCCGGTCCAATTCCGAGAATATTTCCATACTAGCTTTTTTGAAACCAAAAACAGCATAAAACAAGCAATTGGCACAATGGCATCTTGTTAATAGGTTAGTTCCAGAAAATGTATAAAAATACCTCAAAGTATGAACAAAACATAAGAAAGTAGATACTAAACAAGCATGGAACACCAAAAATTATAGATACATTTACGACGTATCAACATCCCCAAGCTTATCTCATGCTCGTCCTCGAGTAGGTAAGTGATAAAAAAGAATAATTTTTGAGGTGACATGCACCATCACAATCTTGATCAAGGTATTTGTAAAACATTGATAGTTGGGATCATAGTACTCTAACATAGACATGAAAGATATAGTTCTAATAATAAGACATAGCAACTATGTTGTAACATGGAAAGGTACAAACAAAAGATTCATGAATAACAATGCTTTGAAAGACATTTGTTTGTTTCACATATACAAAACATAATGAGAACGGTATTCAGCTTGTCCCTCATGGTATAGCAAAACATAAATGCATAGGACACCTTCAAAGTTCATAAAGGTGACTAGATATAAATAGTTTAAGAACAAGCAATATCAAAGTTATGAATCAATCAACAAGTTTTGGGACAATGCACATTAAACTAAGAATGACCACTGTGCTCTCTCAATAGGTGCATAAAGATAGAAGATGGAGACTCAACATAAAAGTAAAAGAAATGCCCTTCATAGAAGGAAGCAGGGATTCAAGTCTCATAAAGAGCTTCCAAAAATTATGGTACTTATTAGCTTTCAGCTCTCATTACCCCTATCATAAGCATCTTTAAGTGATTAAGATTAAAGTGAACAAATATGAGGATATGCTTGACAAGTTATAAGTTGAAAATCTCATGCCCCTTGCTTATGAGTACCGAACCTCATGCTACTCAACTTTAGTCACGAGTAAGTTCTTGTCATTATAAGTACATGTGTATCATAGAGAACCACCAACAGTGTACCCCTTGCCCCATGATACAAGAGTTTTCCCATATCAAAATGACAAGGCAACAGACAATGAGCATCTCAGCAATCTTTTTATTTGCTATTTGCATAGGTTTTTTATTGAGGATGCTTCACAGATTGCTCACTATGGTTATGCTACAAGTTTCCACCATGATTAGGCATGGCTTAGGCTAGCAGCCTAGGCGTTTCTCTAACACATATACAAACTCCATGAGCTTACAAGCTCCCCTTTTATTTCACACCACCGGGATCCATAAGCAAAAGAACATGATATCAACTAAATAAAGTGCAATGTTGAAAGTGTTCCCCATGGTAACATGGTTCTGCTAATTCACAACTTACAAAGCGCAAGCATATATGCAACATAGATGGGCACAATGGTTCAAGTTTATTAAGTGCAAGAAAGTAAAGTGTGCCATCAAGTTTGTGAGAGCTTTAATCACTAATTTTCACATAAAAAGTTTAATTCAGAAGGTAGATAAAAACATGAATATACTTGGAATAGTGATACGTTGTAAACGTATCTATAATTTTTGATGTTCCATGCTTGTTAAGTATCTACTTTCTTATGTTTTGTTCACACTTTGAGGTATTTTTATACATTTTCTGGAACTAACCTATTAATAAGATGCCATAGTGCTAGTTGCCTGTTTTCTGCTATTTTTGGTTTCAGAAAATCTAGTAAGGAAATATTCTTGGAATTGGACGGGACAAAAGCCAAAGTCAATATTTTACCAGAAGGAACACGGAGTCCGGAGGGCAGCCGAAGGAGGGCCAGGGGCTGGCCACACCCTATGGTGGCGTGGGTACCCCCTGACCGCACCACTAGGTGGTGTGGGCCCCTCGGGCCTCCACCGACCTTGCCCCTTCGCCTATATATTCACCCCGGGACGAAAACCCCAAGTACCAGATCAGAATTCCATGAAAAGTTCCGCAGCACCGCCGCCACCGAAGAGGAGATTCAGGGGACAAAAGTCTCTTTTCTGGCACCCTGCCAGGATGGGGAAGTGCCCCCGGATCCATATCCATCGACTCCACCGCCATCTCCATCGCTGTTGCTGACTCCCATGATGAGGAGGGAGTAGTTCTCTCTCGATACTAAGGGCTCTACCGGTAGCTATGTGTTCATCTCTCTCTATGCATGATCTTATGAGATCATGAGCTTTGTAATCTATAGATCTATTCTGCTACTCAAGTGCTTTAATGAATCTCTGCTTATCCCCACGTGTGTGAAGTTGACAGTGTGCACACCGTGTGGCACTTTGGCTAATGTTACATAAATACTTATCATGAGTATAATTTGAGTTGGATGACTCTATGAGATTGTGGTGTTTGTTGGAATCATCTAGCGCTCAAGGTGAGAGTGAGGGGTTATCTAGATGGGGAATGCAAACTTTAAGGTGTGTTGTTATAGCCCTACATCGTCCAACCGGAGAGTAGTTTAGGGTAGCATCATGAAGACAAGATATTTATATGAGAGTGTCCACTAGTGAAAGTATGATCCTTAGGCCTTGTTTCTAAGCATTGAAACACCGTTAACAATCAGTCTTGTTACATGTTTGCTTGCTTCCACTCTTATTTCAGATTGCAATTACCACTTATAATCATCCATATTACTTGTATTTCACTATCTCTTCGCCGAACTAGTGCACCTATACACCTGACAAGTGTATTGGGTGTGTTAGGGACACAAGAGACTTCTTGTATCTTGATTGCATGGTTGCTTGAGAGGGATACCTTTGACCACTTCCTCCCTGAGTTCGATAAACCTTGGGTGATCCACTTAAGGGAAACTTGCTGATGTTCTACAAACCTCTGCACTTGGAGGCCCAACACTGTCTACATGAATATAAGCGTGCGTAGACATCAAGCGTTTTTTTTGCGCCATTGCCGGGGAGGTAAGGTAAAAGGTACTCACATCCTCTGGCTACTAAGCTATCTTTTAGTATGGTTGCTAGCGTGTGAGTGCTCAAAATTATTTCTTTTAGAGTCTGCAATTATATTTTTTGTTTCTTGTTTTTATTTTCACTAGTTAGGCTTAATGGAAAACAACAAGAAAATTAGAGAATTTTTTAGTATTTTTCCTAAGGTAGAACATAAATGGTTGGAAAAGAAAATTTAAAAACCCACGGAACTATCTTTGCATGCTAATAGCAATGTTATTAGTATGAATTTTTTGAACACCTTTGTTACTAATGCTATGGAAACGTCTAAGCTTGGGGAAGTTAGTTTTTATGAAAATGATCTTTTTAGTTTACCAACTTTAAAGAAGAAAATTTGCTTTGATGATACTTGATCTCCCATATGTGGTAATTGTAATGATACTTGTGATATTTTAAATCCACATACTAAAAGCGTCCCTTTTAAAATACCTATGGAAATTGTTGAACCTGTTACGAATAATTGTTATTTCGGAGATGGAACTATCCATCTTGGTGATCATTTACTCTTGATACATGAACTATGCGAGTTGTTCAAGTGTGCAGGTATTTCAATGAACCAAGTTAAGAGGAAGTTATTCTCTTTATCACATAAGGGCAAAGCAAGGAAGTGGTATGAGCTACTAGACGATCCTCATCATTTGGAGTGGAAGGAACTTGAATCTCTCTTTTACTCTAAATTTTACCCTCATCATGAAATTCATAAAGATAGGAATTACATTTATAATTTTCATCCTCGTGATGGAGAAAGTATTACCCAAGCATGGGGGATATTGAAGTGACTAATGCTCAAATGTCCCATTCATGAACTCCCTAGTAATATTATTATTATTAATTTTTATGCAAGGCTTTCAGGACATTACAAGGACTATCTAGATACCTGTTTAGCGGGTTCCTTCACAAGTAAGGAGGTCAAAGCTAAGTGGGATCTTCTTGAAACAATTCAAAGCAATACCAAAGATTGGGATAACGACAAAGGTAAAGAACCAGGTATAAACTATGAGTATGATTGCATTAAGTCTTTCACTGAAACTGCTGATTTTCAAGAGCTTGGTGCTAAATATGGTCTTGATCCTCAAAATCTTGTTGATTGTTTTAGAGCCTTTGCTTCTCATATTAATGCTCCTAAAGAAAAATGGGACATGTATTACGATCCTTTTAAAGACACTTGCATGAAAAATGAAATTGTTATTAATGATAGCAATAAACATGCTTAAACCTCTGAAAGTACTATTTCTTATAAGCATGCTAATTTTTGTGGAGTACATAGACCTTGTGAAAAGAATCAAATTGAAGAAGAATATTGTATCACCCACAGGAATGAAAAAACTAGAACATGGTATAGGGCTCTAAATGATCTTGGTAAAAAAGTTTGTGCCCTCTATCCTTTTATTTGTGAACTTTGCTTTGAAGTGGGTCATTTCAATTTTCAATGCTCAGGCCATAATAATAGCCATTCTAATCCAATGAGTACTGCAAGTTTGTATTTTGATAACATGATCACTCCTAATCAGCATGATGAACTTACATTATTTTTGGGGTGTGAAGAGTTATCAAGAAAAACTTCTTTGACAGATATGAGTGCTTTTGGTATGAATAGCGTCCTGCATGGTTGTCATCTTTATTGTGTTGATAATTGCCACACAAATACTTACATACAAAATATTATAAAAGATGAGATTTTACCAAAATATGACAGGACTAATATGTGTTTTGTTCTTATTAATGAAAAGGAGGAATCCTCCAATGTTTCTTCTATTGCATCTAACAATAAACCAGGGTATATGGAGAAGCTTCCTTTCAAGCCCCTCCCTCCTAAAGAGAAGAAGAAAAAGAAGCAGAAGAGGAAAAGTAAAAGGAGGGAGGAAACAGTATTTCCCCCCAAGCACGTTGCTCCTATTATAGTTTTTGATGAGTCTGAACTCGATGATGTTCTTATGCCTGTTACCTATAGTAGTGACCATGATTGGGAAAAGCAAACTACTTTTGATATTGAAAAGCTCTTTGGTACCAATTCTGAAAATGATGTATTAATAATTGTTGTACTATTAGTGCTATCCATGTTCCTTCCAATGATGATATGTTTACAAATGAACACACTTTGGAAGATAGCTGTTCTATTTCTTATAATGATTACAATATGCCTCCTATAATTGATGATTATGGTGATGAGAATAATAATGATAGCTATTTTGTTGAATTTGCTCCCACTACAATTAATAAGAATGACTATGTTTATGTGGGGAGTATTAATTCTTTTATGCATGTGGCTCATGATAAGAATGTTTTATGTGATAGTTATATTGTTAATTTTATTTATGATGCTATTGAAAGTTATTATGAGAGAGGGAAACATGGTCTTCTGTATCTCAACAATATTAAGTTTCCCCTCTTTATGTTGAAAATTTTGAAGTTGCACTTGTTTTGCTTTCCTATGCTTGTTGCTTTGTGCTTTCATGACTTTTTTATTTACAAGATTATTTTTCATAGGAAGTGGGTTAGACTTAAATTTGTTCTATATTTGCTTCTTGATGCTCTCTTTTACTTCAATTCATATTTCTTATGTGAGCATCATCAAAATTATCATGCCTATCTTAATGGCTATAAAGAAAGAGCTTTTGGGAGACAACCCATTATATTTTTACTTTCAGTTTATTTTTGTTTTGTTGAGTCTTGGAAGTTATTACTTCTATAATAACCTCTCCTTATCCTTTTTGTGTGGTTTTTGTGCCTATAATAACCTCTAATGAGAGAGAAGTAAGACTTGGGAAAGTTGTTGTCCGAAACAGATTTTTGTGCTTCACTGTAGAAAATCGTGAAAAATATCTGTACATCGGATTGAGCTGTAATGTTTTGTGCTTCTGTCCCAGGTTATTATCTAACTTTAGTTAGTTCAGCACTTTTCCATTTGAGCAACAGAAGGTCTTCGAAAAAATTGGTTTTTACCTGCTGGTCTGTTTTGACAGATTTCTGCCATTATTTGCATTTGCCTCTTAATATCTTTCTCTTTGAGTTTTCTTTGATCACTTGAGATTTTAGAAGGAATTTCTACAGTAGCTTGGGTTTTAATGGAAGTTTTACTTGTGATGAAACTAAACCAAAGGACCTATTATCTTGAATACACTAATGTTGCTAATGAGGATTGTGTGGAGTTTTGTATGAAGGAAAATTTTCAAGTGTAGGGGAAGAATAATGTGATAAGATGAAGTATGGACAAAATCTCAAGCTTAGGGATGGCACCCATGTCACCCCAAGAAATATTCAAGAAGTACAAGTGACATGGGTATGATTACTCGGATGCTCATTATTCGCTACCCTACATTGGGTAAAAGGCTTGCGGCCTATAAGGATTCCAGATAAACATCCCAAGGAAACAACCGACAGAGATTTTTTATTGTATTAGGAAATAAACTATGAACCGACATTATGTTGGTATTGTAATAACACGTGTATGAAACCTATCCGCATACATCTTTGAGACCCGACCAATTATATATAGAGCGGGAGAAGCCCAAACGAGGGTACCGAAATCTAGAGGACAACTTGTAATAGTGTGTTTTCCCAATATTCAGGTGACTCTATTTTTCATTGTTTCCTGACATCCGACGAAATCCCCAACGTTCTCTTTTCTGCGAAACCCTAAGTCCATCACCATGGGCATTGCCGAGGTTACCCCTCGTCAACAAGCGTCAAATCTTGGGGATGCCCAAGGCACCCCCTTCTTCATCAATAAAAATCTCAGGTTTTCTTCCAAACACTTCATTTTTATTGTTTCATACACAATTGTGTTGTTCTTGGAGTGTCTTCGTTTTTGTTTTTAGTTTTCTTTTGCTTAGTTTGCTTAAATAAGTTGGTTAGATCCCAACACACTTCTTTTGGAGAGAGACACACCACGTTATTTATTGCCTAGAACACTCTAGTTTTCACTCTTATTGTTCTGTGAGTGTTCTCCTTTGCTAGCACTTCGTTTAGCTTTAGTTTTCGATTGGTGTTGGAAAAGAGTAGGAAAGTTCATGCTTATAAGTGGTATAAAAGGAGCTTGTTTTGATTGTGTCCTAGACTTTATCATGTCATGTTTGATATTTCTATGACTTTATGCTTAGTGATTATTGTTGTAGTATGAATTGTTACAAACAATTAAGATTGCTTAATGTGCCTTGAAAGAATCATGCGTTGTTTTAGCATACAAAAGCATAATATTGTGGTATTCTCCTTTGATGCTTTATTTGGGTTGACTTGGCACATGCTCACACCATGTTAAGACTATACCAGTCGCCATAGCCTCTATGATCATTTAGTTTTCGACTTGTAATAGAGGATGACTAGCGGGAGCATGCTCTTCAGGAAGCGTGCATTTCGGCCGCAGCGCGCATGTTTCCGGCCGCTCAGCAGTGCGCGCATTTCCGGCCGCATGGCAGACCGACACGTGGCGTGTGGAAGTTCACCCGTGCGTATTTCCGGCCGCTCAGCGCGTGTATTTCCGATCACACGACTGCCCGACACGTGGCTAGCTGCTCATGCAGTGCACGCAACGAAAGCCAGTTTCCACGCAGTGCAATAAGGCAGTGCACGAGTGGTGCAACTCGTTTACTGTTGACCGAAATCAGTACATCGCAGTACAACAAGGCAGTGCATGGACGGTGCACTGTCTGGACAGTGCGTAGTACACTACTAGGACACCGCGCAGTATACTGTGAACTAAGGCAGTGCAACACAGAACAACAAGGCAATGCATGGATGGTGCACTACCTGTATAGTGTGTAGTACACTGCTTGGACACCGTGCAATGCACTGTGAACTAAGGCAGTGCAACACAGAACAACAAGATAGTGAATGGACGGTGCACTACCTGGACAGTGCATAGTACACTGCCTGGACACCGCGCAGTGCACGACGAACTAAGGTAGTGCAACATAGAATAACAAGGGAGTGCATGGACAGTGCACTGCCTGGACAATGCGTAGTACACCGACTGGACACCGTGTCGTGCATTGCAACCGAAGGCACAGTGTACTAGACCAAAAGGCAGTGCAACCTACGCATCAAAGGAAGTACGAGAAAAAAGTTCGTCAAAACATATTAACAATGGATCTAATTTTGCAGATCTGGACGTGACTAGCAAGGCTGTGAAACCGGATATCGATTTGGACTCTCCGTTTAAAAGATATCGAAGTTTTCATGTTCAAATCTAAAAAAAAGAAAAGGAAAAAGGACCCACGACCCTCTCCTCATCCACCACGTGTCGCACGGGAGAAGGCGGGTATAGCGCGTGAGGCACTCCGCGCCCGCCACGTGCAGGCAGCAGCAGCGACGCGGCGCAACCTCCTAGGAGCGTGCCCTTTTTCTAGCCTTTTTCGCTTGTAATATCACTTTATGCTTTAATTAATAATTGTCGCTTTGCATGATTATGGCCATTATTTCTCTCTTAGTTGGTCGCTCCCAGTCTTTTGCTAGCCTCCACATATAGCAAGTATGAGTTCCACTCATGCATCCAACTCCAAATAAAACCAAGTTATTCCAAAGAGTCCATCATACCTACCTATTAGCATTATTGCTATTCCAAGTATATTCATGTTTTTATCTACCTTCCGAATTAAACTTGTTAGGTGAAAATTAGTGATTAAAGCTCTCACAAACTTGATGGCACACTTTACTTTCTTGCACTTAATAAACTTGAACCATTGTGCCCATCTATGTTGCGTATATGCTTGTGTTTTGTAAGTTGTGAATTAGCAGAACCATGTTACCATGGGGAACGCTTTCAACATTGCACTTTATTTAGTTGATATCATGTTCTTTTGCTTATGGATCCCGGCGGTGTGAAATAAAAGGGGAGCTTGTAATCTCATAGAGTTTGTATATGTGTTAGAGAAACGCCTAGGCGGCTAGCCTAAGCCATGCCTAATCATGGTGGAAACTTGCAGCATAACCATAGTGAGCAATCTGTGAAGCATCCTCAATAAAAAATGGAAAACCCTATGCAAATAGCAAATAAAAGGATCGCTGAGATGCTCATTGTCTGTTGCCTTGTCATTTATGGGAAAGTTCCTATATCATGGGGCAAGGGGTACCCCGTTGGCGGTTCTCTATGATACACATGTACTTACAATGACAAGAACTTACTTATGACTAAAGTTGACTAGCATGAGGTTTGGTACTCGTAAGCAAGGGGCATGAGATTTTCAACTTATAACTTGTCAAGCATATCCTCATATTTGTTCACTTTAACCTTAATCACCTAAATATGCTTATGATAGGAGTAATGAGAGCTGAAAGCTAATAAGTACCATAATTTTTGGAAGCTCTTTATGAGATTTGAATCCTTGTTTCCTTCTATAAATAGCCCTTCTTTTACTTTTATGTTGAGTCTCCATCTTCTATCTTTATGTACCAATTGATAGAGCATAGTGAGCATTCTTAGTTTAATGTGCATTGTCCCAAAACTTGTTGATTGATTCATAACTTTGATATTGTTTGTTCTTAAACTATTTGTATCTAGTCACCCTTATGAACTTTGAAGGTGTCCTATGCATTTATTTTTTTCTACATCATGAGGGACAAGTTGAATACCATTCTCATTATGTTTTCTATATGTGAAACAAACAAACATCTTTCAAAGCATTGTTATTCATAAATATTTTGTTTGTACCTTTTCATGTTACAACATAGTTGCTATGTCTTATTGTTAGAACTATATATTTCATGTCTATGTTAAAGTACTATGATCCCAACTATCAATGTTTTACAAATACCTTGATCAAGATTATGATGGTGCATGTCACCTAAAAATTTATTCTTTTTATCACTTACCTACTCGAGGACGAGCAGGAGGTAAGCTTGGGGATGTTGATACGTTGTAAACGTATCTATAATTTTTGATGTTCCACGCTTGTTTAGTATCTACTTTCTTATGTTTTGTTCACACTTTGAGGTGTTTTTATACATTTTCTGGAACTAACCTATTAACAAGATGCCACAGTGCCAGTTGTCTATTTTCTGTTGTTTTTGGTTTCAGAAAGCTAGTAAGGAAATATTCTCGGAGTTGGACAGGACAAAAGCCAAAGTCAATATTTTATCAGAAGAAACATGGAGTCCGGAGGGCAGCCGAAGGAGGGCTAGGGGCTAGCCACACCCTATGGTGGCGCGGGTACCCCCTGACCGCAACCGACCTTGCCCCTTTGCCTATATATTCACCCCGGGACGAAACCCTAAGTACCAGATCAGAATTTCACGAAAAGTTCCGCAGCGCACCGCCACCGAAGAGGAGATTCGGGGGACAGAAGTCTTTGTTCCGGCACCCTGCCGGGACGGGGAAGTGCCCCGAATCTATCTCCATCGACTCCACTGCCATCTCCATTGTCATTGCTGACTCCCATGATGAGGAGGGAGTAGTTCTCTCTCGAGGCTAAGGGATCTACCGGTAGCTAGGTGTTGATCTCTCTCTCTATGTGTAATCTTATGAGATCATGAGCTTTGTAATCTAAAGATCTATTCTGCTACTAAAGTGCTTTAATGAATCTCTGCTTATCCCCATGTGTGTGAAGTTGATAGTGTGCACACCGTGTGGCACTTTGGCTAAGGTTACATAAATACTTATCATGAGTATAATTTGAGTTGGATGTCTCTATGAAATTGTGGTGTTTGTTGGAACCATCTAGCACTCAAGGTGACAGTGAGGGGTTATCTAGATGGGGAATGCAAACTTTAAGGTGTGTTTTATAGCCCTACATCGTCCAACCGGAGAGTAGTTCAGGGTAGCATCATGAAGAGAAGATATTTTTATGAGAGTGTCCACTAGTGAAAGTATGATCCTTAGGCCTTGTTTCTAAGCATTGAAACACCGTTAATAATTAGTCTTGTTACATGTTTGCTTGCTGCCACTCTTATTTCAGATTGCAATTACCACTTATAATCATCCATATTACTTGTATTTCACTATCTCTTCACCGAACTAGTGCACCTATACACCTGAGAAGTGTATTGGGTATGTTGGGGACACAAGAGACTTCTTGTATTTTGATTGCAGGGTTGCTTGAGAGGGATACCTTTGACCACTTCCTCCCTGAGTTCGATAAACCTTGGGTGATCCACTTAAGGGAAACTTGCTGCTGTTCTACAAACCTCTGCACTTGGAGGATCAACACCGTCTACAAAAATAGAAGCATGCGTAGACATCAAGCTATTTTCTGGCACCGTTGCTGAGGAGGTAAGGTAAAATGTACTCACATCCTCTGGCTACTAAGCTATCTTCTAGTACGGTTGCTGGTGTGTGAGTGCTCGAAGATATTTCCTTTAGAGTCTACAATTATATCTTTTTATTTCTTTTTTTATTTTCACTAGTTAGGCTTAATGGAAAATAACAACAAAATTAGAGAGCTTTTTAGTATTTTCCCTAAGGTAGAACATAAATTGTTGGAAAAGAAAATTAAAAACCCATGGGACTTTCTTTGCATGCTAATAGCAATGTTATTAGTATGAATTTTTTGAACACCTTTGTTACTAATGCTATGGAAACGTCTAAGCTTGGGGAAGTTAGTTTTTATGAAAATAATGTTTTTAGTTCCCCAGCTTTAAAGAAGAAAATTTGCTTTGATGATACTTTATCTCTCATATGTGGTAATTCTAATGATACTTGTGATATTTTAAATCCACATACTGAATGCGTCCCTTTTAAAATACCTATGGAAATTGTTGAACGTGTTATGAATAACTGTTATTTCAGAGATGGAACTGTCCATCCTGGTGATCATTTACTCTTTATACATGAATTATGTGAGTTGTTCAAGTGTGTAGTTATTTCAATGAACCAAGTTAAGAGGAAGTTATTCTCTTTATCACTTAAGGGCAAAGCAAGGAAGTGGTATGAGCTACTAGACGATCCTCATCACTTGGAGTGGAAGGAACTCGAATCTCTCTTTTACTCTAAATTTTACCCTCCTCATGAAATTCATAAAGATAGGAATTACATTTATAATTTTCATCCTCATGATGGAGAAAGTATTTCCCAAGCATGGGGATATTGAAGTCACTAATGCTCAAATGTCCCATTCATGCGCTCCCCAGTAATATTATTATTATTAATTTTTATGCAAGGCTTTCAGGACATTACAAGGACTATCTAGATACCTGTTTAGTGGGATCCTTCACAAGTAAGGAGGTTAAAACTTCACACAATCTTCATTAGCAACATTAGTGTACTTAAAATAATAAATCTTCATTGCTCAACCCTAGGGTGTTGCCGCCTCGTGACCCCCCTTCGGCTGCCCTCCGGACTCCGTGTTGCTTCAGGTAAAATATTGACTTTGGATTTTGTCTGGTCCAATTCCGAGAATATTTCCTTACTAGCTTTTCTGAAACCAAAAACAGCAGAAAATAGGCAATTGGCACTATGGCATCTTGTTAATAGGTTAGTTCCAGAAAATGTATAAAAATACCTCAAAGTATGAACAAAACATAAGAAAGTAGATACTAAACAAGCATGGAACATCAAAAATTATAGATACGTTTACGACATATCAAGGATCGGTGTGGGATCCCAAGATCCGCCACACCAGCCCCAACCCGTCTGCACCTCCAGCGAGGCGACCGCTGCCACCATGCCCAGAAGGTCATGGGGAGAAGGTCGACGTCCAAGCAGAATATCGGAGTAGATGCTTCCCCGCCTCTTGGCCGCTCCAGCCGATGCCACCACGAGCCACCATGATCCGGGAAAATACCGGAGCACCACCATCTTCATGTGAGATCACGCCCAGCCGAGTCCCCACCACCGCCGGGCCGTGTGGGCTTTGCCCGATAACCCCTTCGGCAGCGGCGGAGAGGAGGGAAGGAGGGCAAGGAGGCCGAGAGAAGGGCGGCGGTAGACTCTCCCGGGCGGCACGGCGCCACCGCCAGGAGGAGGAGGAGGACGTTATAAGATAGCTTTTTTCTACCGCCCCTGACATACCTTTTCTTTCCAAGGCATCAGGATATTGGTTATATTCCCAATGATGGATTCACTTTTTTCTATAGTATTAGATTCCTAGAATGCGCATAGAAAAGCACCCGAAAATCAGTAAGCCCTGAAGGTTGGGTGTACATAGAGATCAAAGACAAACAAAGCTTTTATACCTTAGCACTCCAGGTTCCTTGATTTCTCGCTGCGGGTCAGGCCACTTGACATGGGTATGCCCCACGGGTACCTAGATTTAGCCTATATGGTGCAGCCCTAGAGAAGCCCACGGGGAAAATGGAGCCCAAGAAGGTTCAGGTGGCCTAGACCCAGGAAGATACGACTCCTTGGGAAACATGACAAAGTGTAAATAGAAAACTTAAAGGGGAAAACCCTAATCTGTAACCGACTCGGCCTGCTATCTCGAGACCTAGCCTCCCTATATAAAGGCTAGGAGGAGGCAGCGAGAAGGACAATCAGCAACCCTAGTTCATACACCGCCAGATTGCATCTACGCACCCCTGTAATCTTTGATTTCATCTATAATTAAGAGTAGACAAGCATGAGTAGGGTTTCTTCCGATGACCTGAACCTGGGTAAACCCCGTGTCCCTGATGTGCTTTTTTGTTAGCCGATTGATGCCTCCAACGCTCCCCACTTCCTCAAACCCCAGTCCATCATCCATGAGCATTGACGAGTTAACCCCTCTTCACTAGTACTTGATGCTAGAGCACAGAGTACACAGGAGTAGGACACTGTAACAAACTAATTTACGAAACTGCATCGATCGCTCGAGGGCTCTCCAGTGCCCTCATCCAGTCGGCTTTGCTTCCTTCCCTCGTTGCTGCAAGCTAGAGCCAGGAAGACGCGACCCGCCATTGACCACTCCTACCGTCGCGAGAACCATGATGATGGTGTATCTTAAGATTGTCGCTGAAGTGTTTAAGGTGAAGGCTAATTTGTTTATCTCGCCAGGTGCTTATCATTGACCTTGGCCACCGATGAGAGGTCCGAGGTGTCATAAAGGTTGTCAATTGTGACCAGCTCAGTGTTAGCCTGTCAGGGTCAGACCGGCCACCAGGGAAGCTTCCTTGGAAGATCCCAGTCTCTGGCCAGCTGCTTGCGACGTCCCGCAGCTGCCACACCTCCTTGTCCTATCCACCCTAGTATTGGGCCCGCCAGTCCGGCTGTGTGCCGGCATCCCTTCAGTGGAAGTCATGGCCAAGTTCAGCTGTGTGCCGACATCACGGAATCATAGACCTGCACAGAAGCCAAACATTGTCGTCGTGGCCAAGAGGGTAGGTGGTTCTTACTTCTTAGACTCGCATCCCTCCACATGGAAGATTTTTCAGCTCGAGCTGACGTAGTTCCATATCACAAACAAAAACACAATTGGGGAACTACAGGCACATCAGCTACATTAGAACGGATCGTTCACTAGATCGGGAGATCCCCATGATAGCTAACCGGTTCTGCTTTTTTTATCGGCAAGAACAGGGAGAGGAACAAGAAAGGCGGTTGGGCTACAACAACAAGATCAGAACGGAGCGTTCGCCGGATTGAGAGCTCCCGGCGATAGCTAACCGGCTTCGGCTTTCTTGGATCGGAAATAATGGGGAGGGGCAGAAGAATGGCAGTCCGGCACCGGTGGTGGAGGTCGAGGCACGAGAGGGTAGATCAAGACATAACATTTCCTTCTTCCCTTTTTACCGATCAGGTTCTAATACAGAAAGTTGTGCAGTTTTTTAACCGGTAAGTCACTTGGAGGTGGCATATCCCGTAATTTTTTCTAAGTTAGGATAGTTTTATAGCGACTTACCAAACTATCAAGATCATAAGCCTTTTAATAATAATAAAGATAAGATAAAGATAGTAAAGATACTATCTATCTCTATATCTATATCTATATCTATATCTATCTATATCTCTACTTTTCTACTTACATTAAAAGAAAGTCGTGTTCCATGTTCTGCCCACAGCGTTTCCCTCCCGCTTCGTAGTCGTTTGGTACATCGCTCCTAGCCCGCAATCCCGAAACAAAAAATAAAAAATGGCTCAACTCTTGGTCGTGTACGCTGGATACCGCCCGCACCGAGCCCCGCCGCCGCAGTATACCAACCCCAATCCGGCTCACCACGTTCACCCCCTGCTCCAGCCCCCGCTGGCTAGCCCCATCCCGCTGCACTTCTTCCAGACCTTGCACCAGACGCACGGGCGCCCCCCATCAAGATTTGGGGTTCCCCTCCTATACCTCCCTATCTCAAATCCTAGCGCCGCTCGCGATATCTCTACTTAGGCTCCGGTGACCAAAAATTGGGACGCCGCCCATCTCCACCCGCGAAATTCTCCTTCCACCCATGACTACCCCTGCGCCTCCAACGCTCGTCGTGCCTCCACAAAATTGTCGCCACTAGTCCAACCTTTGATACCTACTCACTCCACCCCGCGAGCTTCAGACCCTCCCTCCTGGTCGCATGCGCCTGCGCCGGCCATTGCCACGACAGATGTTGCGCGTCAAGCCACCTCACCGCTGGGAGTGGCCCTAACGCCACGTGTTTCCTCGCATGGATCTTCGATCGCCACAACCTACTGACTCTGCACCGGCTCCCCGCCTCTGGCGCGCTCCACCATCCCCGCCAGAGCCCACCCCAACTTGGTCCACCTCTCCCGACCCCTCCACCAGCTACACAGGCGCCTCCATCAAGGCTGGTGTTTCTTCAAAAAAAATGTGTTGGTGTGCTCATTCTATATCTGTTTGCCCTGGTGAGGAATCATGGAGGAAATTATCTCCACACGTGTTGGTTGAGTATGTAACTATTATATATGTAGTTTCTATATTGCCTCATATCATCCTTTTTTATTGGATAAGTGATTGTTCAATGTTGCCTGCTGAAAGGTGGATCAAAGTAAACCAATTGCATCATTGGATTTTATAGTTGTGCTCCCTCATGAGATTTTACCTGTATTATGTATTGGTATGTCATAATGATCTGTGTCACTAGTTCTATTTGAAAGATTTTTTTGTTATGTTGGCTTAGTATGGCAAAGTGGCTTCGACGCGAAAACTCTAAGGGAGTGGAGGGCTAGCATACTAACAGCACGGCCTGTCGACTATGTTGTTTTTTCTAAATCATCACTTAAGTATTAGCTGTTGGTTTAATTGCACTATTTCTTTTCACATGTATAGCTGGCCAGGGGTACCAGCAAGATGGACATCACTGAGGACCAGTGTATGCTTTCATTGTAGGAATTTTGATGTGTAGAATGGTGGAATAAGAGCTCAATTTTGCTTTTTTGGGTTAACCAGGACATTTGAGCATGTCCTGAAGATGCAAGGTCATAATCCCCTTGTTTTTTAAGGAAGCGGGAAGGTTGCGTATGCAAAGGATGTGAGAAATGTGCCAGCATTTCAATTGAATAAGGAGGTATATATACTTGTTCTTGTTGCATTGTGTCCTACTTTCTCATGTAACTAATTATGCTAATCTTGAACTAGGCCAGGTCAAGTTTTGTGTTTGTGGATGACTAAAATTGTATTAATGTCCTCAATATTGGATGTTGATTGTTTCTCTTTCCTGGATGTTTGTTTCACAATGAAATTCCCTATCATTAGTTCCCTTGATATCTAGAGAGAATATCTACTTACCTAAAAAGAAAGTCGTGTTCCGTGTTCTGCCCACAACGTTTTGCTCCCGCTTTGTCGTCGTTTCGTCCATCGCTCCCGGCCCGCAATCCAGCAACAAAAAACAAAAAAACGGCTCAACTCTTGGTCTCGTACGCTGGAGAACGCTTTCACCGAGCCCCGCTGCCGTAGTATACCAACCCAAATCCGGCTCGCTGCGTCCACCCCCTCCTCCAGCCTCCGTCGGTGAGCCCCATCCTACTGCACTTTTTCTAGACCTTGCACCAGACGCACGGGCGCCCCATCAAGATTTAGGCTTCCCCCCTCCTATACCTCTCTGTCTCAAACCCTAGTGCCACTCGCGATATCTCTACTCAGGCACCGGTGACTGGAAATTGGGACATCAACCATCTCCACCCTACGAAATTCTCCTTCCACCCACGACCACCCCTGCGCCTCCAATGCTCATCGTCCCTCCACAAAATTGTTGCCACTAGTCCAACCTTTGATACCTCCGCCGTCCACCCCGCAAGCTTCAGACCCTCCCTCCTAGTCGCATGCGCCTGCGACGGCCGTTGCCGCGACAGATGTTGCACGTCAAGCCACCTAGCCACTAGGAGTGGCCCCAATGCCACATTCTTCCTCGCATGGATCTTCGGTCGCCATGACCTACTGACTCTGCATCGGCTCCCCGCCTCCAGCGCGCTCCACCATCCCCTGCCAGAGCCTGCCCCAATCTGCTCCACCTCTCCCGACCCCTCCACCAGCTGCACGGGCGCCTCCATCAAGGCTGGTGTTTCTTCCAAAAAAATCGTGTTGGTATTCTCATTCTATATATGTTTGCCCCGGTGAGAAATCATTGAGGAAATTATCTCCACATGTGTTGGTTGAGTATGTAACTATTAGAAAGGTAGTTTCTATATTACCTCATATCATCCTTTTCGATTGGATAAGTGATTGTTCAACGCTGCCTGCTGAAAGGTGGATCAAAGTAAACTAATCGCATCATTGGATTTTATAGTTGTGCACTCTCATGAGATTTTGCCTGTATTATGTATTGGTATGTCATAATGATCTGTGTCACTGGTTCTATTTGAAAGATTTTTTTTGTTATGTTGGCTTAGTATGGAAAAGTGGTTTCCACAAGAAAACTCAAAGGGAGTGGAGGGCTAGCATTTCTAAATCATCGCTTAAGTATTAGCTGTTGGCTTAATTTCACTATTTCCTTTCACATGTATAGCTGGCTAGGGGTACCAGCGAGATGGACATCACTAAGAACCAATGTATGCTTTCATTGTAGGAATTTTGATGTGCAGAATGGTGAAATAAGAGCTAAATTTTGCATTTTGGGTTAACTAGGACATTTGAGCATGTCCTGAAGATGCAAGGTCATAATCCCCTTGTTTTTCAAGAAAGCAGGGAGGTTGCATATGCAAAGGATGTGAGAAACGTACCAGCAATTCAATTGAATAAGGAGGTATATATACTTGTTCTTGTTGCATTGTGCCTTACTTTCTCATGTAATTAATTATGCTAATCTTGAACTAGGTCATGCCAACTTTTGTGTTTGTGGATGACTAAATTTTTATTAATGTCCTTAATATTGGATGTTGATTGTTTCTCTTTCCTGGATGTTTGTTTCACAATGAAATTCCCTATCATTAGTTCCCTTAATATCTAGAGAGAAATAACTAGAAAGATACGAGTACTACTACATATTCCGGTATGCTAAATTCCAAGTGTCAGACCAAGTTTTATCATACCTGAAGATTTGCCAAAAAAGTTTTAGATTGAGTTGCTACATCTTTGATGTTTTTATCACTTTGTATGCTTGCTCGAGAATGGAGAGTTTTTCTTTCTCATTGTTTGGTATCTATTTATGTCCATGCTATCTCCAAAGTTTTGGTGAAGATTAGTTTTGAATAAAACAAGTGGTACACCTATTGGCTACTGCTATTTTTTTGTACTACCTACTTTCAAATAGATACACGTGTCACAATTGAACGGATCGGAAACGCTCCCAGCTTCCCACACCATTAAACTATTCATGGACGTGGAGGTCCCCATCCTTCCCCTTTTGTGTATTGCGTCGCCACGTATGGCGAGGGCAGCGTCCTCTACCATCTTCCCCATGGTCGCCTCCACATCGATGTGCGCACGAGACCCCCAAAGTGGCTTCTTCTTTGGCGCGAAGTCCACCATGACACTGCCTGCGAGTCCTTCCCATCAGGTGAGGCTAATATTGATTGAAGTCGAACATTTACATTCTAAATGACCTAATAACACTTGGTATTTTTCTCCAGTCCAGCACATGGATTTCGAAATTGTAGAAGTTAGGTTGAAAATGCTGTCCTCTGTGGCGGATTACTTCACAACAAGTAGGTATTCTTGAGCTTTTTTCAGTGTTTTCTCACACATACAACTCAGAATAGCTTGGGATATAAGTTACGGATTCAAAGATACCTACTGTTGAAGTTGTACCTAGTTCTATCAATCCATCCCTGCCTCCAAGAACCATCTTTAAGATAGTGGGTTTTCTACTTTATCCTCACAGAACAACTTCTCCTTTTTTATGTGGAGTTGATTTTGGCAGGATTCATATCGCATGGTCACTGTGCTCCATCATCAGCTGAAGGCTTAGCAAAGACCACGGGTGCTCCATCTGTGTCGGGAGTCAGGGCTACCAAATTGCAGTCCCTGTCTTGCTAGGCATTTCATGTGTGGAGCGCATACTTTCCATACAAAGGACCATTTCCGAGGTAAATTATTTTGCTTACCTTGACCTATTTATGAACCCGACGTTAAGCTATTTTGCATCATAAACATTTTGATCAAAATTTTCTAGGTGATGCTCATCAAGTTGATATGTCACAACCTCGACCTATGGTAATTCCAGTCTTTGTCTGCTATATTTTTTTATTATTTTGATCCCAGCTGAACGTGACAAACTGCTGCTGTGGAGTCTGCAAGCTTCCATTCGGAATAGATAGACCCAGGAGTGAGGATGTGTGAAAGAAAATTAGTTACTCCATTTTTCAATTTCTTTTCTTTTCTTCGTCTGCTTGTTTTTACCCATTTTGGATGAGTGATTGTTTTACAACATACAAAAATGAGAAAATGGTTGCCATATACCTCGTACCAACCAGCATAGAGAAAGAGAGATATAAACTTGCAAAATTTCACACTGGTTCATCGCTTCTCAGTTTTGAGGAGGGCGCCACAAAGGCCATCAATGACATTATGGACAACTCACTGAGGGAGCATCGCAGCCTCCTAGATCAACCATGACGGAGGCTCTGTGTTTGTTGGCGACAACTTACCTCAATTGTCCTCTACCGATGGGATGTTAAGAAATTTTCTCTCTTTACATAACATGAATTCATTTTCGTGTATCCTAGCAGAAACTAATTATACCTGGACTGTACTACAACTTGAGTGATCTTATTTGTATTTTCATTTTATAGTTGGTAGCTGGTATTTGCTAGGGAAAGTTCTTTAGTTAAAGCCTAATTTTATTAGTACTATACGATAATATTCACTTTCTTGGTATGCTCATTAAGGTGGCATCATATCCAAATTTCAATCCTTGCATGTTTAAGTGTGTATATGGAAGAAGGAAAATGAACCCTCAATCCTCTTCTTCATGGTGTAGGGCTTGCTAGAGCAGTAGCTGGATGCCGCCAAGTGCATCATCCGGATGTCGCCCATCCAAGTGAGAACTTGACATGTTGTTGATAGATCCTTGTTCCCGCTCCACGGACCAGAGAACTCAGTTCATCTATGTAAGTTATTTTCCCTTTACACGTTTGTTTTGGTATATGTTGTTATCATAAGTTGAATTGTGACATTAAAATTGTGGTACTATGGAGGCAAAGGGTGGGCAGAGACAGATGGAGATGGAACATTACCTATTAGTAGTGGATGTAAAAGAAGTGAAGAAAGATGATTAGAGGAGCTATGTGTATGGATACTTTATATCAGTGCAAGGAAATCTTTAGTGAACAAGTGCAAAACTTCCAGTTTCTTGTTCTTACCCGCAATATTCTTCTATCTGAGATTATTGTAGGACTAGAGTTGGCATATCAAGGCCGGACGACATTACACCTCCTACCTTTCTGGTATTGAGCTACTAACTAACACTCCCGAAGAAACTGAAAAGATGTTTTTGTTTAATCCATGGAAAAGAAACTGGAAAGATGTTTTTGTTTAATCCATGAATTTTTTTGCTTATTCCTAGGAGTAATCAGATGTAAATAATTTCCATTTAGTTTACCATGTGACTTTCTCACTTGTTTAGAGGTGTATTTTCTTTGGTGGTTTGCAGCTTTACGAGGCTGCATTGGACAATTGTTTTGAAATAGACAACTAGAGTCCAATAGAATTATCCATCACGGGAAAACACTATGATCTGGAAGGCAAACAATCATATGCTTACCATGTTGTAAGTTTCTTAATACTTGAAAAAATAAATGGGAAACGGCTATATGCTTCTTTGTTTGGATTAGCTCTCCGCATGTAGTTTACAAGATTTATATTGACCTTTACTTTCTCTGCTACTATATTCGGACCAACTGCTTCCAGATCAAATTAATTTGTGTCATGTACTGTTGTGGATTAAGTTTTTCTATTTTAGTATAATGTCATGTATTTGTCCGACACAAGTGTACTACATGTCTTTAATTGTATCTTTCTGTGTTGCTCCTAAAATATAGGAGCATTACTCCAGAAACATCTTTGGATATTCGAACAATTAGTCCTCGAGTTTTTTTGGTACCATCACGTGTCAGGTATAAGTATTGTTGTCATTGAGTCCCGTATAGTTGAATACTATCAGTGTCCAGTCATATATCTGCTAAGATGTTGTATGCCAATGACACGATTTTGTAGTCTGTTAATGTATTTAGCACTCTCACTATTGGACGTCTTCCAGTATGGAGTACAAACCTCAACTATTATTATGAAAGGAAGCAAAGCCTCTGTCCCTGATAGAGAAAACAGTAATTCATCTATGGTGTTTGATTACAGGGATGACAATTTACCCCTCTGTCAAGTTGTCTACCAAGGGCAAGTGGTCCGACTGGGTGTATCGTCACCACGACACTACCTGATCCTCGACTAGACTTGATTGGATTGATAAATATAGCATCACTTCTGCAGTAAAGCTCGTAGACACATATCTCTCTCGGAAAATAGGTACACAGAGGCAACAAGTTAAAAGCAGGTAATTAAACTAGTTTCTCCAATAAATATAGATTTTGTACCATTATTTTCTCTATTTTATTGACAAAAGTCTACACTTGATTTAATAACCAATTGCAAACAAAGATTGTACAAGGAAAAGGTAAACAACTGAGTTGCTTGTAGGGCTATCTCCAGACTGTAGCCAATGAAATTAATATCTAACATTGCGGCCTTGAATTTGTTGATACCATGATATTATACTATGATTTACTATTGGCATTTGGGGGCATTTGCTCTGATAGTACTTATTGATCTGGTAACATAAGTATATACAATATTGGGATAGCAAGATTGAGGGGGTACAATAGAATTGTGCTGTATTGAGATTTATGTTCCAGTTATTTTGGAGGCTTGAAAAGAAAGTGAATGCCTTTACATGCATTACCTCTGTAAGAGTTCTCTTTGGAGGTAAAAAAAAATCATTAGGTAAGATCGTATTCTCTTGCAAACACTATGGATTTTAAATCTGGACAACATGAGGCTTGAGGTAAACATATTTTTATGTTGAGTCTGAAGTTTATGCCACTTTCATCTAAAGTTATTTTTTGGATGACCCAAGGAAAGAAGCTATGTCCCATGTATAACTGAATTATTCTTTCACGAGAAAGTTTTTCTGGTTTGACCTGAAAATGAAGCAACAACGCATGATCGATGGATCCGTTCACAAAGATGATAAGCGGACAGGGAGGCCTTGCATATACAAGGGGTGTTCCATAGGAGTATTACATAACAAACACATATGCATATTGCTTGTGATCTCGCAGCCATGACATGTACTCCAGGAAGAATGCGGCCTGATCTGTTCCGCCTCTGATTGCGCCATGGGACGTAGTCGCCGGCTGACCTTGGCGCCCGGCGGTCTTGGGTCGCTGGCGTTGGGTGCTGCCCTCTCGGCGTCGCCGGGGTCGGGATCCAGATTCTGGTGTCTGGGGTGTAACTACCTCGGACCCTACGCTCTAAGTTCAAGCCTGGATGAAGCGGAAGTGGTAAAATAGTACAGCGGGGGCCCAGAGGACCGCCAACGTGTAGACCCGTCGGCTGTCCTAACCACTTCCAAGACATCGGGACAAGAGCGAGCGGCGTAGGCAACAGACGAAGAGATCAAATACATACACAAGTGAGTATGTATGCAAGCTAACATACAACAGTTTTCAGAGCCATTCCATCTAAAAGAAATAGAAATATTGCAACGCCATACGGCAAGATTCAAATATCCTAGATAGAGATAATAGTTTAGGATAGCTCCTCATACATCAAACATCAGAGTATCAGGCCGGAAGCGGAAAACAAGATCCGAGTACGGATAAGAAGCAAATCGGCATATCATGTCACATAAATAAACACATCCCGCCAACAGATCTCACGGATCCCCATCCCCGGAATCTCTACACCGAGTGATCGTTTCCAACATCATCTGTCTCCTCCACCCAGTATCCATCTTGCGAATACACCTGTTCATTTGAATCAAACAATTTATCGTGTGAGACCTTAGGGGTACTCAGCAAGTTTTTATGCCTCTAAAGGAGACATATACCTGGGGTGACGCAATTGTAACAAAAGATAATAACTAACAAGTCTATAGATACTCGCTAACCATCCGCCTAACCAATGATAGACGGATGTCAGTTAATTAGTAACAACAGTTATAATAGTATAATTAACCGATCCATCCTCCTTCTCGCTTACCAACGAGAAAGCGGACGAACAACCCATCCGTTGACAGTTTTATTAACCATTCCATGAGTATTGCACTATTTACTAGTCAGGTATTTAGTCAGATTAAAAGCGGTACTTTAGTTATACTTGTCTATGATCGAGAAACTGTCCTCCAAGTCGTCCATAACCGCGGACACGGCTTTCAGAAAGATTTACCCTGCAGGGGTGCACAAATAGCAACACACACTCGATCAACCTCGGAAAAACCAACTCAAGACCCAACGAGGCATTCACGATAAAGCGATCACAGGATTCAGAAATATTTCAGGGGGTCGCCCCATTAAGCTACCCGCAATGAAGTTGGCCGGCTCCGAGACGGACCCAAGGTTTGCGTCAATGGCTGTAAACGACTGGGAACCCGAAAGTGTGACTGTGTTTGTCGATACCGCGAAAACACTCCGCATCCAAAACAGTACAGGTGCTCCATGCATAATCTTAAATAAAACAGTAAAGCATGGCATAAGTACAGGATAGTAACAAAACCCCAAACTACTTTGTGGCCCCAAGAAATAGAAATGAATCAAGCTCTGGCTCAGGGGGGTCCATAAGGCCTCCCGGATGTGGATAGTGCGGATAATCAAGGAACATGAATCAAGTACTCGGGGTCCTACAGGACACGAGTGAGCATGAAAAACCAAATAGCAGATATTGCCCACCGGTGCCTCTTTCATTAGTTATCCCGTTACTACTCATGTTAAGTTGTTTAGGTACCGCGTTATCCATCAGACACTCACATACCCTACACATGCTGTTCTACGACTCGCATGGCTCAAACAACTCCTGTAGTAATGGCTCATGGGATGGAGGAACAAGCTTCGGTGGGGTTTAAAAGTAAAGGCTATGCAGTACTTGGGATTCAGTTTAATGCAATTGCGACTCAATGATGCAAGAATAAAATAGAGGCAACAGGTACTATATGTATGCAAGCATGTGGTAGTGCTTGTCTGGTAGCTCAGTTGAAGCGAGAGATGGATCTGGGTAGAACTCCTATGATTCCTGATAATTCTCCTGATGGGTGTCTATTCGAAGAAGAACCAAACAAACAAGGGCCAACATAAATAAAGTGCACAATCATACGAATTAAAATACGATAAGCAAACAAGCATGTCATGATGAATGATGCACAATTTACATGGCAATAATGTAGCATGGCATGGTGAGGTGTGGGGTACAAGAATAAAGCATTTTATTATTTATGTGGTCAAGTTTTATTGCCATAAACAGTTCTGATTTTTAATACTGACATGATGCATGCTTTAATTCAGAACATGGAATGCATAGTTAGAACGGGCTCGTCGCACTGATCGATTTAGATATATTATTTGTCGAATTTGAAGTTGTAGATTTAAAGTTATTAATTAATTAAGAAATGCATTTTTATTACAATTAAACAATTTCGAAAATTAAAAGTGCTCAAAAGATATTTTGAATGGCATATTTGAAATCCTCACATTTTTCTTATTCAAAAACATATATCATTTGTATTATTTGGAATTACAAATCTAAAGTTATTAAAAACAGATTTAAATTTGAATTTAAACATTTTCTGAAATCATTTAATCAAAAGAGAAAACAGGCAGACTTTTTATACCCAGGGGCAGCTAGCCCCAGACGCTGACGGGTGGGACCGAGCTGAGCTGGTGAAAAACTGCGCGCGGAACTTTTCCTACCGCGAGGCAGTCTAGCCCGTGAGACAGACGGGTGGGTCCTGCGGGCCAACGGACCCACGCCACAGTGGCTGAGCGAGCGAGTGCCACGCGGCAGAGCTGGGGACCGCGGGTTGAGGTTCGGACTTTGTGGGTGTGTTTTTGTAAAACAACCACGGTGGCTGACAGGTGGGGTTCGGGTGGAGCGCGGGTTGACTGAATCAAAAATTGCGGTACCTTTTTGTTAAAAGACCACAACGGCCGACAGGTGGGTCCGCAGGGACCGCGGGTTGAGGCAAAAGGGTGTGGGGAGGAATTTGCAAAGTGCGCACGGGCTATTGTTTTTCTTCCCCTGCGTTCTGACGAAACTGACGGACGGAAACACGCGCGACGCGGCGGGGCTCGAACTCGCGATCGAGCGCGAGCGTGCGGCGGCGGTGACCGCTGCGATGGATGGGGTTGTTGTTAGGGACAGGGAAGCATGGCTAGAAGTGCCCTCGCGACGCGGCTGCGAGGAAACGCGACGCGACGCCGGCGCACAGAGGCTGCTCGACTAACGGTCCGGCGAGAACAGGAAGCAAAGGTGAGGGAGGAGGTGTCAGGGGGGTTCGGGGGCTCACCGTGAGGCTGCTGGTGGGGTCAGATCGGGACGGGGAGCAGCAGGCCGACGGTGATGCAGAGGCCGGTGGATCTAGGGTTTTGGTCGGTGTCGTGGACGTGCAGCAGGTCCTGAGGCGTCTCCTCCTTGGCTTCGTGCACAGGGACGACGCAGAGGCTCGCCTCGTTCTTCCTCGACGCCCAAACGCCACGCCTGCCGCCTATCACGATGTGGCCGAGAGGAAAACCGACGGTGGCTGCCGGAGTTGAAAGGGAGAGGGGTCGCGGTAGGTGGAGAAGGAGAGGGGAAGGCAGGGCCCTGGGTGGATCTGGGCGATGCCAGGTAGAGAGGAGGGAGTAGATAGGGACGGGAGATGAGAGGGGTTGCCGTGGGGGATCGGTGGAGAAAAATGTGGCTTCGGCCACCTTTTCCTTCCTCTCCCTCACGTGCTCGACGTGGGAAGGCCAGGGCAGGGGCATGGGCGGCTGCAGCTGGGGCCCAGGGCGAGGACAAGGAGGTGGGATTGGCTCGGGGGCCCTTGTTTCAGCGAGAGAGAGAGAGGGAAACCGAGAGGTGAGGGGGTAGATGGAGCTAGGGTTGGGGTAGCTCGGTTAGGTTGGGGGTGGTGGCTCGGCTAGCTAGAGAGAAAGGTGGTGGGGTAGATGGTTAGGTTAGAGAGAGGGGTGGTGAGGTGTACCTTAGCCGAAGCTAGGGAAGGAGGGGTGAGGTGGCTTGGCTAGGTAGAGAGAAAGGAAGATGGGGGTTTAGGGTTTGAGAGAGGAATTAGAGTGAAAGGGTAGGGTGAGAGGGTTGGTAGGGTGTTAGGGTTTACTCCACATGCCAACAAGATCAAGCAAAGGGTAGAGATGGTTAGAGTTTTAACATGCTCCAAAGCAAGATCAAGCAAAGAGGTGAAAGGAGATGTGGTGAGGGTGAGATGGAAGTGAGTGATGAGGTAAGTGATGCACATGGCAAAGAAACAAAGATCAAGGTGAGGAGGATTGAGTAAGAGAGAAAGGGAAGCTCACAAAAGAAAGGATCCACTCAAAAACAAAGAGAAACCAAGGAGAAAAAGGTGGTGATGCTTGTTGCATGGCCCATGCATGAGCATTAATTGCCATGTCTAATCTTGTGAAAACAAAATAAATAACCATGGCATTTATACACATGCATTCCAAAATATGAATGAGGCCAAGCTAAAATAATTAAAAGGATGCTCCATGTGGAGTAGATGGAGTTGCTCAAATTTGAATGTAATTTGGACATGCTAGTGCGTGTGTTCCACTAGGTGCATAATATCCCCCATAATATTCCAACATGAGCAAGTATTCCAATGCAATCCATATGGAAGCTAGAAAAAGGGGTACCACTCACAAGGCATGCAAAGGTGGGTCCACATATCAATAATGTGAAAACAACATGATGCTAGTGTGAGGGCATGTGGAAAATAGAAGTAGATCCATCCTAACCCACATGAGCTAGATTTAAATGCCAAAGGAAAAGTGCAAAAGCTCATGGATAATTATGTTGGAGATATGCCCAAGAGGCAATAATAAAAGTGGTTATTATTATATCTTTATGTTTATGATAAATGTTTACATCCCATGCTATAATTGTATTATTAGGAAACACTAATACTTGTGTGTTTTGTAAACATAAAAGAGTCCCTAGTAAGCCTCTTGTTAAACTAGCTTGTTGATTAATGGATGATCATGGTTTCCTGATCATGGACATTGGATGTCGTTAATAACAAGATTATATCATTAGGAGAATGATGTTATGGACACACACCCATAGTAAGCATAGCATAAGATCAAGTCATTAAGTTCGTATTGCTGTAAGCTTTTAAATGCATAGTAACCTAATCCTTCGACCATGAGGTTGTGTTAATCACCATCACCGGATGGGTACTTTGATGACATCAAACACCGCTTCGTAACTGGGTGGTCATAAAAGTGGCATTGAGTATTCTGAAAGTATGTGTTGAAGCGCATGGACCAAGATTGAGATTTGTCCATCCATATGACGGATAGATATGCTCTGGGCCCTCTCGGTGGAACGTCATCTAGTTAGCTTGCAAGCATGTGACTGGGTCACAAGGGATGACATATCACGGAACGAGTAAAGAGTACTTATCAGTAACGAGGTAGAACTAGGTATGGAGATACCGACGATCAAATCTCGGATAAGTATAGTATCGCGTGACAAAGGGAATTGGTTTCGTATGTAAATGGTTCAATCGATCACAAAGTCATCGTTGAGTATGTGGGAGCCATTATGGATCTCCAGGTCCCGCTGATGGTTATTGATAGGAGATGTGTCTCTGTCATGTCTACATATTCACGAACCGTAGGGTGACACACTTAAGGTTCGAAGTTGTTTTAAGTAGATATGGAATGTGCGTTGGAGACCGAATGTTGTTCGGAGTCTCGGAATGGATCCGGGACATCACGAGGAGATCCGGAATTGTCCGGAGAATAAGATTCATATATTGGGGATCATTTTCTAAGTTAGGAAATGTTCCGGAGTGTTTGTATGGAGATTCTAGAAGGTTTCGGAATGTTCTGGAAGGTTCTAGAGGATTTCTTGGAGTTTGCTTGAAAACCAAGAAAGGATCAAAGGAGTCCTGGTGGGGCAAGACACGGATTCGTGGGGGAGGAGGACTCCTCCCCCCTTCCCACTACCGGCCATAGGAGGGGAGTCCTACAAGGACTCCCCCTCCCCAGGCGCGCCCTCCCCCCTTAAATAGAAGGGCAGGGGCACCCCCTCCTACCCCTCTCCCATAACTCCAATCTCTGCCGCCTCTCTCCTCCACCTTTCTTCTGCACAGGCATATGCGAAGCCCTGCAGAATTCTCTACTCCACCACCACCACCACGCCGTCGTGCTGCTGGGATTCCGTGGAGAAGATCTACTACCTCCGCTGCTCGCTGGAACGGGGAGAGGAAGGTCTGCTTCGACTCCGCACGTGTGACCGACTGCGGAAGCGCTGCCGAATCGCGGCGCCGGAAGGATCGTCCACTTGACCGACTGCGGAAGCACTGCTGGAACGTGACGCCGGAAGGATCGTCCACACGATCTTGAGATCGGCAAGTGATCGACTACATCAACCACGAGATCTAATCTCGTTAACGCTTTCGGATCTACGAGGGTTAGTTCCTAATCTATCTCGTTGCTCATGTCTAATAGATTAGATCTTGGTTTTTATCTAGATTAGATCTGGGTTTTGTTCGTTGTTGCGGTAGAAATTTTTTGTTTTCCATGCTACGAACCCATCAAATTAGGATGGTGGAATTATAAGGTGGCGACAAGGAAAAGGTGGTGGAGTTGAATAAAAGATATGCCCCCAACTCAACTTGGGCATCAAGCATTTATCAAGAATCAAATACAATATATCAAGAGCCAAATACAATTACTAATGCATATGAGAGAAGAACCAAATGCAAAGGGTTTTATATGATGCTCAAATGCAAGGTGGCATGATGACATGAGCATGATATAATTATGGTGCAACAATTATATGTAGGAAGTAGCAATTATATTACTAGACCATGTAGTATTACATATGTTAGACAGATGGGATGCTAAAACTCTCCCCCACTAAACAGGAATCTCGCCCCGAGATTCTAGGAAGAATAAGAAGACACGAAGAGGGTAGGATACTTGGCACGGAGCTCATCCTCGCGTTCCCAAGTGGCTTCATCAACGGAATGGTGCGACCACTGCACCTTGCAGAACTTGATGGACTTGTTGCGAGTCCTTCTTTCTGCGACTTCTAGAATTTTTATGGGGTGTTCTTGATAAGACAGATCTTCTTGGAGATTGATGAGTTCATGGTCCACGGTCCTACCGGGATCCTTGAAGCACTTCTTGAGTTGAGAGATATGGAAAACATCATGGACCTTGAGTTTTTCAGGGAGCTCAAGAGCATAAGCAACTTCTCCTCTTCTTCCACAAACTTTGAAAGGACCGATGTATCTAGGAGCCAGCTTTCCTTTGATACCAAAACGGTGCGTGCCTCTCATGGGAGTGACACGAAGGTAAACGAGATCACCAGGGACATACTCTATGTCCGTGTGCTTTCTGTCATAGTTGCTCTTCATGCGACTTTGAGCAACCTTCAGGTTTTCAAGAATGATGTGAACCTTCTCCTCCGCTTGAGTTACAATGTCGGGGCCAAACAATGTTCTTTCACCTGCGCCCGACCAACCAATCGGAGTTCTGCATTTGCGTCCATATAGAACCTCAAATGGTGCCATCTTTAGACTTTTCTGGAAGCTATTGTTGTAAGAGAATTCAGCATAAGGAAGGCATTCTTTCCACTTCATGCTGAAAGAGATAACGCAAGAACGAAGCATATCTTCTAGAATCTGATTGATCCTTTCAACTTGTCCTTGCGACTGAGGATGGTAAGCTGTGCTGAAGTTCAATTTTGTTCCCAAAGCATTTTGGAAACTTCCCCAGAACTTGGAAGTGAAGATGCTTCCACGGTCTGAGCTGATCTCAAGAGGAACCCCATACAGAGAGACAATTCTGTTGATATAGAGCTTAGCCAACTGAATTGCAGAAATTGTTTCCTTGACTGGAAAGAAGTGAGCCACTTTAGAAAGTCTATCGATGACAATAAAGATTCCATTGTTGCCCTTCTATGACCTTGGAAAACCAGTTATGAAGTCCATCTCTACTTTCTCCCATTTCCATTCCGGAGGCTTCAATGGCTGTAGAAGACCGGAAGGTTTCTGATGGACAGCTTTAACTCTGCGGCAGACATCACACTCAGAGACATACTTGGCATAACATTGTTTCAACCCAGGCCACCAATATTGTGTTTTCAAGTCCATGTACATCTTAGTGCTGCCAGGGTGGATAGAAAGAACAGAATCATGCGCCTCCTTAAGAACTTGCTCTCTTAAACCCGGGTAGTTCGGAACAAACATCCGGTGTTCAAAGAAAAGAGTGCCTTGGTCGTCGACGTTGAAGTACTCATACTTTGAAAGCTGAATGTTGGAGATGATCTTTTTAGTGTAAGGATCACCAAGTTGAATGGAGCGAACTTTTTCTTCCAAGAGAGGGGTTGCCAGAAGGTTCAGAAGATACCCTTGATCCACAATTTCAAGGTTTAGCTTGTGGAATTCCTCACACAAGAGAGGTTGTTGTTCTTCCACCATGAGGTTGTTGACATAAGCTTTTTGGCTGAGAGCATCGGCCATGACATTAGCTTTGCCAGGAGTGTAGTTGATGGTCAAATCGAAATCATTAATTGCTTCAATCCACCTTCTCTGACGAAGGTTGAGATCTGGCTGTGTGAAGATATACTTCAGACTCTTGTGATCAGAAAAGATCTCACAACGGTTGCCAAGCAAGTAATGCCTCCATACTTTCAAAGCAAAGACAACTGCTGCGAGTTCGAGGTCATGTGTAGGATAGTTGATCTCATGCGTCTTCAACTGTCGAGAGGCATAAGCAACAACTTGTTTTTCTTGCATAAGGACCGCACCCAATCCTTGCAATGAGGCGTCACAGAATATCTGGAAAGGCTTTGATGTATCTGGAGGAATCAAGACTGGTGTGGAAGTGAGCTTCTCTTTGAGTGTTTCAAAGCTTGCTTGACATGCAGGAGACCAAAGGTATTTCTTGCCTTTCTTGAGGAGATCGATAAGAGGCTTCACAATCTTCGAGAAGTTCTAAACGAAGCGACGACAGTAACTAGCCAAACCAAGGAAACTCCGGACTTCTTTGACATTTTTGGGTGGAAGCCAGCCAACAATTGTCTTAACAGTTTCTGGGTTGACGGCAATGCCCTTGGCAGAGATGACGTGACCAAGGTAGGTGACTTCAGGCAGCCAGAACTCACACTTGGAGAACTTTGCATACAGGCGGTTCTCCCGAAGCTTGTTTAGGACACACCGAAGGTGTGCTTCATGTTCTTCCTTTGACTTAGAATAGACTAGGATGTCATCCAGATAGACCACAACGAACTTATCAAGATACTCCATAAAAACCGAGTTTATAAGCCTCGAGAAGGTGGCAGGTGCGTTGGTGAGACCGAAAGACATGACCGTGTACTCATATAGGCCATAGCGGGTGGTGAAAGCTGTTTTGGGAACATCTTCCTTGCGAATCTTGATTTGATGATACCCACTTCTCAAATCAAGCTTAGAGAAAACCACAGCTCCAGCTAGCTGATCGAAGAGATCATTAATCCGCGGAAGGGGATATTTATTCTTGATGGTTTTAGCATTGAGAGTCCGATAGTCAACACAAGTCTATCAGTCTTGTCTCGCTTCTTCACAAAGATGGTTGGGCTACCCCAAGAAGAAGTACTGTGCTGAATGAAACCCAACTTCTCTTGTTCATCAAGCTGACGTTTGAGTTCAGCCAACTCAGCAGGACCCATTTTATAAGGCCGCTTGGAGATAGGAGCGGTATCAGGTTCAAGCTCAATCACAAACTCGACCTCTCGGTCAGGAGGCATACCTGGCAACTCTTCAGGAAAAACATCTGGGAACTCACAGACCACCGGAACACTCTGAATAGCTTCCATATCATCATCATTCAGAGCCGCCAAAGAGAAAACCTGAATTGCAGGAGTCAGACTTGGAGAATAGACTATATGGCCTTAAGGAATTTTCAGAGAAACCAAACGTTCAGCACAATCAATCACAGCTGCATTTGCTGTTAACCAATCCATGCCCAAGATAACATCAATGTCAGAATTGCCCAGAATAATTAAGGAAGCCGGAAACGAAGAACCACCAATCTCAATTTGATTGTTATGGCTGATTTTAGAAGATGCCATTGTTGCTCCAGGAGAAAGGACCATTAAACGCTTGGGGAGAGGATCCATTGCTAACTCATTCTCATTTGCAAACTTGTGAGAAACAAAAGAATGCGATGCACCAGAATCAAACAAAACTCGTGCAGGAACTGAGTTAACGGGAAGCGTACCCATCACAACTCCAGGTGCATGCTCGGCTTGAGCGACGTTGACACAGTTGGCATGAGCAACCGTAGACCTGGGCTTGGTGTTGATGTTGAGAGCCCGAGATGGAGTTGCACGAACCATAGAAGAACTTGCCACAGGTCTTGGAGGTGGTGGAGGAAGAGCTTTGTTGTTCATTGGACAACGCCAGTGTTGATGACCAGTGTTCCCACAAGTGTAGCAAGCACCAGGTGGACGTGGAGCAGCATAGCCAAGGACTCCGCCAGGCGCTCCAGGGTAGTTGTGGTTGTAGCCCCTAGGAGCCGCGGTGAAGGAGTTTGGTGGCCTTGCCGCGTAGCTTGACGGTCTTGGTGGAGCCGGGAGCGACGGTGGGGTGTTAGGAACCCACACGCGGCGCTTAGAAGGAGCTGTCATAGGTGAAGAGCTTGCTGCATCGTGGCTGTGTTTCTTTGACTCCTCAAACACTTGCCTACTTGCTTCTTCCTGCAGAGCTGTATGTTGGAGTTCCAGAAAAGACCCCGACCTTGCATGAGTGATTGCATATTTGATAGATGCATTGAGCCCTTGACTGAACCTCTTTTGCTTCTTGTCATCAGAGATCTCATCGCCACCATACCGAGAAAGGTTCATGAAGTTTCTGATATAGGTATTGACATTGTCATTGCCCTGCTTGAGGTTGAGAAACACTTCCTTCATCCTTTCCATGACAATTTCTGACAGATCTTGCTCTTTGAAAGCCCCAGTGAATTGCTCCCAAGTAGGCTGAAAACCAGAGTGGTTGGCCTTGAGGTAATTCTCCCACCACAGGGCTGAATCTCCCTTCAGAAGGTGCGTGGCACATTTTACCCATTCTTGTTCTGGAACATCCGTAGTCATCAGCAACCTTGACATCTCCCGCAACCAATCATCAGCATCAAGTGGCTGATCAGACACCTCAAATTGGCGTGGGTTGAACTTCAGAAAACTCTTGATGTCTCCTCGCTTGGGAGGTGGAGGTAGCGGAACAAACTCATTCCTCCTGACACTTTCTTCAAATCGTTGCTGGTTCTGCTCCATTGCTCCCAAGGCATTAGCAATACTTGCCAACGCATCCCCCAGTTCAGGTGGTATGTCCTCCTCAGAACGGCGTGGTGGTGCCATCTTGTGATTGATATAAAACACAAGTCAGTACTATAATGGAGAATAATAATAATCCAAAATAGTACCAAAATGGAATTAACCAAGATTAAAGGATACAATTCACTAATATGATATTAAAATATCAACCAAGTTCAAAGCACCTAGAAGGTATTAAGCATATCGCACACGACTGAACAAGGAGTGTGGTACACAAGCTAACAAAGAACAAATTTCAGCATTAAAATACCACTATATGCGCAAAACCACTTAACGAATCAAGATTAGTAACTCTACCAATCCAATATACAAGAGTGAATGATAAAAGTAGTGGTATGGTCGCGACTCCATCCCGCACTCAAATCATTACTCCGCACATGAATAAGTAAAACACGTATCCCAACACCTTCTTTTTAAGATGAACCTAAAGATTAGTAACTACGGAAAACGAACACCCCAAACAAGATAACGTCGGATAACAAAGAGTAAGACAGATCACACTGGTATACACCGAATCAGATAGATCGCGTCGGTTTACAAAGGCCTGTCGGTATGGAATGTACCAACAGTTGATAACTAAAAGGCAGATAGTGATAACAAGTTGGATGCAACAGATAGACAAGGAATTACACATACACACACACACAATCTATGGTACTACGGAACCGCGAACACGTGAATCCTAGTTTGAATTTTAGAAGAGGATTGAAAACGTTACACTTCCTTACCAGAAAAGGGTGGGTGGGTGGGTAAGAAGAAAAAATGGAAGCAGTCCTACTCTCACGTTTTGTTTTTCCCTAGTATACATAGCTACCAAAAATATTTGCTAGACTGACAACGACCATTTGGCTGAGACCCTAAAGGGCGGGATGGCTCTGATATCAATTGTAACTACCTCGGACCCTACGCTCTAAGTTCAAGCCTGGATGAAGCGGAAGTGGTTAAAATAGTACAGCGGGGGCCTAGAGGACTGCCCACGTGTAGACCCGTCGGCCGTCCTAACCACTTCCAAGACATCGGGACAAGAGCGAGCGGCGTAGGCAACAGGCGAAGAGATCAAATACATACACAAGTGAGTATGTATGCAAGCTACCATACAACAGTTTTTAGAGCCATTCCATCTAAAAGAAATAGAAATATTGCAACGCCATACGGCAAGATTCAAATATCCTAGATAGAGATAATAGTTTAGGATAGCTCCTCATACATCAAACATCAGAGTATCAGGCGGAAGCACAAAACAAGATCCGAGTACGGATAAGAAGCAAATCGGCATAAGATGCCACATAAATAAACACATCCCGCCCACAGATCTCACGGATCCCCATCCCCGGAATCTCTACACCGAGTGATCGTTGCCAACATCATCTGTCTCCTTCACCCAGTATCCATCTTGCGAATACACCTGTTCATCTGAATCAAACAATTTATCATGTGAGACCCTAGGGGTACTCAGCAAGTCTTTATGCCTCTAAAGGGGACATATACCTGGGGTGACGCAATTGCAACAAAAGATAATAACTAACAAGTCTATAGATACTTGCTAACCATCCGCCTAACTAATGATAGACAGGTATTAACCATTCCATGAGTATTGCACTATTTACTAGTCAGGTATTTAGTTAGATTAAAAGCGGTACTTTAGTTATACTTGTCTATGATCGAGAAACTATGCTCCAAGTCGTCCATAACCGCAGACATGGCTTTCAGAAAGATTTACCCTGCAGGGGTGCACAAATAGCAACACACACTCGATCAACCTCGGAAAAACCAACTCAAGACCCAACGAGGCATTCACGACAAAGCGATCACAGGATTCAGAAATATTTCAGGGGGCCACCCCATTAAGCTACCCGCAACGAAGTTGGCCGGCTCCGAGACGGACCCAAGGTTTGCGTCAATGGCTGTAAACGACTGGGAACCCGAAAGTGTGACTGGGTTGTTGATACCGCGAAAACACTCCGCATCCAAAACAGTACTGGTGCTCCATGCACAATCTTAAATAAAACAGTAAAGCATGGCATAAGTACAGGATAGTAACAAAACCCCAAACTACTTTGTGGCCCCAAGAAATAGAAATGAATCAAGCTCTGGCTCAGGGGGGTCCATAAGGCCTCTCGGATGTGGATAGTGCGGATGATCAAGGAACGGGAATCAAGTACTCGGGGTCCTACAGGACACAAGTGAGCAAGAAAAACCAAATAGCAGATATTGCCCACCGGTGCCTCTTTCATTAGTTATCCCATTACTACTCATGTTAAGTTGTTTAGGTACCGCGTTATCCATCAGATACTCACATACCCTACACATGCTGTTCTACGACTCGCATGGCTCAAACAACTCCTGTAGTAATGGCTCATGGGATGGAGTAACAAGCTTCGGTGGAGTTTAAAAGTAAAGGCTATGCAGTACTTGTGATTCAATTTAATGCAATCGCGACTCAATGATGCAAGAATAAGATAGAGGCAATATGTACTATATGTATGCAAGCATGTGGTAGTGCTTGCCTGGTAGCTCAGTTGAAGCGAGAGATGGATCTGGGTAGAACTCCTGTGATTCCTAATAATTCTCCTACTGGGTGTCTATTCGAAGAAGAACCAAACAAACAAGGGCCAACATAAATAAAGTGCACAATCATACGAATTAAAATACGACAAGCAAACAAGCATGCCATGATGAATGATGCACAATTTACATGGCAATAATGTAGCATGGCATGGTGAGGTGTGGGGTACAAGAATAAAGCATTTTATTATTTATGTGGTCAAGTTTTATTGCCATAAACAGTTCTGATTTTTAATACTAACATGATGCATGCTTCAATTCAGAACATGGAATGCATAGTTAGAACGGGCTCATCGCGCTGATCGATTTAGATATATTATTTGTCGAATTTGAAGTTGTAGATTTAAAGTTATCAATTAATTAAGAAAAGGCATTTTTATTACAATTAAACAATTTCGAAAATTAAAAGTGCTGAAAAGATATTTTGAATGGCATATTTGAAATCCTCACATTTTTCTGATTCAAAAACATATATCATTTGTATTATTTGGAATTACAAATCAAAAGTTATTAAAAACATATTTAAATTTGAATTTAAACATTTTCTGAAATCATTTAATCAAAACAGAAAACAGGCAGACTTTTTATACCCAGAGGCAACTAGCCCCAGACGCTGACGGGTGGGACCGAGCTGAGCTGGTGAAAAACTGCGCGCGGAACTTTTCCTACCGTGAGGCAGTCTAGCCCGTGAGACAAACAGGTGGGTCCTGCGGGCCAACGGACCCACGCGACAATGGCTGAGCGAGCGGGTGCCACACGGCAGAGCCGGGGACCGCGGGTTGAGGTTCAGACTTTGCGGGTGTGTTTTTGTAAAACAACCACGGTGGCTGACAGGTGGGGTTCGGGTGGACCGCGGGTTGACTGAATCAAAAACTGCGGTACCTTTTTGTTAAAAGACCACATCGGCCGATAGGTGGGTCCGCAGGGACCGCGGGTTGAGGCAAAAGGGTGCGGGGGGAATTTGCAAAGTGCGCACAGGCTACTGTTTTTCTTCCCCTGCGTTCTGACGAAACTAACGGACGGAAACACGCGCGACGCGGCGGGGCTCGAACTCGCGATCGAGCGCGAGCGTGCCACGGCGGTGACCGCTGCGGTGGATGGGGTTGTTCTTAGGACAGGGAAGCGCGGCTAGAAGTGCCCTCGCGACGCGGCTGCGAGGAAACGCGACGCGACGCTGACGCACAAAGGCTGCTCGACTAACGGTCCGGCGAGAACAGGAAGCAAAGGCGAGGGAGGAGGTGTCAGGGGGGTTCGGGGGCTTACCGCGAGGCTGCTGGTGGGGTCAGATCGGGACGGGGAGCAGCAGGCCAACGACGATGTAGAGGCCGGCGGATCTAGGGTTTTGGTCGGCGGTGTGGACGTGCAGCAGGTCCTGAGGCGTCTCCTCCTCGGCTTCGTGCACATGGACGACGCAGAGGCTCGCCTCGTTCTTCCTCGACGCCCAAACGCCACGCCCGCCGCCTATCACGATGTGGCCGAGAGGAAAACCGACGGTGGCCGCCGGAGTTGGAAGGGAGAGGGGTCGCGGTAGGTGGAGAAGGAGAGGGGAAGGCAGGGTCCTGGGTGGATCTGGGCGATGCCAGGTAGAGACGAGGGAGTATATAGGGACGGGAGAGGAGAGGGCGTGCCGTGGGGGATCGGTGGAGAAAAAGGTGGCTTCGGCCACCTTTTCCTTCCTCTCCCTCACGTGCTCGACGTGGGAAGGCCAGGGCAGGGGCATGGGCGGCTGCAGCTGGGGCCCAGGGCAAGGACAAGGAGGTGGGACTGGCTCGGGGGCCCTTGTTTCAGCGAGAGAGAGAGAGGGAAACCGAGAGGTGAGGGGGTAGATGGAGCTAGGGTTGGGGTAGCTCGGTTTGGTTGGGGGTGGTGGCTCGGCTAGCTAGAGAGAAAGGTGGTGGGGTAGATGGTTAGGTTAGAGAGAGGGGTGGTGAGGTGTACCTTAGCCGAAGCTAGGGAAGGAGGGGTGAGGTGGCTTGGCTAGGTAGAGAGAAAGGAAGATGGGGGTTTAGGGTTTGAGAGAGGAATTAGAGTGAAAGGGTAGGGTGAGAGGGTTGGTAGGGTGTTAGGGTTTACTCCACATGCCAACAAGATCAAGCAAAGGGTAGAGATGGTTAGAGTTTTAACATGCTCCAAAGCAAGATCAAGCAAAGAGGTGAAAGGAGATGTGGTGAGGGTGAGATGGAAGTGAGTGATGAGGTAAGTGATGCACATGGCAAAGAAACAAAGATCAAGGTGAGGAGGATTGAGTAAGAGAGAAAGGGAAGCTCACAAAAGAAAGGATCCACTCAAAAACAAAGAGAAACCAAGGAGAAAAAGGTGGTGATGCTTGTTGCATGGCCCATGCATGAGCATTAATTGCCATGTCTAATCTTGTGAAAACAAAATAAATAACCATGGCATTTATACACATGCATTCCAAAATATGAATGAGGCCAAGCTAAAATAATTAAAAGGATGCTCCATGTGGAGTAGATGGAGTTGCTCAAATTTGAATGTAATTTGGACATGCTAGTGTGTGTGTTCCCTAGGTGCATAATATCCCCCATAATATTCCAACATGAGCAAGTATTCCAATACAATCCATATGGAAGCTAGAAAAAGGGTACCACTCACGAGGCATGCAAAGGTGGCTCCACATATCAATAATGTGAAAACAACATGATACTAGTGTGAGGGCATGTGGAAAATAGAAGTGGATCCATCCCAACCCACATGAGCTAGATTTAAATGCCAAAGGAAAAGTGTAAAAGCTCATGGATAATTAGGATGGTGGAATTATAAGGTGGTCGAGACCTTTTTCTCATGGAAAAGTGTAAAAGCTCATGGATAATTAGAAAAGTGTAAAACCAACATCATGGATCCGAAGATCGACCCCCGAGACCGAGAGTCCAAAGGTCGAGACCCGAACCCAGAACCGCTCCGAGACCACCAAGATCTCCAATCGGAATCCGAGGACGCCGAGACCCTGGACGGCAAGTCTCCTTCCCGTAAGCGTCGACACCGGTACGACAAGACCTTCTTTCTGCACCGATGCCCGAGGACCGGACGCCAAGTTTGCCGAGGACCCGGATGCCAAGGTCGCTGACACGGAACGCCAAGTTCTTCATCTCGGACGCCATGACCGTCTACACGGACCCGAAGACCACCGGTACCCGATCCATTCAAGTTCGCCATCGACGACAAGGTCGACCGCTTGGAACCCAAGTTCTCCGTCTCGACACGACAAGTTCACCATCTTGTATCCGAACCTCGCCGATCCCGTCGAACCCCGAAGACCGATCCCGCTGGACCCGAACCTCTCGGAACCAAGACCTTCGCCCCTAATGTGTGATCCCCTTTTCCGAGCCCTATTTTATAAAATGTTATATAAACTTACTGCATTTAAATTGTTCATGATCGCATACATATTCATGTGTTCGGGGGTATTTTGTTGACTCACCTAATAATTAAATATGGAGCCCATATGCGGGCTTTTCTAGTCTTATATTGGCTCTATTTAAATTTGTGTAGCAAACCGATGCCATGTTTTTCCTTGTTAAGACAACATTTAAATTGCGGGGGTTCTAAATAACTTGAACCGTGTAATTAATTATCGGGACCCCGGTTCCGCTTAATATTGCCTAATTGCACCGCATGTATGCCATGCCATGCATCATATCATAAGCATGCCAGATCTTCTGCCGTAGTATTAAATATTGCATCTGGTGTTTCTTCTAGTGTTTGCTTCTTCGCGGATTAGGCCGATGAGTTGATGCGAGTATCGACAAGTTCTCCGGATATGAACCTTCGGCAGTGTTTTCCAGGCGAGCATTCTCCCCCTTTCTACCTATTTTGCATTTATAGTATTTACTTCCTCCCGTTGATCTATTCCTACCCGTATTGCGATGCTTTAGTTTCCGTGCACCATTTATATTCCTTGCAGCCCCTATATTGCCTTGGACACATCCTATTGCCTATTGTTTGATAAATAGTCGGCCTTGTGAGTCGTACTTGCTTGCTCAGGTGCTGCTTCGCGCCGTTGTTGTTCCACTGTAATTGGAAGGTTGACACATGCTTAATGGTGGAGATGCTTAATGGTGGAGATGATCATGACTTTAAATACAACTAATAAATTGCTGAGAATAGATATAACTAATGCAGAGGCATCGGTGGGCAATAGATGTTATTTGGTTCTTCCACGCTCACTTGTGTCCCGTAGGACCTCGAGTACTTGATACCTGTTCCTTGACTATCGCACTATCCGCATGTGGGACCATGAATCCCCGTAGCCAGAGCTTGATTCATTTCTTATTTCTTGGGGCCACAAACTAGTTTGGGGCTTTATTACTATCCTATACCTATGCCATGCTTTACTGTTTTATTTACGATTGAGCGTGGAGCACCTGTACTGTTTTGGATCGTGACACGTTTTCGTTGTATCGACAAGCCCAGTCACACTTTCGGGTTCCCAGTCGTTTACCGCCGTCTACACAAACCCTGGGTCCGTCTCGGAGCCGGCCAACTTCGTCGCGGGTAGCTCAGTGGGGTGGCCCCCTGAAATATTTTATGAATCATGTGATTGCTTTGTCGTGAAAGCCTCATTGGGTTTTGATTTGGTTTTTCTGAGGTTGATCGTGCGTGTGTTGCTATTTGTGCACCCCTGCAGGGTAAATCTTTCTAAAAGCCATGTCCACGGTTATGGATGACTTGGAGCACAGTATCTTGATCATAGACAAGCATAACTAAAGTAGTGCTATAAATTTGACTTAATATGTGACTAGTAATCAGCTTCACTACAATGGAATGGATAATAAAGGTGCCAACAACTGGTGGAACTGTTGTGTATCGTGTCATGTTATACCTGCCTAGTAAGTATCGCAACTCCAATGGAATGAAATAAAAGTGCCAACAACTGCTAGGTTTGGGATGTCACATGCTAATTGTATCTGACTAGTAAGTACTACAACTACAACTGAATGGTTAACTAAAACTGCCCACTACTTATGCTATCAGGATGACTCATGCTAATTGTATCTGACTAGTAAGGGCTGCAACTATAATGGAATGAATAAAACTGCCAACTGGGTGAGTTCGGTTTGACTTCCTCGTCTAGTCTCGAGGGGGAAATGCCAGGATGGGTATGCTTGGTGTTAGTATCAGGTTGGTCCCGAATAGGTCTCTCTTATTCCTCTCTAATAGCCGACAGTTGCATCGAGTCTCTATAGGCTGTTTAGTGCATGCTGCGCTGCCGCTTCAGTCCACCATACCTATGTAGGCGAGAGCCGCCGAATTCTAGCCTCGCCGTGTACTGACCTCAGTACTAACGCTCCTCTTTTTCCTTTGCCCTTTGTCGGCACCCCTTTTGTTTTAGCAGGTTTAAGATCGACGTTGTTAGCGGGGTTACCCTTCCGGCTTGGCCTAGGCAGGGTTATGGACGCCATTGGTTATTATTCAGGGCTCTTAGCCCCATTTGCATCTTGTCCGTAGTCGGACGCTCTATCGTTTTCAAGGTGATTTGGATCTTTGTATTGTATATCTGTATTCTTGACTCATGGAGTCGTTGTTGTATATATATGTTCGGTGGGTTCCATCATGGACTAATGTGTAATGGTATTACTTCGTTTTCCACCCTCACGAAAGTGCCTGGTGGGCGATCTTGAATCATTCTATGCGGGTTTGGCGGGAAGCGCTAAAACTTGCATAGGGCCGATTCGAGGGTGTTACAGAGTGGTATCAGAGCTCAGCAGTTACGATACCCCACTGGTCCAGCCTGTAGGATAACCTAGCTAACGGCCGAAGTAGAGTGTCAAAACTATTTTGCAAAATCGGTTGGATAGATCTGATTAGGTCTGCTTTTACTCCTTATCCCTCTGCTGTTCTCCTCTTACCTCTGCGTGTTTTGGATCTGTTATCTTATCTTTTCTTCGAGTTCAGGATTTCTCGTGGTTGGGTTCCCGTCGTACCTTCAGGGTTTTGCTTCCTCTTTTGGTAACGGTGTTTCTACATCCGGTCTTCGTGCTATCCGAGGAATCCTTCATCTGTTGGACTTCTCTTCGTTGCCTTCCAGTGGATTCAACGCGAAGACATCAGCTACGCCAGATCCGATGTAGTCTGCATCACTCTTTTGTTCCCGAACCTCGCTTGTCGAGATCCTCAGTCTGATTCCGAGAGTTGGTTGCATAATTCTCCTATTCATGTACAAAGTAATGCTCTGGGTGCGCGATGGACTGATCACCATCCGACTACTCTTATCATTCGCTCTTGTACATCGAATCGGAGAATCAAGAAATTTTACTCCGTCCCCAGAAGTTAGAGGTGGCTTTATCTTCTGATGCCTCTACCTTCGTCCTTGTTTCTCTGGAGTGTTCTCTCGATGGTCATGGACAACGAACTCTTGTTAGTGGTGTCGCGAGGATCTAATTGAAGCGAGAAGGTTCAGACCGTCGGCTTTCTTCCGGTACCATGAAGCGGATCTCGAGGGCGAGATCCCTTGTTAGTAGTGTCGAATTGTGGCGCCCCGCTAAAACCACTACTAGAAAATCGCCGTGTTTTTTGTTTTGTGCATCATCATGACCGCATGCTCATATCATCATGCCACTTTGCATTTGAGTATCGTCATGTCATCATGCCTAAGTTCGTCAAAAACTACTTTCTAAAAGCCTAGTTTTGTTTTCTTAAATATCCCCCCTCTTTATCCAAATCAAAACCCCGGTCTTTTCCAGATCTTTTGTTTGACTAAAAACTATTTACAAAAATATTTTAAAATAAAAATAATAATAAAAAGTATTTTAGGGAAGGCAGCCGGCCAGGCCCAGCTAGCCACCTACTACCCCAGCCTAAACCAAACCCTAACCCTAACTATAGCGCCAACCCACCCAGCCGCCGCTGCTGCAGCGATACACGCACACCTACACACCACTTTAACACACGCAACTCCACCCGCGCGCGCTTCCTACGCGTCACAAGCGTGTGACCGCGTCGCCCAGCCCCAGCTCCCCGCCTGGCCCCACCCTGTAGAGCACTACCTCTGCGGTGCACCGCAACACGCCCCGCTCCTCATCCCATAATCGTCACGAGCGACACGACACGCAACTCTTGCCCCGCTCCCTACCTCTCGCGGGCCCCACCGCGACTTGGTCGCCCCGCTCGCCCCTTTCGATCCATCCCCACCAGAGCCCCGCTCCTCACCAACCCCCGTACTCGCTTCCTTCCTGGCCGGCAGCTCCATGCCGATGCATGCCCCCAACCCCGTCACGTCCTTGTTTCCCCACCAATCCCGTAGATGCCCGCCTCGGATCCCTGCTCGCCCCGCCTCGTCGGAGCCCAGCCCGGATTGCGCGCGAGCCCGTCGGAGCCCGGCCCGGACTGCGCCCGAGCCCGACGAGCCCGACCTGAGCAGAGCACCTCTGCCTCTCCCTCAACCTGCAGGCAACCTCCGTCCTCGCCACGGTGCCCTGCCGACCATCGACGTCCCCTCCTCTTCATCCCCGAGCCCTTCTTCCTATGGATGCTGCCGCCGGTTGCCGTCGACCTCGTCGGGACCTCCTCCGTGCCGCCCATCTCGCCTTGTCCCAGCAGCGCGCCGCCCGCGAGTCCCTGCGTGACTCCGACGACCCCGGGCCAGGCCATCTTCCTCGCCGGCCTCCTCCTAAGCATCACCAGCGGCCGCCGTTTTTCTCTCTGCAGGCTCGGTGCCCCGCAAGCTCGAGAGCAACGTGCCGCCCACTTCCTCTTTGTCAGCTGCGTCCCCTGCAAGCCGCCAACGGCCTCCAGCCACCTCGGCCTCGGCGACCTCGCCTCTGGCTGCCGCGGACCTCCGCCTGTGCTGCTGCACACCAAGCGGCCCTGCATCCCGCTGATGTTTTGTGCTATTCTCTTAACCGCGCTAGGTGTTCGGGATATTAACCAAACGGGACACAGACTCCTCACACCGGCCGTCTAACCCAACGAGTCATCTCACCGGCGGCCTCCTCGGTTGATTCGCCCGTGTCTTGTGTCTGCGGTTTTGTGATGTGCCAATGCCACGGGGATCTCCCAAGTTCTACCGAAGAGTAGAACACCAAGCTTCGCCGGGAGACATCGATCAAGATCGTCACCGACCACCGAAGCCGGAACCTCATGATCTACTTCCTGGATCTGATGTCTTGCAAACCTCTACCATGGAACAACAAGTTCTCCTTCCTGAGCCCCTCGGAACGCCAAGGCCTACATCATGGATCCGAAGATCGACCCCCGAGACCGAGAGTCCGAAGCTCGAGACCCGAACCCAGAACCGCTCCGAGACCACCAAGATCTCCAATCGGAATCCGAGGACGCCGAGACCCTGGACGGCAAGTCTCCTTCCCGTAAGCGTCGACACCGGTACGACAAGACCTTCTTTCTGCACCGATGCCCGAGGACCGGACGCCAAGTTCGCCGAGGACCCGGACGCCAAGGTCGCCGACACGGAACGCCAAGTTCTTCATCTCGGATGCCATGACCGTCTACACAGACCCGAAGACCACCGGTACCCGATCCATTCAAGTTCGCCATCGACGACAAGGTCGACCGCTTGGAACCCAAGTTCTCCGTCACAACATGACAAGTTCGGAACCGTTCACAACACGACAAGTTCGGAACTGGGTTCGGCTCCGGTAGATCTTGGTGTCCAGGGATTCTCCGGGTTCGGGGTCTGCGGGCATGTCGATGGTCTTGTCGTACAGGGGGTTCGATGTTCGGAACCGTGTAGAAAGTCTTGGAGTTCCACCTTGTACGTCGATGGCGGACTTGGGATCGGTGTCGGAAGATCTTGGCGAAAACTACATTGTAGCAGCTCGGGTGTACAGACACGGCTCGCAGATCTTGGACTTGGTGATGATGACACGTTTTGGGGAAAAGTTCACCGATCTCACGATAGTTCAGGTGCCCTGGTACACAAATAGAAGAATAACAAGGACCTGCAGAGCAACAACAGAGCATGGCAGCGTTGAGGAGTCCCTGACGCGGCTCCAACAAAGGAGCAGTTCCACAGCAGAGGCTTGAAATCACACGAGGCGGTACGGCTTGGTGAAGCTCCTGGTGCAGGTACTGCGCGAGGCATCTGGCTCGACGGTGGCGAGGGAGACGAGGTGCGTGGCCGGCTCCAAGACGTGCGGCTGCGGTCTTGCTGGTGACTGAGGACGACGCCGACGGGGGAAGAGGCGGCACTGCAGGTGTGGTACGGGGCGACGGCGACGGGAACCTGCGAGCCTGTGGCCAGAGACGCGAGACCGGCGATCGAGGAGAGGCGCGGGCCCAGGGACGGCTTGCCGGAGGAGGAAGGAAGCTCGGAAGCAGGCGGCGGCGAGGTCTGGAGAGCGCCGCGGCGCCTGCTGCTGGGGTCGGGGTGGCGCCGGGCACGGAGTGGCGCGGCCGCAGGTCAGGGAGGCGCAACCAGCGGTGGGGCCGAGGCGACGGCGGCCGGAGCGAGGCGGCCGAGCAGAGGATGCGAGATGGAGGGCGAGGCTCGAGAGAGGCGGCGCGGACGGCGCGGGGAAGCCGGGAGGAAGAGGTGAGGGAGAAGGCGGCAACCGGAGCGGAGGGGCCGAGGCGGAGGAGATCGGCGCGGCCGGTGAGCGAGGAGAGAGGGCGGCGGCGGAGGAGCGAGCGGGGCGGCGGCGTCTGCGGTTGGTGGAGGCGGGGCTCGTGGTAGGTGGGAGGGGTGAGACAGAGGGACGCATGGTGGGCCAGGATCGGTGGGGCGACGTGGTGGGCCAGGGAAACGTGGCAGGGCGAGCGGGAGCGGGTGGTGGGGGGACGCGCACGTGCAGGGGCTTTGCTGGCGGTGGGATGGATAGGATGGTGGCTGACGGGGTGGGACCCAGGTGGGACAGGGAGGCAGGTGGCTGAGCGGGAAACGAGTTGGGAGGAGGGAGTTGCGCGCGTGGTGCGAGGTGGCTGGCGGCGGTGTGTGTTGCTGCGTGTGAGTGGGGACAGGGGCTGAGGTGGCGAGTTGTGAGTGGAGGGAGTGAGGTGGAGGGGGCTGGGTAGATTAGGTTTGAGTAGATTAGGGATTAGACTAAGTTTTAGTTTAGGGCTTGGAGGTGGCCGGCCGGGCTTTCGGGCCTGGCGGGCTGCCTCCTAAAAATAAAATAAATATCTTATTATTTAAAACGGGGCTTTTGAAAACCGTTGGTAGACAAAACAAAATATTCCGGAGACCCGGGTTTTAATTTGAATTAAAGACGGGGCGTTTAGAAAACAAAGCAGACTTTTCGAAAATAGTTTTATGCAAACAAATGCAAGATGACATGACAATGCTCAGATGCAAGGTGGCATGATGACATGAGCATGTGGTCATGATGATGCAATGCACAAAAACAACACGATTTTCTAGTAGTGGTTTTTGCGGGGCGCCACAACGCTCCCTCGGCTAGGGTTCTTTCTCCCCTCCTCCCCCCGGCGGCGGAAGAAACCATAGGATTACAGTGCTTAGGGGTAGAAACTGGTGATCTAGCTGAGGATTTGGTCAGTGGGAAAGTGGCTTTGATGGCAGATCGAGGTAGAGGAAGAGGGAGGGGGAAGGCTGGAAATTCTGGTCAAGAGCCTAGGCATCAGCAGCAATCTAGGCAATTCCAACAGATGCAGCAACAACAGCCTCTGTTTGAGTTTGGTCAGATGCAACCCCAGTTTTTCAACAACCAGCCTCAGTTTGGTTTCCATCCAGGTAACATACCTCCTTGGGGTTTTCATGGCCCCTACCATGGATTCCCTCCTCCCCAATTTGGGATGCAATCCAACCAGTGGGTTGCCCCCCAGAACCCTCCTCAACAGCAAGATCTGAGTAATAGTAGTGAGCAGTCTAGTAAGCAGAAGAATCCCCCCAAACCCAAGAAGAAGGTAGTGGTGGCCCAGAAGGAGCCTTCTGTCCATATGACTCCTCCCCAGATGAGCTACATCAATGCCATCTGTATGAGCTGTGGGGAACCACGACACCACCAGGCCACTTATGACAAGCCTCAGATGTGCTTCATCTGCAAGTCTTTGGTGCACTCTGTCAAGAATTGCCTAGTTAGGAAAAGACCCAACCAGATAGCTAAATACATTGGAAGTGCTGCTACTGGCCTAGGGTTCTACCACATTGAAGCTCCTGAGGTGACCATTAACCCAATTGCTTCCACCAAGAATTGTGGAGTGGTCCTTGTGGAAGAAGGGTAAATTTCAAAAGATGAATTGGCTGACAGCTTTTCAAAGATCTACAAGACCAACTAGCCCTGGCAGATAAGAGAACTAGGGTGCAGTGGTTCTTTTCTAGTCAAGTTTCCCCCACATATCAATGTAGAACAAGTCATAGGTTATCCCAAGTTTGCTTTGGTCAAAGAAGGTGTGTGGGTCAAGGTAGAAGCATGGAATGAAGACCCAGAACCAGTGGAGACCTTATCTGACACTTGGTTAAAGATCACAGGACTACAGACTAAGTGGTGTGAGTGGAACATCTTGGACCAGACTGTGTCTGTGTGTGGGATCTTGAAGGATGTGGATTGGCTTAGTATTTTTAGGAATAATTCTAAGGAAGTGAGGGTTAAGATCAGGTGTAGAGACCCTTGTAAAATTCCATCCAGTAGGCTTTTTGATTTCCATGGGAGTCTGTTTTAGCTGGGATTCTCTGTGGATTTGGAGGCTGAAACTGATGACTTTCAAGAGGATGATCTACTAGGTGATGATCTTGAAGATAGGAACAAGGGAGGTGATTCTAATGGAGCTGGTCAATAAGGGAACATTGGATATATTAGACAAGGGGGAGAACTGGAGGACAGGGTGGAACTTCTGGACAACCTGGGGGTCCTCATGCTCCTACACCTGGCCAAGTGGATAAAACTAGGACCAGGGAGGCTAAAGGGATCAATCCATCTACAACAACTGAGGTCTTCCAGTTACTGGTGCAGAAAGGTTTGGTTGATAAAGAGGGTGGATTTGTGTGGGATAAGTCACCTGTAGATTGTAGAGTGCATACTGAAGTCCTTAAGTTATGGGAGGAAGAGGAACACAACTATATGTCTTTGGAGGAAAAGCTTACTCTAGTGGAGGATACACAGGATAAGGATGAGCTTCCACAACTACCTGAGTATATCATGCCTAGCTTTGAGATCAGTGATACCAAGGAGGTTTACCCAGCATCAAGGATTCTCAAGAAACAGAAAAAGTGGGGCCCTGTGCAACCAGTGAGGCAAAGCAATAGGATTGATAGATCCCAGAGTGTCATGGAGAAAGCACAGGAGAGGAAGAAAGTGACTAATCTGGAGGTTCCTAAAGGGATCAAAGGTATAATGTCTCAAAATCCCTTTAAAATTCTTGATGATCATGAATTGGATAACATGACCTCTGTGATTGGTCTAGAAATTAATGATTCAGATCCCCTGCATAGTTTAGTAGAAGGACTGCATCATAGTAGGCTAGATAATGATCTAAGTCAATAGGAAATAGATAGTGTGGATGATATTTGGACTGAAGTAGTTAGGAAATCTCGGGGCAAGCACCCTAGGAAAATGTCCAAATGTTAGCAGGTTTCTGGAATAGTAGAAGTTTGTCTGCTGTAGGTAGGAAAAAATAAATAGATGAAAATTTAATGCCTCTTAATCTAGATTATATTGGGTTTCAGGAAACTAAGGACTCCTTCAATAATTCCTTTTTGAAATCCATTCTAGGTAATAGGAATTTTGCCTGGAATTTCCTACCTTCTGCTGGTACTGCTGGTGGGATTCTAGTAGGTGTCAATCTAGACCTTTTTGAGGTTTTATCTTGGGAAATTAGGATTTTTTCTGTTAGTGTAGTAGTCAAGAATATACTAGATGAGTTTGTGTGTAGAATTACAACTGTTTATGGGTCTGCATATGAGGATAGGAAACAGGAATTTATTTCTGAATTACATGAACTTTTCCTCAATTGGCAAGGTCCTGCCATTATTGGGGGAGATTTCAACTTAGTTAGGTCTGTTGCTGATAAAACTAATCATAACATTAATTTTAGGTGGGCTAACAAATTCAATGCCTGGATTGAGATGTGGGCTTTGATGGAAATTGGTTTGGCTAATAGATGTTTCACCTGGAGTAACAACCAGGAGGAACAAATTATGAGTAGGATTGATAGGATTTTTTGTACAACTGATTTTGAAGCACATTTTCCTTTGGCTCATGCTAGAGCTCTAGCTAGAGTAGGGAGTGACCATACACCCATTATTTGGGATTCTGGGGAAGGGCACTTCCCAAAAAGGAGTAGTTTTAAGTTTGAGAAATGGTGGATTGCTAGACCTGACTTTAGAGATATTGTTACTAAAGCTTGGTCTTTACAGGTGAATAGTGCTAATACAGTAGATGTTTGGCAAGCCAAAGTTAGACTATTTAGAAGACTTGTTAAAGGGTGGAACCTGAATTTAGAAGCAGCTATTAGGAAGAATAGGAAAGCCTTGATGGCTCAGTATGATAATTTAGATATTAAGTCTAAAAATAATATCCTGACTGTGGAGGAGAAAGATAGATTCTCCTTTATCCTGCAAGAGATGAATAGTTATTGGATCATGGAAGAAACTAAGGCTAGACAAAGAGCTAGAGATAGGAATATTTTAGAGGGAGATAGGAACACTGCATATTTTCATGAAGTGGCTAACCAAAGGAGGAGGAAAAAGCTTATTCATGTTTTGGATGGTCCTGATGGCCCTGTCACTGATATTAATGATATGTTGAAAGTGGCCATAGACTTTTACAAGGAGATCTTTAGCTGGGAAGATAGACCTAATATTAGGATTAGACAGGACTTCTTTTCTGCTGAAGAACATGTTAGTGATGAGGAAAATGAGGCTCTAGAGGTCCCCTTTACTCTTGAAAGATTAAAGAAGCTGTGTTTTCATCTTACTCTGATGGAGCACCTAGGCTTGATGGGCTCTCTTTCATGTTTTACCAGTAGTTTTGGGATATTGTCTCTGGTGATTTGTTGAACATGTTCAATGCTTGGCACATAGACAATCTAAACATTTCTAGGATTAACTTTGCCATGGTCACCTTGATCCCTAAGGAGGAGGATGCTAGGACTATGAAGAAGTTTAGACCAATTAGTTTGCTAAATTGTTCCTTTAAAATCTTTACTAAAGTGTTAACAAATAGATTAGCTAGCATCATTGATAGGCTTATTGACCATCATCAATCAGCTTTCATTAGGGGTAGGTTCATTCTTGAGAGTGTAGTTACAACCCATGAGATTATCCATGAGGTTCATAGGAAGAAAGACCAAGGGATGGTCTTTAAAATTGACTATGAAAAAGCCTATGACAGGGTTAATATAGATTTCTTATATGAGTTGTTGGAAGCTAGAGGTTTTAGTACTTTGTTTATTAGATTGATTAGACAGATCACTCAAGGAGGCTCTGTTGGTGTGAAAATTAATGACACTGAGAGTAATTTCTTCTTGACAGGTAAAGGGTTGAGACAAGGAGATCCTATTGCTCCTCTGCTGTGCAACCTGTGTAGACATTTTCTCTAAAATGTTAGTTAAAGGGGCTAGACATAACCTGATTAGGGGGCTATGTCCTAATTTTGTTCCTAGAGGAGTAGCTTGTGTGCAATATGCAGATGACACATTACTCTTCTTGGAACATGATGAGAGAGTAGCTATTAACTTTAAATGAATCTTGACTTGCTTTGAGCAGATTTCAGGAATGTGAAATAACTTTCATAAAAGTGAGTTAATTCCCATTAATATGTCTTTAGAGGAACTTCAACCATACATTGACATCTTCCAATGTGTAGCTGGGGATTTCCCTGTTAAATACTTGGGGATACCTCTATTCTATATTAAACTAAGGAAAGAGGATCTGCAACCCCTCATAGAGAGTATTATTAGGAGGATCACTAGCTGAATGTGGCGCCCCGCAAAAACCACTACTAGAAAATCGCGTTGTTTTTGCGCATCGCATCATCATGACCGCATGCTCATGTCATCATGCCACATTGCATTTGAGCATCGTCATGTCATCTTGCATTTGCTTGCATAAAACTATTTTCGAAAAGCCTGGTGTTGTTTTCTAAACGCCCCGTCTTTAATTCAAATTAAAACCCGGGTCTCCAGAATATTTTGTTTTGTCTATCAACGGTTTGCAAAAGCCTCATTTTTAATAAATAAAATATTTAAATTATTTTTGGGAGGCAGCCAGCCAGGCCCGAAGCCCAGCCGACCACCTCTAGATAAAATCCTATCTACCCAGAAAAACACCCAAACCTTTTCTACCAAAAAACCCTACCCTATTTCCTACCCAGCCCCCTCCACCTCACCTGCACCAATCGGTGCTCGCCACCTCACCCAGCCAGCAACCACACCGTTGCCACACCTTCCCCTAGGCCCACTCCACCCTGCCACCTGCCGCCAGACCCACCAGCCCCGCGTGCGGTACACGCCACCGCCCGACACGCACACCGTGCGCGCAGAAAACCGCCCAACCCGCGACCGCACCCTGCACGCTGCCCCGCGCCCCTGTCCGGCCCCACCACCTGCCTCTCCCCACGTGGCCCACTGCCCCTGCACGTCCTTCCACGCCGCCCCATCCAACCGCGTCCCCCACCGACGCGACCCCGCCGCCAGACTCGCTCCGTCTCCACCCCGACGGACGTCGCCGCCCGCCGCCCTCCAGCGCCGGCCCAGGCCGCGCGACCCCGCCGTCGACATCGCCATGCCCTCCGCCGCCCGAGCTTCTCCTCGGCCCCCTCCGGTCTGGTCACGGCGTCCACCACCATCGACCCCGGCCCGCCTCCTCCTCGTCTGCATCGGCCCCGCCGTGGCCGCCCTCCTCCCCGTCCTGCGGCGTCCCGGCCGCCAGCGAGCGCCGTGTCGCGCCACCTCCTCCACGCTGACTCCTCCGCGTGGCAGCCTTGCTCCGCCCGCTCTGCCGACCTCGCGCGTGTCCATCCTCGCGCCCTGCCACGCCGGGCTCTGCCACTGCACGGGCCGCGGCTCCCTCTGCTGCCAGGCCGTCCGCCGCCACGGTTGGTCCCGTCTCCCGCGCGAGCAAAGTGTTGTGCCAATGCCTGCACCAAGTGTAGCCCCCGTGAGGCGTTACCCGGTTGATGTTTGAAGGTCGGCAGAGAGATGCCATGTTCTGTGATCCCGAGAAAAGTGAACAAGGCTTCCGATGCACTACACCGACAATACCGACACGAGTCGAGACCCGGGGAACTATGCAAGACCACGGCGCCGGGCCCGAAGACCGAACCTCGACACGCCAAGTTCGCCGAGACCCCCGTACCCGAAGGCCTTCGATGCGGAAACCCAAGATCTTCTCCTGGAGCGACAAGGTCTCCTTCACGGAACGCCAAGACCAGCTACCCGAAGACTACGTACCCGGAGAATCCCCGGGCGACGAGCTCTTCTACCTGAACCCGAAGACCGCAGATGCGACAAGTATTTCTTCCCGGATCTGATGCCCGAGAACCCGGACGCCAAGGTCGTCGACACGGATACGCCAAGTACGTCCTCGAGGACGCGAAGTTCTTCACCCCGGACGCCAAGTCTGACCCGACCCGTGGATCCGACAAGATCTTCACGACGACGAGATCGACATCGACTAGGGCGAATCCGGTGCGCCCTCGACGCCAAACCAAGTTCTTCTTCCTGGAATGCCAAGCTCTCCTCCGTTGTCCGAAAACGTTTCCGCCGAGACCGATCCCCGACGAACCCTGTCGAACCTGGAACCCCCGGAACCCAAGATCTTCCGAACCCAGATGTGTGAACCTTTTCCCGAGCCCCTATTTTATAAATGCTACATATAAAACTTGTTGCACATTAATTGATCATCTCGCATGCATATCATGTGGGTTGGGGGGCATTATGCCGTATCATCGCATGATTAAATATGGAGTCCATATGCGGAATATTGTTGTCTAATTCCGGACTCCATTTAACTTGGCGTAGTGAACCGATGCCATGTTTCACCCTGTTAATACAACATTTAAATTGCGGGAATTTCTAAATAACTTGAACCGTGTAATTAATTGTCGGGACCCCGGTTCCGCTTAATACTGTCTAGTTGCACCGCATCTGTGCCATGTCCTGCATCACATCATAAACATGCCGATTCTTCTGCCGTAGTATTAAATATTGCATCCGGTGTTTCTTCTAGTGTTTGCGTCTTCGCGGATTAGACCGATGAGTGGATGCGAGTATCGACAAGTTCTCTGGATATGAATCTCCGGCAGTGTTTCCCAGGCGAGCATCTCTCCCGCTTCTACCTATTTTGCATTTATAGTCTTTATTTCCTCCTGTTGATATATTGCTATCCGTGTCGCGATGCTTTAGTTTCCGCACCCCAGTTATATCCCGTGCAGCCTCTATATTGCCTTGGACACCTCCTATTACCCGTGTTTGGTAGATAGCTGGCCTTGCGAGTCGTAGACGCTTGCTCAGGTGTGATCTCGTGTTGTCAAGTACCACAATTGTTGGAACGCTGGCAGATGTTTATCGGTGGAGATGTTTATTGGTGGAGATGGTCATGTCTTTAATTACAACTATTAAATTGCTAGATATAAATAATGCAGAGGCATCGGTGGGCAATAGATGTTATTTGGTTCTTCCACGCTCACTTCTGTCCCGTAGGACTCCGAGTACTTGATACTTGTTCCTTGACTATTCGCACTATCCATATCCGGGAGGCCTTATGGACCCCCTTGAGCCAGAGCTTGATTCATTTCTATTTCTTGGGGCCACAAGTAGTTTGGGGCTTTATTACTATCCTGTACTTATGCCATGCTTTACTACTTTATTTAAGATTGTGCGTGGAGCACCTGTACTGTTTTGGATCACGCCACGTTTTCGCGGTATCGACAAGCCCAGTCACACTTTCGGGTTCCCAGTCGTTTATAGCCGTCGTCGCAAACCCTGGGTCCGTTCCGGAGCCGACCAACTTCGTTGCGGGTAGCTTAGTGGAGTGGCCCCCTGAAATATTTATGAATCCTGTGATCGCTTTGTCGTGAAGGCCTCGTTGGGTTTTGAGTTGGTTTTTCTGAGGTTGATCGAGTGTGTGTTGCTATTTGTGCACCCCTGCAGGGTAAAACTTTCTAAAAGCCGTGTCCGCGGTTATGGACGACTTGGAGCACAGTATCTCGATCATAGACAAGCATAACTAAAGTAGTGCTATAAATTTGACTTAATATGTGACTAGTAATCAGCTGCAACTATAACGGAATGGATACTAAAAATGCAAACAACTGGTGGATCTGCGGTGACATGTGTCATACTATACCTGCCTAGTAAGTATTGCGACTCCAAATGGAATGTGCTAAAAGTGCCAACAACTGCTAGGTTTTGGGATTCCTCAGGACTATTATATCTGACTAGTAAGCACTGCAACTACCACTGAATGGTAATTTAAAACTGCCCACTACTTCTGCTATCAGAATGACTCATCCTATCTATAGCTGATTAATAAGAGCTTCAACTATAACGGAATGAGTAAAATTGCCAACTGTGTGAGTTCCTCGGTTTGACTTCCTCGTTTGGTCTCGAGGGGAAAATACCAGGATGGGTTTGTTTGGTGTTAGCTTCAGGTTGGATCCGAATAGGTCTTTCTTATCCCTCTCTGATAACCGCTAGTTGTATCGAGTCTCTATGGGTTGTTTACTGCCGCTGCGCTGCCGCTTCAGCCCACCATACCTATGTAGGCGAGAGCCGCCGAATTCTAGCCTCGCCGTGTACTGGCCTCAGTACTGACGCTCCTCTTTTTTCCTTTGCCCTTTGTTGGCACCCCTTTTGTTTTAGCAGGTTTGACGTCGTTAGCAGGGTTACCCTTCCGGCTTGGCCTGGGCAAGGTTATGGACGCCATTGGTTATTCTTCAGGGCTCTTGGCCCCATTTGCATCTTGTCCGTAGTCGGACGCTCTATCGATTTCAAGGTGATTTGGATCTTTGTATTGTATATCTGTATTCTTGACTCGTGGAATCGTGTTGTATGTATATCTGTTCTGTGGGTCCCATCGAGGACTGTTGTGTAATGGTATTACTTCGTTTTCCACCCGCACGAAAGTGCCTGGTGGGCGTCCTTGAATCGTTTCTATGCGGGTTTGGCGGGAAGCGCTAAAACTTGCATAGGGCCGATTCGAGGGTGTTACAGAGTGGTATCAGAGCTCAGCAGTTGCGATACCCCACAAGTCCAGCCTATAGGATAACCTAGCTAATGGCCGAAGTAGAGTGTCAAAACTATTTTGCAAAATCGGTTGGATAGATCTGATTAGGTCTGATTTTACTCCTTACCCCTCTGCTGTTCTCCTCTTACCTCTGCGTGTTTTGGATATGTTCTCTTATCCTTTCTTCAAGTCCAGGATTTCTCGTGGTTGGTTTTCCGTTGTACCTTCAGGGTTTCTCTTCCTCTTTTGGTAACAGAGCTTCTACATCCGGACTTCATGCTATCGGAGAGATGCTTTATCTGTGGTACCATTCTGTGTTCCTTGTTTGTGCCTTCCGATGTTTTTCGACGCGACGACATCGTCTACGCTAGATCCGATGCAGAGTGGGCCTCACTCCTTGTTTGCGAATCTCGGTTGTCGAGATCTTCAGTCTGAATTCCGAGAGTTGGTTGCATAATTCTCCTATTCGTGTACAGAGTAATGTTTTGAGTGCGGAATGGAGTCATGACCATACCACTACTCTTATCATTCGCTTTGTACATTGAATTGGTGGATCAATGCAATTTTCACTCATTCCACGAAAGTTAAAGGTGGCCTTATCCTTTGAGACCTTTACCTTCGTCTTTGTTTCTCCGGAGTGTTCTCTCAACGAACGCGGACAACGACCTCTTGTTAGTGGTCTCACGAGGATCTACACAAAGCGAGAAGTTTCAGATCGCCGACCTTCTTTCCGGTACCACGAGGCGGATCTCGAGGGCGAGATCCATTGTTAGTGGTGTTGAATTGTGGCGCCCCGCAAAAACCACTACTAGAAAATCGCGTTGTTTTTGTGCATCGCATCATCATGAAAGCATGCTCATGTCATCATGCCACATTGCATTTGAGCATCGTCATGTCATCTTGCATTTGCTTGCATAAAACTATTTTCGAAAAGCCTGGTGTTGTTTTCTAAAGGCCCCGTCTTTAATTCAAATTAAAACCCGGGTCTCCGGAATATTTTGTTTTGTCTATCAACGGTTTGCAAAAGCCTCGTTTTTAATAAATAAAATATTTAAATTATTTTTGGGAGGCAGCTAGCCAGGCCCGAAGCCCAGCCGGCCACCTCCAGATAAAATCCTATCTACCCCAGAGAAACACCCAAACCTTTTCTACCAAAAAACCCTACCCTATTTCCTACCCAGCCCCCTCCACCTCACCTGCACCAATCGGTGCTCGCCACCTCACCCAGCCAGCCACCACACCGCTGCCACACCTTCCCCTGGGCCCACTCCACCCCGCCACCTGCCGCCAGACCCGCCAGCCCCGCGTGCGGTACACGCCACCGCCCGACACACACACCGCGCACGCAGAAAACCGCCCAACCCGCGACCGCACCCTACACGCTGCCCCGCGCCCCTATCCGGCCCCACCACCTCGAGCGGGAAACAGCGCGGGAGCTATCGCTATACCACCAGCGCCACATCAGGACCCACCTGAACTCCAACGTCCAAGGCCGCGTCCTAACTTCAACGATGAAAGCGACCTTGCACGCGCGGCTGAGCGCGAGTACTGCGAGAACGCGCCACCAGGTGGAAGCAACCGACCACCCGGCGCACCGGCGACCGGGGCCCCATCACCACCCATTGGTCGCAGGCCCCCTCCGGACCAGCCGCGGATCATAATCTCTCCAAAGGCGCGCGACGCCAACAGACTCCCACTCTACTCCACCCCGATGGACAACGTCGTCACGGTCGATGCCGCGGTCGCCAACCTCGACGTCCAGGGAGAATGCGCGCTGCAGATACAGTACGCCAAGGCTCTACTCGCCAGGGCCGTCGAGCAACAAGCCACGGGAGTCGACCCGCGGGGGCCAAATGTATTCCCGCTCCTCGGCAAGCAGGGCGGCCTCAAGCGGCCACCCCACCATCGCCAACGCCATGACCTTCCCACCACTGCAGCCCCTGGCGAACTAGCCATGGGCCGCCAACCCCGCGCTCTCCACGAACGAGCCACGACCGGTGAACAACACGGTCGCCGCCAATGGGCAGCCCATCAACGCCCGCACGCACATCGTCAACAACCAGGCTTGGTGGGCGGGCCAGCCCAACGACTTGAGGCACACCCTCAGTAATCACGGCGACCCCAAACCTAGGGGCTCGCTCAGCCGAGTCGGCCCCTAGTGCTTCAGACCTATGATCCGAGGGGAAAAGTACCCCCGCCAACTTCAAGGCGCCCAAGGAGATCAAAAAGTACGACCCGACGTACGATCTAGCGGTCTGGATGGACACATCCTCATGACGATGGGAATCGCCGGCCACACCGACCTGCTAGCCGCTTTCTACCTCCCCCTGATGATGGAGGGTGCGACCCGGCAATGGATCAACACCCTCCCTGCCGACAACATCGACTCTTGGGAGGAAATGCGGGATGCCTTTGTCAGGCACTTCGAGGGCTCCTACACCCGCGCCACCACCATGGAGGACCTGGAGCAATGCATCTAGGGACAACGTGAGTCGACCCACCACTGGATTCAAAGGTGGCAGGAACTGTGGATCAATGCCTCCACTGGATTCAAAGGTGGCATCCACCCGGACACGGCGATACATTGCTTCAAGAACGCGTGCCGGTACGAACCCCTGGTCGCTAAGATCAAGAGGGTTTACCGGACGCTCGAGAACATCCCCGACCTCCTCAAGATCGCCAAGTGCTATGCGGAGGGGGACCCCAACCAGGACTCCGACGATGAGTCGGGAGGAAGACGCCGCACTAGCGGCCACGACAGTGGACGACAGCGAGACATGCGTGTTGGAAATATGCCCTAGAGACAAATAGTAGTAAGGACTATTATCATATTTCATATAGTTTATGATTAAGTTTTATATCATGCTATAACTGTATTGAGTGGAAACATCAATACACGTGTGATATACAAACAACCAGGGGTTCCTAGTGAAACTCTAGTCACTGGTTCATTGGTCAACAGATGATCATGTTTCCTGATCATGTGGCATTTATGCCAGTTGGAAATGAAGTCATCTCATTCCGAGAATGAGATGATGAACCAATACCCAACCTAAACATCGTGACCCGATCATGTCACGAAGTTCAAGTTACGATGATTAGAAATGGATCCTCGTAGACTATTCCTTGGACCGTGAGGCTATATCAATCAATGTCTCTCGAGAGTGCTTAGATAGCATCAAGCACCACTTGGTAATACAGGGGTTATAAAGGTGTGTTTAGGTACTCGGAGGAAACCGTAGAGGCAATACATGTCAAGAGCGGGATTTGTCCGTCCATGTGACGGGAAGATACTGAAGGGCCCACTCGGAGATGTTATATCCAATAGCTGCGCATCGTGTGATTTGATCACGGGGATATCGCTTGTCGGAACGAGTCAAGTAGCATTGTTCTACGAGATTGAACATGACATGGTGCTATCATTGATCAGATCTCGGGCAATGCAAATATCGAGAGACAAAGGGAATAAGACACGACTGTCCCGGTTCAAACGACAAAAGATCTTCGTGGAACGCACAGGGGTGACATGGCCATCTAGGTCCCTCTGTTGATCATTGGTGCAGGTGTGTCCCGACCATGTCTAGAGTGTTCCCGAACCATGTGGTATCACGCTTAAGGGCTTGATGATTCTTAGAGAGTGTTTATAGGATCGGTAGAATCATCGAAGAATAATAGAGGAAAACCAGAAGGGTTTCTGTAAGTCTGGAGGATGTCCGGAGTGGAGGTGGAAGTGTTCCATAGCCATGGAGGCTGAATAATATGTGAATGAATGTTAAATATTGATTTAATCATTTATTCATAATTATTTAATATAGAGAAAAATCAATTTAAATGTTCAAAGGCTTAATGGGCCAATTCCCGGAGGGGACAGGGCCCATTAGGGAAAGGAGAGAGGGAGAAGGGGCCAAGGGGGTGGCCGGCGCCCTAGTGGGCCAGCCCCCCGCGCGGGGCCCATGGGGGTGGCCAGCGGTGCCACCCTCCCCCTCCTCTCCTTTAGTCCCACCCCGGGACTTTGAGGGAGGTAGTACCCCCTCCCCCTATATATAGTGGGGGTATTTGGCCAAATAAAATACACCAATAATCAATAAAGGTCTTCTCACTTTTGGGAGGACCTCTAATTGATATTTTCTCTCTCCCCTCTCTCTCGTGACCATGGTCCCAAGTCTGGACTACGCGAACGAGAGATATCTTCACCGCGGAGCGCCGTCGTGCTGCGGGATTCAGATCCGGGAGCTCTACTTCCGCAACTGCTGCTGGATCAGGGAAGCGGGAGTCATCGCCAGGCACCAGACGCGTGTAACTCCCTATGAGGTGTCGCACTTGAGGCACTCAATTCGTTGGAGCCAAAGGAGCGCAAGGACTTCATCACGACCTTGAGGTCGCCTTTGGCTCGTCTACATCAACCACGCTCTCCTGAGTGTTGACAACGCTTTTCAGTCTTCAAGGGTAAGTTCGTGAAAAGCCCCTCCCGTTACTGTATTACTAATAGATAGGTCCTGGCAGCTTCAGGGGTTCAGGGGCGTAGAGTAAAATTTATTGTTTCATACGCGTAACCCCAACAATGCGCTATAGCAACACTCGCATCACCGGCAAGCGCCGCATGGATGGGCGACTCGACTTCATCGCCAACGCTGGCTACGGCCAACGCAACCCCAAGAGCTACCGCCGCGACGGAGGAAACTACCATGATAGTGGAAATTACTGCGCGAACAACGCGGTGAGGCCAAAATTCGACCCCGCTGCCTTGCTCAACCAGCCCTGCATCTACCACAGCAGGGAGGGAAAACCCACCACCCATACCACCGCGAACTGCCATTCTCTCAAAGAGATCGAAAAGGCAAGGCAAGCAAGGGAGGACCCCAACAACAACACACTAAGGGACAACGGTAACGCCGGCGGGTTCGGACACGCCGCCGGCTCGCTACACACCTTCACCAGGCTCGGCACCAAACGCGAGAAGAAGGTCCTCGCATGCGCGGTCGCTGTCAATGCGGTGACCCAAGTTGACGTCCCCCGCTTCCTAAACTGGTCCGAGCAAAGCATCACCTGGAGTCGCCAAGATCACGTGCCCAGGATCGAATATCCAGGGCGAGTCGCCCTGGTGGTCAGGTCCAAGGTGGCCGACTACTGGCTGCCCAAGACACTGATGGACGGCGGGAGCTCCATCAACATCATGTACCTAGACACGTTCAAGAGACTCCAGCTCCCAGAAGCAGCCATCGAGCCAACCCTGACAACCTTCCACGACATCATCCCCGGTCAGAAGGTGTACCCGATCGGAAAAGTGACGCTGCCAGTCACCTTCGGCACACCGGCAAACTACCGCACGGAGAGGACCGTGTTCAAGCTGGTGAACTTCCGCAACCCCTACCACTGTGTCTAGGGTCGCTAAACGTTCGCCAAATTTATGGTGACCCCACACTACGCCTACAACATGATGAAGCTTCAAGGGCCAAGCGGCATCATCACCGTCGACGGCGACCCCGATATGGCCATGGAATGCGAGGACAAAGCGCTGAGCTCGCCGACGCCGTCATCACCGTGGAGACCGATCACGTGGAAGAACTCACGAAGTACGCGGGAAACATCAATAAGGACGACCCCACCATACTGAAGAAGCCAACTGCCGCGAGTTCCACGTTCGAGGCGACCACACACACCCGCACCGTCGAGCTTGTCCCGGGTGACTCCAGCCAGATGGTCACCATCGGGACGCACATGAGCCCCGCATAGGAAAGCGCGCTCATCGAGTTCCTCCGTGAGAACCGCGACATCTTAGCATGGAAACCATCTGACATGTCAGGTGTCCCGAGGGAACTCGCTGAGCACAAGCTCAACGCCGACGCCAAAGTGCGACTAGTAAAGCAATCGCTGCGGCCCTTCAATGAAGAGCGTCGTCGAGCAATCGCCAAAGAAGTATGGCGCCTGCTAGCCACAGGCTTCATTCGGCCAATAAAATACTCCAAGTGGCTGGCAAACCCAGTCTTGGTCCTAGAAAAGAACAACACGTGGAGAATGTGTATCGACTACACCAACCTCAACAGCGCCTGCCCGAAGGAGGAGTTCATCCTACCATGCATCGACCAGATCATCGACTCGACCGTGGGATCAGAGTCGCTGTGCTTCCTCGACGCGTACTCTGGTTACAACTAGATCAAAATGCCGGTCAAGGATGAGGAGAAGATGGTGTTCATCACGCCATTCGGCGCCTTCTGCTACACGGCCATGACGTTCGGGCTCAAAAACGCCGGCGCCACATACCAAAGGTGTATGCAGGAGTGCCTTGCGAGCCAAATTGGCCGAAACATTCACGTCTACATCGACGACATGGTGGTAAAATCCACCCGCCAGGACGAACTGCTCGCCGACCTGGCCAAAACCTTCGCAAACCTGTGGAGGTACAACATCAAGCTGAACCTAGGAAAATGCACCTTCGACATCCCCACCGGACAGCTCCTGGGATATGTAGTCTCCAAGTGAGGCATTGAAGCCAACCCCACCAAGATTGACACCATCGCGTGACTCGGGAAACCCGAGTGCCTGCACGACGTCCAGAAGTGGGTCGGGCAAGTCGCGGCTCTCAGTCGCTTCATTCCCCGACTAGGCGAGAAGGCAATGCCCCTCTACCGCCTGATGCGCAAGAACCCCACGTTCCAATGGGACGCGGAGGCGGACGATGCACTCAAAGCGCTCAAAGAAGTGCTACTCGTGGCTCCACTCCTTGCCGCTCCAATCGACAAAGAGCCAATGCTCGTCTATGTGGCGGCCTCCACTTGAGTCGTCAGCACCGTGATGGTCGTCGAACGGCCAGAGGAGGGCAAGGAGCGCCCCGTATAGCACCTTGTCTACTACATCAGCGAAGTCCTAACGGACTCACGACAATGCTACCCGTAGTACCAGAAACTGCTATATGCGGTATTCCGAGATCAACGGCGACTCCCCCATTACTTCCAGGAGCACCCAATCACGGTGGTCTCCTCCGCACCACTGTAGGACATAATACGCAATCGCGAGGCAACTGGGCAAGTTGCCAAGTGGGTCGTCGAAATCGGCATCCACAACATCAAATACGATCCCCGCAAAGCGATCAAGCCACAAGCACTAGCTGATTTCCTCGCAGATTGGGAAGAAGTACAACAGCCGGGGAAGCTACCATACCTCCACTACTGGTCGCTCCATTTCGACGGCTCCAAGAATGCCGACGGCGCAGGGGCCAGGGTCATATTGACCTCCCCTAAAGGAGACAAGCTCCGCTACGTTCTCCACCTGAACTTCAAGCCCTGCACCAACAACATGGCAGAATACGAGGCCCTCCTTCATGGCATGCGGGCGTCCAAGGAGATGAAAGTCAACCACCTACGGTGCTATGGCGACTCCGATCTAGTCACCGGCTAAGTCGCCGGAACCAGCGATGCCGTCTCCCCAACAATGATAGCGTACCGCCAAGCGGTAGACCACCTGGGAGGACACTTCGACAGCTACTCCGTCGAGTGGATCGACAGGCGAAAGAATGAGGAGGCAGATGCCCTTTCTCGCATCAGGTCGGCTCGGCAAACGCCACCCACAGGCGTCTTCCTCGACATCATCCACAAACCTTCGGTCTGCCCATCGAAGGAGATCGACATCGGGATACCACTACAACCCGAGCCAGCCCTAGTCGCCATGATCGTGGAGCCCAGCGACTGGACCGCACCGTATGTCGCCTTCCTCGAGCACAAGATCCTCCCAAGCAACGAGACGGAAGCACAAATGATTGTGCGCCGCTGTAAGTCCTTTGTCATCATCAACGGCGAGCTCCACAAACGCAGCGTGACTGGCGTGTTCTAGCGCTGCGTACAGCCAGAAGAAGGTCACAAGATCCTCTAGGACATCCACGCTAGCGACTGCAGCCATCACGCCGGCACCAAGTCGCTGGTCGCCAAGGCCATGCAGCACGGTTTCTACTGGCTCACCGCGCACTCCGACACCACCAACATCGTCCAACGATGCGTCAGGTGCCAGATGTACGCCAACCAGACACACCTTCCTGGTTCGGCACTCAAGACCATCCCCATCACATGGCCATTCGCTGTATGGGGCATGAACATGGTTGGCCCGTTCAAGAAGGCCCCATCCGGCTCCACCCACCTCTTGGTCGCAGTTGACAAGTTCACCAAATGGGTCGAGGCCAAGCCGATCAAAAGTGTGACGGAAAGACGACCACCAAGTTCTTACGCGAGCTCTTCTACCGGTACGGCTACCGGCACAGCATCACAACGGACAACGGTACCAACTTCGCCAAGGTGCCATGGCAGAATTCTGTGAAGAACACGGCATACGACTCGACCTCGCCCCAGTCGCCCATTCGAAGTCGAACAGCCAAGCAGAACGCGCCAATCAGAGCGTCCTCCACGGGTTCAAGCCGAGACTCCAAGTACCCCTCGAGCACACCCCAGGATGCTGGGTCGAAGAGCTCCCCTCTATAATATGGGGAATCCGCACCTCCATTAACCGCTCCACGGGGTTTACACCCTTCTTCATTGTGTACTACGCCGAAGCCGTGATGCCAACCGACCTGGAGCACGACTCACCTCGAGTCGCCAACTACGTCGAGGCGACAAACGATATTGCCTGCCAAGATAGCATCGACCAGATCGACGAGGGACGCGACCTGGCTCGCTCCCGCACCGCCATCTATCAGCAGGGACTCCGCCGCTACCATAGCCGCCAAGTCCGGACCCACACCTTCCAGGAGGGTGATTTGGTCCTACGACTGGCTCAGGACAAGAAGGGCATGCGCAAACTCTCCCCCATGGGAGGGGCCATTCACCATAGGGTGAGTCCTTGGCAACGACGCCTACTACCTCATCGACATATTAGGCGACGGCCAGCTCAAGGTCGGGAGGCCATGGAATGTGAACCTTCTCCGAAAGTTCTATACGTAGAACTCAAACTTGTACCCAGATGATATATAATGAAATTCATTTGGATCACACAAATTGTGCCACTCGCACTCGTACAATTAGCAATATGCTACCCATGGAAGTCAACCCTTGGTCGAGCGACCGACACGGCTAAGTAGTGCAGCCCAAGGGCACCGAAAATATTCGGGCCTTGTGTCGTCCACGAATACACCAACCTAGAGCCACCATCGGAGTCGCCTAGCTCGACTAGCCCACCGGGCCAAGACAACCGGTATACGCTTCTCACAGCGACCTGTCCCTCCCATCCTCGCGCAAAGCGACTCGAACGGTTAAGTACCAGGTACGGGGACTCCGCAAAAATGGAAACCCTCACGCGGCTCGGGAACACACCAAGTAAGAGAGTTGCCTTGGACCCGCCCATCGATTGGTTCTCCGAGCCAGGGGAGGAGACGCGTTACAAACAACACACCAGTAACTCGCAACAGGCACGCGCCCAAAAACGGCTAAGTACTACACTCGGGGACTCGCCTACAAACAATCCCACTCGCTCTCGGGGACTCGCCCCATCAGAAGATGCAAGGGACAAACAACACAAAACCCAAAGAAAACACATATGTATACAAACGAGTTATACCCCATTAAAGGGCGGACGCGCTCGGGGACTCGCTCAAACAAATAAGTTAAACACACCACACAATTAAGCTCGCATTGCGTGTCGATCGACTCCTCTTATTCCCATACAAAATGTTGTTCATATTACAAAAGTCACCACTTGGCATAGCTTACAAACTGCCTAGAGAGGCTATCTATTTCTTAGGCCCTGATGATGAAGAATGCCCACCACCCTTGACGCTGACGAATGTTTGCCACGGGTTCGTCGGGTAGGTCGTCAGCGACTTCGATAGTGCCGACCAGAAGGGTTGCTCCGACTTCAGGTCACGATGCTCTGGCTCGGGGTCGCCAGGCGCCGCCACCGTTTCCTGGTACGGCAGCAAGTCCACCATCGCAGCACCCGATCAGCAAAGGGGGCGGCTTTGGCGGTCAGCTTCAACAACTCCAACATCTCCACCGTACCAGTCGCCGAAGGGTAGCCGCTGGTGACGTCGTCAAGATCGAAGTCATCGGGGAAGTGGGCAAGCCCTAGACTCAATGCCGTAGTGGCCCCGCGCCTGAAAGGCGAGCGTGCCATCCACTCCACGATGCTGGGCACCTCCTCCAAGTAGCGCCATACTTTAGTCAGTCCCCCAGGTATAACCTCTATGGGGGACATCCCTTGAAGAACCTCCTGGACGCACAACACTGAGGCGGTGGAAGCATTCACCGCCGCAGTCACACACTGCGAGGAGTCGAAGGTCTGCACCACCGGATCACTTTGCCCTATCACAACTGCAACTTCAGGCGTCAGTGCCACTACGGAATTCCCCACTCGGGGACTCACCACACACATCAAAAAGAAGAGCAACGACTCACCGAGGAGCTTCCGGCAATTCTCGGTGACATGCTTCTCCAAGGCGGCGTGATCGCTCGGCAGCCCAAGGATGATCGAGTCCGCATCCTTCCGCTCCTCCTCAGCCGCAGTGACTGCGGCCTTCGCCCTATCCTCAGAAGAGGTCAAGGCCGCCTTTGCCACCTCCAACTCCTTGATCTGCGAGTCGACACACCCATTCACCGCGTTCAGCTTGGCAACTGGGACGTATCCTTCTTGGGCCTTGCCAATCGCAGCAGGAAGACCATCTGAACAGAACAGAAACAACCGTCAGCACTCCGGATCACCAGCAGCTCGCCAATAGTCTCCTAGAGTCGCCGGTTCATCTGCTGCGCCACGCGCAGATCACGCTCCAGACGTTCCCTTGCGGCCGGCCGATCAGTCGACTCCCTTTGCAAGCCCTATAAGCAGAACGAAAAATTAGCGATCGCAAAAACACAAATTCAGTTTCTAGCCGCTGGAATTCAGCGACTAGAAACTCGGGACTGGCGACTAGACAAAATTCAGTTCCTAGCCACTGAAATTCAGTAACTAGAAACTCGGGGACTGGCAACTAGAAGAAACTAAGTGCCTAGCCACTGAAATTCAGCGACTAGACACTCGGGGGCTGGTCGTACCTGAATAGCGGCGCCGAGCATATTGTGAAGTTCTCTGGCATCCGTCGAAGGGACCACAAAGGAGGTACGCCCATGATGAGACCTAACGTCCTTGTCAACAATCTCCGGCATCTGCGGAGACTGGTTGTCCGCCACGCCTGGAAAACCCTTCGCCATGAAGCGCGGAAATGTCGCAGAGGCCCTAGCTGGGACACTAGTCATCGGGGCCGACGATTCCGTCAGCGGAGCCCCTTTTGCTAGCTCCGATTGGGTAACCGCTACCTCCTCAGCGCCTGCGGCGGAATCATTCCCCTTGGCAATATCTCCTGCCTCGACGTTGTCTGCACCTCCTTTCTGCTTCTTTGCGCCCTCCGCAGGCGCGGCGTGTGCAGTAGGCTTCCTCTTTTTGGGGAGGTCGCCTTCCCTTGCGGTGGCGATTGGCGGAATCTTCGCCATCGAAGGACGACCAATCTTCTTGACGCTAGACCTGCCAAACCTCCAAAGTAATCTTAGAAATCACACAAAAAGGATCAATATTTGGAAGGAAGAACTCGAAGCTTGCTTGGCGACCGGAAGAACGTGCAACCCCGTGCTGATGTGAGCGGGTTGTCTAATTCCAGCCCCAGTTTGCACGTGAGGCCTCTCTCGCAGACATCCGAAGCCCATGACATCGCAGGCTTCCTTGATGACGAAGCCGCGGTCGCTAGAATCTTCGGCTCTGAAGACACGGCCATTCTCGAAGGTTGCCGCGACTTCGAAACCACGGCCTCAGCTACTTCCTGCTCTGGCACCGTCGAAGCTGTCGGCGCGATCACCGCGGGAGGGACTTATACCGCCGCTTCGGTGTCCTTAGCCTCCAATCCCGTCATCGGAATCGTGCCCTCTGGGATCTTGTGCGAGGTTTCGGCCGCGTCATCATCAGATTTGTCATCTGACTCAAACACCATCGCCGACCTAGACGGCGACGCTGGCTTCTTCGCAGGCGACTTCAGGATGCGTGCGGACTTGGCCGGCGCGGCCGTGCACCGAGAAGTGTGCTGTTGCACGATCTCATCACCTTCTTCGTGCTCTTCGAGACTACGACTCGCCTCGAACTCGCGCTGATTCTGCATGCGAGTCTTGCAGGCCATGGGCGCTGGGGGAGGATCCTCCCTCTCTTCCTCGTCGCCTTCGGAGGACTCTCCTTTGGAGGCCTCTTCGAGCTCCTGGGGAACCTCTTCATCGAGCGGGGGAAGCCAACCCTCCAGAACCTGGAACAACTGAGAGTAGCCACAAATAAGCATCAGATGATGCGGTTGCAAATTGCACCGCAGGAATCACGACCGAAAGGAAATTGGGGAAGGAAAACTTACCGTGGGAGCTTCATTCTTCACGGGAATGTACGGGCAAGCCCGGCCGACTTGGTTGTAAATTCCACGTCGGTGATCTTCTTCAGAGCGGCCTTATAATCTTCGGCCTCCCACAACTCTATGCTGGTCCGGGAGGGGTCGTGCTTCCTGCTGTACTCATACATCCCATGCGGCCGAGCCGCTAATGGAACCAGACACCGCCCGAGGCAACAGTTGTATAGGTTGATCGATGACATCCCCTGGTCCTTCAGCCTCTGGATCTGGTCCATCATTTCTGCGACGGCCATCCTCCGGTCATCGAGAAGCTTGTTCGCTACCAGCCGGCGAGGCTCGCTCCTCTCTGCGACGAACTCGGCTAGCGCCACTTCGCTAGAGGGAGTGGAATCCTTCATGTAAAACCAACTATTTTTCCACTCGCTCGCGACCTTCTTCGGCAGCAGAAGCTTGATGAAGTTAGCCTTCGGCTTCAACTGAAATGTGACGCCTCCACCAACATCAGGCCGCTGGACACCTCGCGTCCGATGCGGCCGTGGAACAGCTCCATCCACAACGGGAAGTACGGCCTGCAGCCGAGATAACATTCGCAGAAGGTGATGAAGATCGCCAGCTGCTCGATGCTGTACGGACCGAGGTCCGATGGCTTGATCGCGTAGTACATGTAGAATCACGGGAAGAATAGCGAAGTGGGGAACCCCAAGCCCCTCTCCAAGTGGCTTGGATAGAAAATGAACTCGCCGGCACGCGACTTTGGCTCGATCTCGGAAGGCACGGGGACCCGCCAGTTCCCCTTACGGAGAACTCTGGCGTCCTCGAAGGACTTGAGCTATGCCGCGATGCACTTGGATTTCCCCCACGAACCCTTCGGTGGCGCCATCAGGAAGGCTACAGGGTCGCTTAGTCTGGAGAGATTGGATCGAAGGAAGACAAAAGAAATGAGTGCGCGAGAATGAAGAATGTGGGGAAGGATCAGCAGGATTGATCTGTCACTCCCCTTATAAGGAGGTACTACCCGCCAATCTTGGGGTAGCCGTTACCCGCGATAATTGTGCCGAAGTTACCGTTGGAATATCCGACAGATAGTTTGACCAAGTTGATGGTCCAACTCCTCCATTCGACTTGCTTGCAACTGAGCCCTGTCCATTCGTCGAAGCAGTGAATTGATAGCTGTTGCATTCACCGAAGCAACGACTGAGAACCCGGGTAAAATTTCCTTGGTCTCGGTGGAGTCCACCGCCAATTCGACTGGGCGTCCAAATTGGACTCGCCTACTGCGACTGCCAAATGAACACCTGCGTCTGAATAAACGATGGCCTCTGGGACTACTGATGGGGATATGCCAAATGGGGTATGCCCAGTAGGACGTTCCGATTGGGCCAAAGGTCTCGCGAGTGGGCCTACAGGATGGCGACTGGAATGCGACTAAAGAGAAGGCCTGGTGACTGGAGACTAGAGGCCCAGAAGCGTACTCGAAGCCCAGTCGGATTAGGTCAAAGACTCCAAATACATATCTTGTTCGGTTGTAAACTGTAAACCCTAGCGAGGTGCCTCATATACAAACCTCCCTAGGGTATCTTGAGGACTTACGTTCCATCATACACCCCTTCAAGCGACTCGCTGCTTAGACGCCGTGCTCACCACCCCTGTAACTCGCTCTCCATGAATCTAATCTAGCAGGAGTAGGTCTTTACCCTCCGGGGGGCGAACCTAGGTAAACCATGTGCATCCGCCCCCATATTGCACCGCAGATGGCCACCAGCTCTCGCCCCCGATTCAATCAATCGCTGCCAGTAGCAGCGACCGCCGTGGCCATTTCCACGACATTATTTTTTTAAATTCCAAAAGGAATATATGAAATAATAATAATAGACCTAAATTTATTTACCTAAAATTCTATTTATTATTTTTATTGAGTAGAGGATATTTGTGTGAGTTCATAGATATATTATTTATATTTTTAGGATTTTTATTTATTTTTCTAGAGATGATTTTGTTTCAGGGGCTTATTTGTATATATTATATTTAGATAAGTATTTTAAGACACGGGCCCGGCCCATTGAGCAGGACCGGTCCAACCAGACCCGGCCCACCTGGGCTGGTCAAAGCCACCTGGGCTGTACTGGGCAGCCCACCAGCCTAGTACCCCCGCACGTTCACTCTCTCCATCATCTCTCTCTCGCGATTCCCCACGCTCGCTCGATGCCGCCGCCGCCGCTGCGCGCGATTCTGGCCAAGCCCGACTGCTATGCAGGACGACACATTCGACGCCGCTGCACACTGTTGTCCTGGCCGATTCGACACTGGTGCCCTCTGCTAGCCACACTGACTCCACCCTATGGCTAGGGTTTGGGCTCCGCCGCGCCCTCGATGCTCCGGTGCTCATTCGATGGTGCTGGTACTGTTCTCCTTCTTCGGCCGCCTCCAACATGTGCTGGTGTGGGTTCTAGCGCCCCTTTAGGGTGCTCCCCGTGCCGCCGCTCCTCTCTGCTGCCGGCCTCCTCTCTGCTTCCTCTTCGATAACCTTGTGAGGACCATCGAGTAAGTCTTCCTTTTCACCACTCTCTGTGCTCTCTCTGTGTGCTCTCGCAGTTCTCTCTCTATGTCTGCCCTCGTAGCGTGTTCTCTCTGTGTGCTTGCAGAGAAGAACTAGGGTTCTTCCCTGGTACTAGGGTTCAATCCCCATTGCTGTGTGTAGTTGTAGCTAATGAACTACTTCATCCTCACCCACTGTGACTAGCTTTGTGGGCTGATGGTATATACTATTGTGGAATTGTTGGCAGTGATTGCTGTCACTGTTAGCCTGATGCCTGAACCTTTCTTACTATCAGTGTTAGTCTGATGCCATTGGCAATGTTGTGATTAGAAACATAGCCTCTGGCTATGGTGGATGTGTTTCAAGGTTAAGGTTCAGAGTTCATCCCTTGTTTAATTATCTATGAGGAACCTTGATGAACTTTTGTGAGGATATATAGATATGTGTGCATGCTTCCTAATCTGTGATGTTAGGAAGATGATTAAACACTTCTATTTTCTAAGATGGTTTGACTGTGAAATTTCTTGTTTGGGTTGCCTAGTTAGACTAGGTCTTGTGACACCCTCTCTGAGTGCACACAAAATCTGGCCTTGTTCTAGGTTTTTCCCGAACTGTGCTCTGTATTGGGCTTATACTGTAAGCATTGAAGAACTTTTATCCACTATAGTGTTTTACTTGTTTAATATATTGGCCTATGATACTGGATTGAGGCACCTCTAGGTAAAAACAGATGATTTTTACATGTTGCCTCCCTTCCCATATGTTTCACGTGTTAGTTAAATAAATGATTCCTAAATCCTTTTAGGAAGATGATTTGTGGGTTTAAGAAAATGGAATTGAGCTTGTACTCAAGAACCACTGAACCTACTAGACATAGAGGTGCTACCCTCTGGGGATGTGCCCTATAGCCTAGCAGCTGTGGTTAATATCTACCTAGTAAAAACTAGATAATAGGATAATGATGCTGGTCTGAAGCCCTTTGTGTAGGAACACATGCTATATAGTGGTAGTTAATGATTTCTAATGATGAAGTATACACCCCACTTGGATGCATCTTCGAGGATCCTATTTATCCAATAAATCCTTGCTTATTGAATGGATAAAATTAGATACAAAGTAGATTTGCTTTATGAATCACCAACCTGTTTAATACTTGGTGTTGATATGTGCTTGCTACCTTGTCCTAGTCTTTTGGAGTTGCTACTCCCTCTTTTCCTTGCTCTGCACTTCCTAATCCACCCCCATCAAGGTCACCCTCTTGTTGTTGATCTGATTGGTTTATCTTTTGTGGATCTGGTAATACTTGAGGTGATGTTGGTTGTGATCTTGATGGCTTGTGATTATATGAAGCTGAGGTAAAAGCTAGCAGCTATGTTGTGGTCGTGTGACCACTTTTATGTGTATTGGGCTACTATTGTTGTGTTGACAACACACAAGATGCATGCAGTGACCAAGCTGCTTACTAGTGGGCTTCACTGGACTCAAGTTCAATGGCTAAGATATTTGACTATCGATTGGTTCAAATGGAAGTTGATATTATCCTTAGATTTGTTATTTTCCTCTACTAAAATGGTGAAACTTGCCCCAGGCCAAGGATGTTGTACTGAGGCCAAAGTGTTGATAAGAATAGATTTACATTTGATGGTTTTTAACCCTTGTTTAATTTAACTTGCTCAATGAGGAATGGAAAACAGTGCATTACACTATTTGAAACTGAGAGCAATCTAACACTAACCTACTTCTTTGTCTATTTCAATTTTCGTCTTATTTGCAGGTACAAGTTCAGGTGAAAGATTAACAAGATTTAGACTAGGTTTAATTTTGGACTAGTCTATTAACTTTCATTTGTAATCTTTTTCTTTTCCTCTTTTGTAAAGAACAATGTAATATATTTTTATTATATATAAAAAGCTTTTACTTCCTTGCAATGTGTCTCTGTAATGTTCTTTCTTCATAAATGTGTGTATTTATTTGTTACTTGTTGAATAAAGGAAAGAATAAAGAAATACGATTTTGAATTATATATTTGTATTATTGTCCATTTCCTTTATTATTTTATAATTGGTTAATACTCAAACAATAATAATAACTAAATCTTTTTGGAAATCAAACAAACACTATTACTTCTAGTTCACTATTCTTTTTAAATTATTCAAACTATTCAAATATGAATTCAAATTATCCACCCAAATTCATAATATTTCCTAAGGTTCATGTCAGAATTCATAGCATACACTCCTGAGAGCTTAACCCTAACTCAAAGTAGTGAAAGAAACTCTAATCTCCCCAGGGTTTTGTTTGGCGAAAAATTTACCCCAGTTTTAAAGATGAATGCATGCACATGCACAAATTTCTATTTATACCTTCGTTGGTTTCTAAATGCTGGGATGTTATAGTCTCCCCCTTAAATTAAACTTTGTCTCAACGTTTTACTTATGCGTACCTGAATAGTTCTAGATAGGCTTCTCGCAGGTCATCCACTTTTTCCCAGGTTGCTTTCAGTTCAGGATGATCTGCCCACTGTATTTTGCAGTACTTAATAGCTCTATTCCTTAACCTTTTTCTAGTTCTCTTCCAAAATCTTACAAGGTTTCTCGACATAAGTCAAATCTGCTTGCAATTCAATCTCTTGATGCATGATTGCATCATCAGGAACTTTAAGACACTTTTGGAGTTGTGATACATGAAAAACAGTATGAACTTGAACCAGCCTTGTTGATAACTCTAAAGCATATGCATTATTTCTATTCTAGCTCAGTATTTTGAATGTTCGATATATCCTGGACTTAATTTTCCTTGTACTCCAAATATTTTAACTCCTTTCATTGGGCTAACCTTGATATATACCATAAATCCCACTTCTAGAAGCCACACTCTTCGACTCTGATCTGCATAACTCTTTTGACGACTTTGAGCTATCTTTAGTCGATCCCTAATGATGTCAATAACGTCTTGCTTTTCTTTGATATAACCAGGTGCAAAATCTTTGCTACTACCTGATTCATACCAGCATATTAGCGATTTACATTTGTGACTATAAGGTACCTCATATGGTGCTTCCTTCAGACTACTCCGATAGGTATTTTTGTAAGAAAATTCTTCCAAAGGTAGATGTTCTTCCCACGATCCTCCAAAATATAAGGCGCATGCTCTCAGCATATCTTCCAAGATTTGGTTAGTTCTTTGTGTCTGACCTCTGGTCTCTTGATGATAAGATGTGCTGATATCCAGTTTTGACCCGAGTGATTCATGTATTTGCTTCCAAAATGCGGAAGTAAACACATACCCTTTATCTGATACAATCTTTTTGGGTACACCATGCTTACTTACAATCTCCTTGACATATACCTCTACCAACTTCTCAGCATTATCCTTTTGATTCATTGGAATGAAATGTGAACTTTTGGTAAGTCTATCAACTATTACCCATATCATATCCTTTATCTTTGGAGTCATCGGTAATCCTGTAATGAAATCCATACCAATTTCCTTCCATTTCCACTATAGAATTTCTAGTGGTTGTAGTGGTCCTGCTAGACTTTGATGTTATGCGTTCACTCTTATAACACCCTCGAATCGTCCCTATGCAAGTTTTAGCGCTTCCCACCAAACCCGCATAGAAACGATTCAAGGACGCCCACCAGGCACTTTCGTGCGGGTGGAAAATGAAGTAATATCATTACACAACAATCCTCGATGGGACCCACAGAACAGATATATACAACAACGACTCAATGAGTCAAGAATACAGATATACAATACAAAGATCCAAATCACCTTGAAATCAATACAGCGTCCGAGTATGGACAAGATGCAAATTGGGCTAAAAGCCCTGAAGAATAACCAATGGCGTCCATAACCCTGCCCAGGCCAAGCCGGAAGGGTAACCCTGCTAACGACGTCGATCTCAAACCTGCTAAAACAAAAGGGGCGACAAAGGGCAAAGGAAAAAGAGGAGCGTCAGTACTGAGGCCAGTACACGGCGAGGGTAGAATTCGGCGGCTCTCGCCTACATAGGTAAGGTGGGCTGAAGCAGCAGCGCAGCGACACTAAACAACCTATAGAGACTCGATACAACTGGCGGTTATAAGAGAGGGATAAGAAAGACCTATTCGGATCCAACCTGAAGCTAACGCCAAACAAACCCATACTGGTATTTCCCCCTCGAGACCAAACGAGGAAGTCGGACCAAGGAACTCACACAGTTGGCAATTTTACTCATTCCGTTATAGTTGCAGCAATTACTAATTATATATAGATAGCATGAGTCATACTGATAGCATAAGTAGTGGCAGTTTTAATCACCATTCCGTTGTAGTTGGAACATTTACTAGGCATATATAATTGTCCTGAGGAATCCCAAAACCCAGCAGTTGTTGGCACTTTTATCACATTCCATTGGAGTTGCAATACTTACTAGGCAGGTATAGCATGTCACAAAACAACCCAGATCCACCAGTGGTTGGCATTTTTAATATCCATTCCGTTATAGTTGCTTCTGATTACTAGTCACATATTAAGTCAAATTTATAGCACTACTTTAGTTATGCTTGTCTATGATCGAGATACTGTGCTCCAAGTCGTCCATTACCGCAGACACGGCTTTCAGAAAGTTTTACCCTGCAGGGGTGCACAAATAGCAACACACACTCGATCAACCTCGGAAAAACCAACTCAAAACCTAACGAGGCATTCACGACAAGCGATCACAGGATTCATAAATATTTCAGGGGGGCACCCCACTAAGCTACCCTCAACGAAGTTGGCCAGCTCCGGAATGGACCCAGGGTTTGTGTGGACGGCTGTAAACGACGGGGAATCCAAAAGTGTGACTGGGCTTGTCGATACAGCGAAAACCTGTCACGATCCTAAACAGTACATGTGCTCCACACACAGTCGTAAATAAAGCAGTAAAGCATGGCATAAGTACAGGATAGTAAGAAAACCCCAAACTAGTTTGTGGCCCCAAGAAATAGAAATGAATCAAGCTCTGGTTCAGGGGGGTCCACGGCCTCCCGGATGTGGATAGTGCGAAAAATCAAGGAACAGGTATCAAGTACTCGGGGTCCTACGGGACACAAGTGAGCGTGGAAGAACCAAATAACATCTATTGCCCACCGATGCCTCTACATTAGTTATATCTAGCATTTTAATGGTTGTAATTAAAGTCATGATCATCTCCACCAATAAGCATCTCCACCAATAAACATCTGCCAGCATTCCAACAACAATGGTACTCGACAACACAAGATCGCACCTGAGGAAGCAACTACGACTCGCAAGGCCAGCTATCTACCAACACAGGTAATAGGAGGTGTCCAAGGCAATATAAAGGCTACTCGGGAGATATCTGGTATGGAACTAAAGCACCGCGACTCGGATAGCAATAGATCAACAGGAGGAAAATAAAGACTATAAATGCAAAATAGGTAGAAGGGGAAGGGATGCTCGCCGGGAAACACTGCCGACGGATCATATCCGGAGAACTTGTCGATACTCGCATCAACTCATCGGCCTAATCCGCGAAGAAGCAAACACTAGAAGAAACACCGGATGCAATATTTAATACTAGGGTAGAAGATCCGGCATGCTTATGATATGATGCATGGCATGGCATTGGTGCAATGCAACTAGGCAATATTAAGCGGAACCGGGGTCCTGACAATTAATTAATAGGTTCGAGCTATTTAGCTACCCCGCAAATTAAATGTTGGATTAACAAGGCGAAACAGGGCATCGGTTCGCTACGCCAATTTAAATGGAGTCCCGCATATAGACTCCATATTTAATCCTGCGATGATACGGCATAATGCCCCCAACCCACATGATATGCATGCGAGATGAACATTTAATATGAAACAAGTTTTTTATATAGCATTTATAAAATAGGGGCTCGAGAAAGGTTCACACATCGGGGTTCGACGATCTTGGGTTCCGGGGGTTCGGGTCTGGGTCTCTAGGTTAGATGGAAACAACGGGATCGGTCTTCGGGGCTTCGAACATCGGATCCGGGAAGGAGAGCTTGACGTTCCAGGAAGAAGGACTTGGTGTGCGGCGTACTTCGGTCTCACGTCGACGTGCTTGGCGCCTCAGATGGAGAATTCGGCGTTCTGGGTCAACGACCTTGGCGGTCTTCGGGTTCAGGTCTTTAGACTTCGGGAAGAAGATCTTGGCATCAACGTCAGAGGTCTTTCAGATTCGCATCCGCGAAGGAGATCTTGGTGTCCGTGGTCTCGTCGTCTTCGTGTCCGGGACCGGGGTTCTTTGAGCCCACGAAGAAGTACTCGAAGTTCCGTGACGAAGATCTTGGGAGGCGCATCGTCGTGTCCGGTTTCCGTGTCGACGAACGTGTTGTCTGTGAAGGAGGTCTTGGATCCTAGCGGGTCAGACTTGGATCCGCGTCACTTCGGTCTTGCTGACAAGAAGATCTTGTCAAAAATTCCGTCAATCCTGTCCATCGTGTGGGTCTCTGAGATGTATCTGTAGAAGCACCCGAACGAACATGACCACTAGGCTGAAGAAAAACAAGGAGGCTCCTGGAAACCCGATGTTGCTACCTACGCACGCGCGCGAGGTGGGAAGCAGCGTCTGCAGGAGGCGGAGATGCGGGGCTCGACCAGGGGTGCGTCGGCAGGGACGGAACGGGGCACAGGTCGGCAGCGGTGGCGCGCGGTTAGAGGGGCGAGGACGTAGGGAGAAGCGCCGACCAAGGTGGCGCTGGCACAGCCTCAGGAAGAAGCTTGCAGGACACAGGGACGGTCGGTGATGAGCGGCCGGAGGCAGGGCGAGCCCGAGCGGCAGGAGGAGGAGGCCGGCGTGGAGGAGGAGGCCGGCGTGGGGCTCCCGACGATGGAGGGGGGCACAGGGCCGACGAGGCAGGGGGTGGCCCGAAGCGGTGGAGGGCGGACCTGGCGGCGGGGAGGCCGGAGCTCGAGGCGTGCGCTGGAAGGGCGCGGCCGGAGGTTGGTGAGCGGCGCTGCCGTAGCTCGGGCGCGAGAGAGGCACCAACTGGGAGGGGATCGCTGGAGAGAGCGGCGGCGGTTACCGACAAGGAGGCAGAGGCCGCGTGGATCGAGGCCAGGGGTAGGTGGCGTCAGGGATGGACCTCTCCCACGGGGTGGGCCCGGTTGGTGAGGCGACAGGTGGGGAGGAGCGCACGAGGTTGGTTGGCCCGGGAGAAAAAGAGACGGCCAGGGGTGGGTCCCGGGGCCAGGCTGGTGGTGGATGTGCGTGTGTGTGCGCGTGGGGTGCGTCGCGTGCGGGTTGGGGGCTAGGGCACGCTGGCGTGTAGCGTGCGTTGAGTGTACTGCGCGGGGTGAGGTGGCGTTGGCGGGTGAGGTGGCGATTGGTGGTTGGTCGGGGTGAGGTGGAGGGGGGCTGGGTAGGATTAGGGATAGGGTATTTGGTAGAAAAAGGTTTGGGTGGTTCTGGTTTTTGTACTGGGGGTGGCCGGCTGGGTCGGATCGGCCCGGTTCGGCTGCCCCCTCAAAATAAAATAATTATTTTATTATTTAAAACGGGGCTTTTGAAATCCGTTGGTAGACGAAACAAAATATTCCAGATAAGCCCGGGTTTTAATTTGAATAAAGACGAGAATATTTAGAAACCAAAACTAGGCATTTCAAAAATAGTTTAGACAAAAACCATGCATGATGATGACGATGCTCAAATGCAATGTGGCATGATGACATGAGCATACGGTCATGATGATGCGATGCACAAACACAACGATTTTCTAGTAGTGGTTTTAGCGGGATGCCACAATTCAACACCACTAACAAAGGATCTCGCCCTCGAGATCCGCCTCATGGTTCCGGGAAGAAGGTCGGCGATCTGAATCTTCACGCTTCATGTAGATCCTCACGACACCTACTAACTAGAGGTCGTTATCCGAGATCGTTGAGAGAACACTCCAGGAAACAAAGGACGAAGGTAGAGGTATCCACAAATAAAGCCACCTCTAACTTCCGTGGAAGGAGTAAAATTGCTGGATCCACCGATTCGATGTACAAGAGCGAATGATAAGAGTAGTGGTATGGTAGCTACTCCATCCCGCACTCCAAGCATTACTCTGCACAAGAATAGGGGAAATATGCAACCAACTCTCAGAATTAGACTGTAGATCTCGACAAGTGAGATTCGGAAACAAAGGAGCATACCGGATCTTCGTCGGGTCTGGCATAGATGATGTCGTCGTCTTGGAAACTCCGGGAGGCATGAGAAGGAACAAAGGGAAGTCCAACAGATGAAGGATTCCTTCGATAGCATGAAGACTGGATGTAGAAGCACCGTTCCAAAGGAGGAAGCGAAACCCTGAAGGTACGATGGAACCCAACCACGAGAAATCCGGGACTCGAAGAAAAGATGAGAGTAGAATCAAAACACGCAGAGGTAAGAGGAGAACAACAGAGGGTAAGGAGTAAAATCAGACCTAATCAGATCTATCCAACCGATTTTCCAAAATAGTTTTGACACTCTACTTCGGCTGTTAGGTAGGTTATCCTACAGGCTGGACTTGCGGGGTATCGCAACTGCTGAGCTCTGATACCACTCTGTAACACCCTCGAATCGACCCTATGCAAGTTTTAGCGCTTCCCGCCAAACCCGCATAGAAACGATTCAAGGACGCCCACCAGGCACTTTCGTGCGGGTGGAAAACGAAGTAATACCATTACACAACAGTCCTCGATGGGACCCACAAAACAGATATATACAACAGCGACTCAACGAGTCAAGAATACAGATATACAATACAAAGATCCAAATCACCTTGAAATCGATACAGCGTCCGAGTACGGGCAAGATGCAAATTGGGCTAAGAGCCCTGTAGAATAACCAAAGGCGTCCATAACCCTGCCCAGGCCAAGCCAGAAGGGTAACCCTGCTAACGACGTCGATCTCAAACCTGCTAAAAAAAAGGGGTGCCGACAAAGGGCAAAGGAGAAAGAGGAGCGTCAGTACTGAGGCCATTACACGGCGAGGCTAGAATTCGGCGGCTCTCGCCTACATTGGTAAGGTGGGCTGAAGCGGCAGCGCAGCGGCACTAAACAACCTATAGAGACTCGATACAACTGGCGGTTATCAAAGAGGGATAAGAAAGACCTATTAGGATCCAACCTGAAGCTAACACCAAACAAACCCATCCTGGTATTTCCCCCTCGAGACCAAACGAGGAAGTCGGACCAAGGAACTCACACAGTTGGCAATTTTACTCATTCCGTTATAGTTGCAGCAATTACTAATTATATATAGATAGCATAAGTCATACTGATAGCATAAGTAGTGGCAGTTTTAATCACCATTCCGTTGTAGTTGGAACATTTACTAGGCAGATATAATTGTCCTGAGGAATCCCAAAACCAAGCAGTTGTTGGCACTTTTATCACATTCCATTGGAGTTGCAATACTTACTAGGCAGGTATAGCATGTCACAAAACAACCTAGATCCACCAGTGGTTGGCATTTTTAATATCCATTCCGTTATAGTTGCTTCTGATTACTAGTCACATATTAAGTCAAATTTATAGCACTACTTTAGTTATGCTTGTCTATGATCGAGATATTGTGCTCCAAGTCATCCATAACCGCGAAGATGGCTTTCAGAAAGTTTTACCCTCCAGGGGTGCACAAATAGCAACACACACTCGATCAACCTCGGAAAAACCAACTCAAAACCTAACGAGGCATTCACGACAAAGCGATCACAGGTTTCATAAATATTTCAGGGGGCCACCCCACTAAGCTACCCGCAACGAAGTTGGCCGGCTCCGGAATGGACCCAGGGTTTGTGTGGACGGCTGTAAACGACGGGGATCCCAAAAGTGTGACTGGGCTTGTCGATATAGCGAAAACGTGTCACGATCCTAAATAGTACATGTGCTCCATGCACAATCGTAAATAAAGTAGTAAAGCATGGCATAAGTACAGGATAGTAATAAAACCCCAAACTAGTTTGTGGCCCCAAGAAATAGAAATGAATCAAGCTCTAGCTCAGGGGGGTCCACGGCCTCCCGGATGTGGATATTGCGAAAAATCAAGGAACAGGTATCAAGTACTCGGGGTCCTATGGGACACAAGTGAGAGTGGAAGAACCAAATAACATCTATTGCCCCCGATGCCTCTGCATTAGTTATATCTAGTATTTTAATGGTTGTAATTAAAGTCATGATCATCTCCACCAATAAGCATCTCCACCAATAAACACCTGCCAGCATTCCAACAACTATGGTACTCGACAACACAAGATCGCACCTGAGTAAGCAACTACGACTCGCAAGGCCAGCTATCTGCCAACACAGGTAATAGGAGGTGTCCAAGGCAATATAAAGGCTGCTCAGGAGATATCTGGTATGGAACTAAAGCACCGCGACTCGGATAGCAATAGATCAACAGGAGGAAAATAAAGACTATAAATGCAAAATAGGTAGAAGGGAAAGGGATGCTCACCTGGGAAACACTGCCGACGGATCATATCTGGAGAACTTGTCGATACTCGCATCAACTCATCGGCCTAATCCGCGAAGAAGCAAACACTAGAAGAAACACCGGATGCAATATTTAATACTAGGGTAGAAGATCCGGCATGCTTATGATATGATGCATGTCATGGCATTGGTGCAATGCAACTAGGCAATATTAAGCGGAACCGGGGTCCTGACAATTAATTAATAGGTTCGAGCTATTTAGCTACCCCGCAAATTAAATGTTGGATTAACAAGGCGAAACAGGGCATCGGTTCGCTACGCCAATTTAAATGGAGTCCCGCATATAGACTCCATATTTAATCCTGCGATGATACGGCATAATGCCCCCAACCCACATGATATGCATGCGAGATGAACATTTAATATGAAACAAGTTTTTTATATAGCATTTATAAAATAGGGGCTCGAGAAAGGTTCACACATCGGGGTTCGACGATCTTGGGTTCCGAGGGTTCGGGTCTGGGTCTCTGGGTTAGATGGAAACAACGGGATCGGTCTTCGGGGCTTCGAACATCGGATCCGGGAAGGAGAGCTTGACGTTCCAGGAAGAAGGACTTGGTGTGCGGCGTACTTCGGTCTCACGTCGACGTGCTTGGCGCCTCAGATGGAGAATTCGGCGTTCCGGGTCAACGACCTTGGCGGTCTTCGGGTTCAGGTCTTTAGACTTCGGGAAGAAGATCTTGGCATCAACGTCAGAGGTCTTTCAGATTCGCATCCGCGAAGGAGATCTTGGTGTCCGTGGTCTCGTCGTCTTCGTGTCCGGGACCGGGGTTCTTTGAGCCCACGAAGAAGTACTCGAAGTTCCGTGACGAAGATCTTGGGAGGCGCATCGTCGTGTCCGGTTTCCGTGTCGACGAACGTGTTGTCTGTGAAGGAGGTCTTGGATCCTAGTGGGCCAGACTAGGATTCGCGTCACTTCAGTCTTGCTGACAAGAAGATCTTGACAAAAATTCCGTCAATCCTGTCCATCGTGTGGGTCTCTGAGATGTATCTGTAGAAGCACCTGAACGGACATGACCACTAGGCTGAAGAAAAACAAGGAGGCTCCTGGGAGACCCGATGTTGCTACCTGCGCACGCGCGCGAGGTGGGAAGCAGCGTCTGTAGGAGGCAGAGATGCGGGGCTCGACCAGGGGTGCGTCGGCAGGGACGGAACGGGGCACATGTCGGAAACGGTGACGCGCGGTTAGAGGGGCAAGGACATAGGGAGCAGCGCCGACCAAGGTGGGGTTGGCGCAGCCTCAGGAAGAAGCTTGCAGGACACGGGGATGATCGGTGATGAGCGGCCAGAGGTGGGGCGAGCCCGAGCGGCGGGAGGAGGAGGCCGACGCAGGAGGAGGAGGCCGGCGTGGGGGAGGAGGCCGGCGTGGGGCTCCAGACGATGGAGGGGGGCACAGGGACGATGAGGCGAGGCAGGGGGTGGCCCGGCGCGGTGGAGGGCGGCCCTGACGGCAGGGAGGCCGGAGCTCAAGGCGGGCACTGGAAGGGCGTGGCCGGAGGTTGGTGAGCGGCGCTGCCACAACTCGGGCGCGAGAGAGGCAGCAGCCAGGAGGGGATTGCCAGAGAGAGCGGCGGCGGTTACCGACAAGGAGGCGGAGGCTGCGTGGATCGAGGCCAGGTGTAGGTGGCGTCAGGGACAGACCGCTCCCACGGGGTGGGCCCGGTTGGTGAGGCGACAGGTGGGGAGGAGCGCACGGGGTTGGTTGGCCTGGGGGAAAAAGAGACGGCCAGGGGTGGGTCCCGAGGCCAGGCTGGTGGCGGATGTGCGTGTGTGTGCGCGTGGGGTGCGTCGCGCGCGGGTTGGAGGCTAGGGCGCGCTGGCGTGTAGCGTGCGTTGAGTGTACTGCGCAGGGTGAGGTGGTGTTGGCGGGTGAGGTGGCGGCTGGTGGTTGGTCGGGGTGAGGTGGAGGAGGCTGGGTAGGATTAGGGGTAGGGTATTTGGTAGAAAAAGGTTTGGGTGGTTTTTGTACTGGGGGTGGCCGGCTGGGTCGGATCGGCCCGGTTCGGCTGCCCCCTCAAAATAAAATAATTATTTTATTATTTAAAACGGGGCTTTTGAAATCCGTTGGTAGATGAAACAAAATATTTCGGATAAGCCCGGGTTTTAATTTGACTAAAGACGGGAATATTTAGAAAACAAAACTAGGCGTTTCGAAAATAGTTTAGACAAAAACCATGCATGATGATGACGATGCTCAAATGCAATGTGGCATGATGACATGAGCATACGGTCATGATGATGCGATGCACAAAACACAACGATTTTCTAGTAGTGGTTTTAGCGGGATGCCACAACTCTCTAGCAGGTATGGCATTTAGACACATACTTTGCAATGTCTCTTTTCATATTGTTCCACCAAAATAGCTTCTTAAGATCCATGTACATCTTTGTACTTCCTGGATGAATTGAATATGGTGTCTCACGTGCTTCTCGGAGTATTATTTCTCTAATCTCTAGCACATTTGGTACACAAAGACCATTTTGAAACCATAAAGATCCATTATCTCCGAGGTGAAAAGCTGATGTTTGACCTTCGGAAATTCTTCGGATTTCTTCAGCAATGAATGGATCATCAAGTTGATGTTGATAGATCTCATGGCAAAGATCACTGCTTCGCTCTTCCATAACCTTCATGGTAGCTAAGCCTATACGAACCTCTGTTCTTAGAAAGTCTATTTCTAACTTTTCCAAATCCATTTGCAACTCCTTTGGTAGCTCTTGATTCGTCGGTTGAACATCTATGCTCTTCCGGCTTAAAGCATCTGCTACTACATTGGCCTTTCCTAGAGTATAATTTATTGTAAGGTCATAGTCCTTAATCAAAATCCAACCATCTTTTCTGCCTCATGTTTAGCTCCTTCTGAGTGAAGAAATATTTGAGACTTTTATGATCAGTATATTGTTCACACCTTGTTCCATAAAGAAAATGCCTCCAACTCTTCAAAGCAAAAACTACTACAGCTAATTCCAAATCATTCGTTGGGTAGATGACTTCATGAGGTTTGAGTTGTCTAGACCCATAAGCAATTACCTTGCAATATTGCATTAGAACACAACCTAAGACTTCCTTAGATGCATCACAATAAACCGTGTAATCCTTTTCGGTTTGTAGTACAACTAAGACTGGTGCTGTAGTCAACTTAGTCTTCAATTCTTGAAATTTGGCTTCACACTTTTCATCCCATATGAAAGGAGTATTTTTCCTTAGCACTTTGATCATTGGTCCTGCTATCTTAGAGGAACCTTCAATGAATCTCCGATAGTAACCTGCCATTCCTAGAAAACCTCTAATTTGTTTAACTTTGGTCGGTGCATTCCAATGCAACATGATTGATCCTTGGATGGATTGACTGCAATTCCATCCCTACTAATGACATGACCAAGGAATTCAACCTTGTCCAACCAAAATTCACACTTACTGAACTTAGAAAACAACTTGTGTTCTCTCAGTATTTGTAACGCTATCATCAAGTGATCAGCATGCTCCTCCTTAATATCATCAGTAAATACTATGACGAACTTGGCTAGATATGGCACGATAACCTTTCTCATCAGATTCATGAAAATTGTTGGTGCATTAGTCAACCCAAAAGTTATGACCAAATACTCGTGGTGTCCATATCTTCACACAAATGCTGTTTTTGGAACATCCTCAGGCTTAATATTGATTTGATGATAGCCTGATCTCAGATCAATCTTGGAAAACACTTCGGCTCCCTTGACTTGATCAAATACATCCTGAATTCTTGGCAAAGGATACTTGTTCTTGACGGTGGCATTATTCAAATTTCTGTAATCTCCACACATCCGTCATCCTCCATCTATTTTATCAACAAAAATCACTAGAGTTCCCCACGGGGATACACTTTCCTGAACGAAACCTTTTCCGGCCAACTCATCAATTTGTTCCTTAAGCTCCTTCATATCTTTAGGACCCATCTTGTATGGTTCTTGAGCAATAGGTGTTTTACCATGTATTAGGTCAATAGTGAACTCTATCTCCCTATCAGGTGGGATTACTGGTAATTCTGCTGGAAATACATCTTGAAATTCATTTACTATAGGAATATCCTCCAACTTGACTTCACTCATAGAGTTTAGTTTTTGATCTACCTCTATATGTGTGTGCTTATCAGCTTGGTAAACAAATCTTCCTCCTCATGGAGTCCATATTGAGACAGTCTTGTCTTCACAATTGATCTAGGCTCCATGCTTAGTCATCCAATCCGTTACCAAAACTACTGCTATTCCCCTTAATGGAATCACATAAAGATCCGCATAATAGGTTTGAGCACAGATTGAGATAACTTGGTTTAACTTAATGTTTCTCACTACTACGATCCCTATAGCGAGAACTACGGTCATAGGTTTTTCTAACGGTGCCCTTCTAGTCCCGAACTTATCACAAAATTGTTCAGATATGAATGAAGTAGTTGCACCAATATCAAATAGAACTTTTCCAGGGTTTGTGAGAATATTGAGCGTACCTATCACTGCTTGATCCGAGTTATCCACCTCCGCCAAGGTTGCGCAACTCAGCTTTCCAGTAGGTCTGCCTCTCTTGCCATTGTCATTCTTGACATAATTTCCACCCCTATTAGGCTGTCTGCCTCCACCTCTTGCTTGACCACCGCCTGATGTAGGCCAACCACCTGGTGGTTTCTTGGGACAATAGGGCTTCATGTGCCCCTTCTGACCACAACCATAGCATATGATTACTGGCTTCCGACATTCACTTTGAAAAAGCCCGGGTAACCCACAATTGTGGCAGATAACGTTCCTTCGAGACGATGATGCCCCACGATTGGGATTATTGGAGGTTCTAACCCGAGGTTTAAATTCCAGGTTTGATTTAGGCTTACTATCTTGAACTCTTTTAGTTTCTTGCTTCACCCTCTTCCTTCTATCCCCCTGAACATTCTTGTAATCATCTTCAAAAGTGATGGCCGCATCAAGCAAGTGTTGGAAAGTCTGCTTGTTGGTGAGCCTCAACTACATCTTCACAAATGGGTTCAGTCCATGCATGAACCGCTTCTTCCTCTTCTCCTCGGTGCTTACCTCGTCAGCATCATAACGAGATAAATCACTAAACTCCCGGATGTACCTCATGACACTAGAGTAACCTTGCTGCACTTCTTCAAACTCCCTGCGCTTCAGTTCTATGACACTTTTCGGAACATGGTATTCACGAGATCTCTGCTTGAACTCGTCCTAGGTATACTCCGTACCTAGAGGTTGCATTGCCAACTGATTCTCCACCAAGATCCTACAGGTCTAGTTAAAAGACATGTTGCATACCTTAACTTCTCCTCATCGTTAAACCCTACAGTCTTGAGCTTTCTATCTATATCTTCCAACTCATCAATGCCCATCGCAGATGGACTTAGGTTCGAGGAAGTGGGGAGAACTGGAGGCATCGATCGGCTAGCAAACAAGCACACATGGGACACGAGGTTTACCCAGGTTCAGGCCTCGTAGAGGACCCTACTCCTTCTTGTCTACTCTTGGAATTATCGAGGAGTTGAAAGTTACAGGGGGTACGCAGATGCAATATGGCGATGGTGTGGAAGCTAGGGTTGCGGATGTCCTCCTCGCCGCCCCTCCTAGCCTTTATATAGATAGGCTAGGTCTTAGGATATCAGGCCGAGTCGGTTACATATTAGGGTTTCCCCTTTAAACTTCTATCTTTTATCTGCCGTGTTCTGCAAGGAGTCGAAGTCTCCCAGGTCACCTGAATCTCAACTGGCTTTAGCAACATCGTGGCCTTCTTCTGGGCTGGACCGTATATGCTGATCTTGAGTACCTGTAGGGTATGCCCATGTCAGTAGCCCCTGAGTGTCCAGTCGAATAGCAGATTCGAGTGGAGACTTATGAAGCCTTCGAGTGTATAATTGAGCATATTTTCGAGCGCTCTAATTTGTATCATAGGGATTGTCAATATACGTGCCTGATTCATCCGATGTATCGCGATAAGTTAACTGCCTTAGGGCAAAACAACACAATCTACTCAAACTTGAGTCCCCGGACTCGAGTTCGGAAAAGTGCTAGCATAATTTGACTCATGCCGCGGAGGTATTACCGAATCGAATTCCAGTATATAAGTGTGAGCACTCGACGCGTCCATCAAGGGATATTTCATCATACCAGTAGGCACGAATTATTGCTGGTAGAGCGCATTATGTGCGTTGCCAGGCCTTTTTCAGGTCTTATCTTCATGCTGTGAGCGTGGCATCCGAATTTTGGTCATCACGGAGATGATTCGGGCGACCCAGGAGACACAGTCTCCTTGCAGGAAAAATGTGAGGCGGAGTCGCCGATGCTTTCGAGTGTGGATGCAGTCAACACACATTTATTAAAAGAAAAATCATAGGGTGCGTGGCCAGCGCTCCCTATGGGAGTAGCCTCCGAGTGCCTATTCGAGTCATAGACTCGAGTGGGGACAATGAATGTTTTCGACTGCTGTCGTCTTTTGCTTGTTTCAGCCAAATATGCTTTCAGTGCTCCCTATGGGAGTAGCCCTCGAGTCCACAATCGAATCGTTGATTCGAGTGAGGGGTTTAAGTGCAATTACCTTGTCGAAAAGTTTCCATGTCCATGAAGTTTTTGGGTGCGCAGCCAACGCTCCTATTAGGAGTAGCCCCCAAGTGCTTGGTTGAGTCGAAGAGTCAAGTGAGGACTAGATTAGTCTAAAGATGCTCCTGCTGGAGTGAATGACGTGAGTGCTGACGATGAGATGACCTCATTTGCCTGCGTGAGCGGTTTTGACGGGACGTGACGAAAGTGGAGCCCCATTTCTGACTTGGATTTGACCAGGCATGCGTAATCTTTGGTTCTAACTGCGTCTCCTCGATTCTCGCCATAATGGGAAAGTGGGGCGATGGTTCACCACTTGCCTCACCACGTGTCCACCTTGATTTGCACCACGCGTTTGATTACTGCCTCCATTGCTGCTCTCTGCTGTTCCATTCCTCGCGCCTCTGTTGCTGCACTGGACAGCCTCAAGACCTGCCCGAGCTACTTTCTACGCTCGCACCACACTCGCAATATGGGGAAGAAGAAAGGCGCCTCCGTCGCTGGATATGCGGCCGCCATCGTTGCGTCCAAGAAGAAGAGCGCCGCTGCTACGGGCGCTGGTACTGCTGCTGCAGCCACCAAGAAGAAAGGCACAGGCACACGCATCACGAATGGGGCCATCAAGGAGACAAAGCTCTTCAACTGGCGCCAAGATGGTGCTCTCCTAGCTACTAAAGATGACTGCCAGATGCCCAATGACGAGGTAATCCCCAATCCTCCCGCCGGATTTCGGGTGATGTTCCTCGCATTTGTCATTCGTGGCCTCTCTCTCCCCCTCCACAAGTTTGTGCGAGGGTTACTCTACTTCTATGAGCTCCAGCTTCATCAGCTGACCCCCAACTCCATTCTCCACATTGCTTGCTACATCACCCTTTGCGAGTGTTGGCTCGGAATCGAGCCACACTTTGGCCTTTTCAAAAATCTCTTCAAACTGAAGCGCCAGTCGGGCTCTGGGTCAGTAGTCTACAATATAGGAGGCTGCGAGATCCATGTGGACCCTGGCGTCAAATATTTCTCCATCAACTTCAATGCATCTGTCCAAGGGTGGAGGGAGAAGTGATTCTATATCCACGACCAGAAGGTTGATGAGGAACACTTTGGACTCGCGCCTTTTGATTCAAAGGCAGAATGCAAGAGAAGGAGGTCATGGAAGAACATGGTGATGCCCGACAAAGCCAAAGAAATTGAGGTTCTGTACAAGCGTGTCTACGACCTTGAACTCCGCATGGGGAAGGAAGTGGGTGGCGCAGACCTCATTCGCACCAGGATGCATCGTCAAGTGCAGCCGCTGCAGGCTAGGGCGCATCCGATGTGCTGCTGGACTGGTGTTGACGACGTCACTCGCATCTCTCGAGAATATTTCTTCGGGTAAACTAGACAGGAGATTTCGACTGCTGACCAAGTACATAGCCAAGGAGAAACTCCCTGGTAACTCAGCCATGCCTCCATTCTGCGCGAGTCACCCTCCGCCTAAGGTGGCTTTCTTGTTAGTTCTTCTTGTTTTTCGATTGCCTGCTAGGTTTTTCCTTTATACTGACGTTGCCTATTGTTCCAGGACTGGAAGGTGACCACTGTGTTGCCTCCTCAGCCAGAGGGAGTGATTCTTCGTGAAGCGGAAGAGGAGGACAAGTCGGGCTCCACCGTCCTTGTTGAGGAAGAGCAGGAAGTGCCCGAGTCTAGCAGGAATGGGACTCGCAAGCGCTCCCGAAGCAATGACTCGGATGCATCTTCACGGACGATGCCAGAGGGTCCTTCGACTGAGGTAGAGGAGCCAATTCCTGCTGTGCCTATGTGTGCCGTGGCTCCTCCTCCATGGAAGAAGTTGAGGACACCGAAGGAGGTGTCTTAGGACTTCTTTGACCTTGATGACTTCGACTGGTAAGTTTGTGCCTCCGCTGATTTTCCCTTGTATCCTAAAATCTCTTTCTCTAAAGTGTTTTTTGTATATTTATGTTATAGCAAAACTGCATCATTGTCATCCGATGCCTGCCGCTTTGTGAAGGAGTCTGGAGTCGCGGACTCCAAAGAAAAGGATGTGGCAGTGCAGTCGCATTCTCCCCAGGTGGTGGCCACCTCCGGTGCCAATTCTTCGAGTTCCCCCCATACTGGGGGGCACTAGATGGTTGCCCGGATGGCTATGCAGAAGGAAACTTCAGAGTCCCTAGAGGAGCATGTAAGTTCTCTTGACTAGGTCAGTCGAAATTAAGTTCATGCTAATGCATATCTTCTTGCAGCCCATCGTGTAGGAATCTATTTGCCTCACCGAATAGATTACATCGATGGGCCATCAGCATGCCTTGTTGGAGACCCAACATTGTGCATTCGAGGGTGAGCTTGCACTTTATATAGCTGTGCTATTGGTTCAGGAAATTGCCAATCTTAAGTTTTTGTTGCAATTCTTTGCAGGTGAGAACAATGAGCTACTTCATAGCGTCAGCTCCCTCGAGAAGGGTCTTGCTACAGCGGAGAAGAAATGTGACAAGGCGCTCGAAGCTCTTGAGGAGTCGAAGAAGCGCGAGGAAGACTTGCGTTCCGCTGCAGCTGACAGAGAGAAAGTGTTCATGGAACAACTTTTCTCTGTTGCTAAGGCACTCTCGAGTACGATGCCACGTCATTTTGTTTCTTATGCACTTTTCCTGTATGTGGTTGTGCTCATTTGAATCTTCTGAAGATGCTGCTAGTGTGTACTTCAACGCTCAAGCTTTGGCCCGCCCAGATGCCTTGGCCGGTGATGTGGCTTTAGTCAAAGACCGCAGTGTCTCTGTCAAGGATTCCCTTGAGATGGCCAAGGGTGTGCTTGGGTGTCTTCGAGAGGAGATGGTCCCCAAGGCCAAGCTTATGGAAGATCTTGATGGCCTCGTGGAGTCCTTTGCCGAGGGCATGCCCATGGACTTCAAGATTGCTCAGAGGAGAGTCGAAGCTACCATGGGACTTGCGATGGTGCAGGCTCAGGGTGTTGAGCTAAACTCCAATGAGGTCTCCAAGGCGATGCCGGTCACTACGGATGGCCAGCAGGTAGTATTTGCTCCCTTTGCATCTCATTGTCATAAATATGGGCCTCGGCTCATTGAGACACTCGCAAAGTACTCGGTGGAGCTGAGGTGGTTGAAGATGGCAAAAGCCACAGCATCAGAGGCTGTAACCGAGAAGGCCGCGGTGTCAGAGGCTTCCACTGACTCAAGGAAGCCCCCGAGTGCCAATGCATAGCCGTAGGCTGTCTCTTTATAGTATTTTTGTAATATCCTAGGTTCTCCAGACTTCTTCTCTAATTACGTTGTGCCTTATTGGGGTACCCGGTTTAAGACATTCTGAACTTTGATGTTTCTACCTTTGGTGTTATTATGAATGGTTGGTCTTATCCGTCTCTTCCTCTGCCTAGATAGGGTCCTTCGAGTGATCCATCTGACGCACCTCCTACCAATGAACATGTGGCACAACCACGTTCAAACATGGAGGAGCTATCGCTGCTGTTTGATTGCATGATCGCATAAATCACTTGGAGCGAGAGATGCCCATGATCCGTGGTAGCGCTGTTGTGTGGAGGTCGAAAGCCGAAAAAGCAAGTGAACGTAAGAAATATCTTCTGGGCGAGGTAGCTCAGTTGAATGAGTAATTGGAGTGTTAGTTTCCTTAGCTTCTTATCCTTTTCTAGTCACTCGTGGTGGCAAGTTACCCTTATGATTTTTGCTACCCTTTGCAGTTGTTAGTACTCTCCGTCCACAGGAGGAGAGGGACCGAGTCGCCATTCGTCTTAACAACTTGACCTAGGAGCAACTGGAAGCTATCGGGTACTTTTGGGTTGACCAGGATTGCGTAGTCGCGTTGGCAATGTTGCATGATCATGTGTTGCAGGTGCTACGGTACTTGAAGAAGGCGGAGACGTGCTTGAATGTAACACCCTCAAATCAGCCCTATGCAAGTTTTAGCGCTTCCCGCCAAACCCGCATAGGAACGATTCAAGGACGCCCACCAGGCACTTTCGTGCGGGTGGAAAATGAAGTAATACCATTACACAACAGTCCTCGATGGGACCCACAGAACAGATATATATACAACAGTGACTCAACGAGTCAAGAATATAGATATAATATACAAAGATCCAAATCACCTTGAAAACGATAGAGCGTCCGGCTACGGACAAGATGCAAATTGGGCTAAGAGCCCTGAAGAATAACCAATGGTGTCCATAACCCTGCCCAGGCCAAGCCGGAAGGGTAACCCTGCTAACGACGTTGATCTCAAACCTACTGAAACAATAGTGGTGCCGACAAAGGGCAAAGGAGGAGCGTCAGTACCGAGGCCAGTACACGGCGAGGCTAGAATTCGGCGGCTCTCTCCTACACAGGTATGGTGGGTTGAAGCGGCAGCGCAGCGGCACTAAACAACCTAGAGAGACTCAATACAACTGGCGGTTATCAGAGAGGGATAAGAAAGACCTATTCGGATCCAACCTGAAGCTAACACCAAACAAACCCATCCTGGTATTTCCCCCTCGAGACCAAACGAGGAAGTCAGACCAAGGAACTCACATAGTTGGCAATTTTACTCATTCCATTATAGTTGCAGCAATTACTACTCAGATATATAGCATGAGTCATCCTGATAGCATAAGTAGTGGCCAGTTTTAGTTAACATTCCGTGGTAGTTGGAGCATTTACTAGTCAGATATAATTGTCTTCAGGAATCCCAAAACCCAGCAGTTGTTAGCACTTTTATCACATTTCATTGGAGTTGCAATACTTACTAGGCAGGTATATCAGAACACGATACGACCAAGATCCACCAGTTGTTGGCATTTTTAATATCCATTGCGCTATAGTTGCATCTGATTACTAGTCACATATTAAGCCAAATTGATAGCACTACTTTAGTTATGCTTGTCTATGGTCGAGATACTGTGCTCCAAGTCGTCCATAACCGCGGACACGGCTTTCAGAAAGTTTTACCCTGCAGGGGTGCACAAATAGCAACACACACTCGATCAACCTCGGAAAAACCAACTCAAAACCCAACGAGGCATTCATGACATAGCGATCACAGGATTCATAAACATTTCAGGGGGCCACCCCACTAAGCTACCCGCAACGAAGTTGGCCGGCTCCGGAACGGACCCAGGGTTTGCGATGACGGCTGTAAACGACTGGGAACCCGAAAGTGTGACTGGGCTTGTCGATACCGCGAAAACGTGGCGCGATCCAAAATAGTACAGGTGCTCCATGCACAATCTTAAATAAAGCAGTAACATGGCATAAGTACATAATAGTAATAAAGCCCCAAACTACTTTGTGGCCCCAAGAAATAGAAATGAATCAAGCTCTGTCTCAGGGGGGTCCATAAGGCCTCCCGGATGTGGATAGTGCGAATAGTCAAGGAACATGTATCAAGTACTCGGGGTCCTACGGGACACAAGTGAGCGTGGAAGAACCAAATAACATCTATTGCCCACCGATGCCTCTGCATTAGTTATATCTCGAATATTAATAGTTGTATTTAAAGTCATGATCATCTCCACCATTAAGCAGCTCCACCAATAAACATCTACCAGCATTCCAACAACTATGGTACTCGACAACACGAGATCGCACCTGAGCAAGCAACTACGACTCGCAAGGCCTGCTATCTACCAAACACAGGTAATAGGAGGTGTCCAAGGCAATATAGAGGCTGCACGGGATATAACTGGTGCACGGAAACTAAAGCATCACGACACGGACAGCAATAGATCAACAGGAGGAAATAAAGACTATAAATGCAAAATAGGTAGAAGGGGAAGAAATGCCCGCCTAGGAAACACTGCCGACGGATCATATCCAGAGAACTTGTCGATACTCGCATCAACTCATCGGCCTAATCCGCGAAGAAGCAAACACTAGAAGAAGCACCGGATGCAATATTTATTACTACGGCAGAAGATCCGGCATGATTATGATATGCATGCGAGATGAACAATTTAATATGCGATAGTCGATGATGTCATAATATAAAAATAATGGGGTCTCGGATAGGGAATCACATTAGGGTTCGGCGAACTTAGGCTCCGAGGGGTTCGGGGTTCGACAGTGTTCGACGGGGGCGGAAACGACTCGACGGGATCGGTCTCGGACAACAGAAGTAGATCTTATCCCATCCGGGAAGAAGGACTTGGTTTGGCGTCGGGGCGCATCGGATTTGCCCTGGTCGGTGTCGATCTTGTCGTTGCGAAGGTCTTGTCGGGTCCGCTCCATCGAGTCGGTCTTGGCGTTCGGGAAGAAGATCTTGGCGTTCCTGTGGCGATCTTGGCAGTCTTCGGATCTGGGCCTCGCATCTGGGAAGAAGTACTTGTCGCATCTGATGGATCGGTCCTCGAGGTTGAAGAGCTTGGCGCGCCCGGATTCGGCCTTCGGAAGGTCTTGTCGGTGGATCCGTGATGTAGATCTTGGCGTGTCGAGGGTGCGGTCTTCGGGTACATGGCGATGCTCTTGTCGTACCGGGATGAAGATCTTGGTGTTCCGGCTTCGGTTGTCGATGATGTACTTGGTTTGGCATCGATGCGCCTTCGGGTACCACAGTTCCTCGAAGTTCCTTGAAGAAGAGCATGGCATTCCAGGGTCCTTTGGAAGATCTTGTAGGCCTTGTATAAGCGGAGATCTTGACGGGGGGCTTGGATAAACAATCCTCGGAGGTAGCTAATGTAGCTATGCGGCGCCAGAACAGCCAAAACATAAACATCGCCACATAACCTACAACTAACCCTCACCAGCACATCGCATTAAAACCAACCACTGGAACCTTGGGCAGGCTCACGCAGGTACCGCTGCAACACTGCAAGGAAAAAGGCAGATGACTCGAGGAGATGTCACGGAGGCGGACGAAGAGCGCGGTGCACGCGACTGCGGGCCGTACACGAGCGAGACCAGAAGAGGCCGCTAGACTCTGGGCGGGGATGGCGCGCTGGGGCTGGCGAGGAGGCCGGGCCCACAGCAAGGACGGGCGCGCGCGGCCGGAGGGCACCAGGGCGGTCGGGGCCGGGCCGGAGGCGGCGGGTGGAGGGGCGTGCAAGGAGAGAGCAGAGGCGCTGCGGTGGGGAGGAACTCATCCGGGAGCTGCTGCTGCGGGGCTGGGGACGACGAGAGCGGTGCCTGGCGAGGCCGGCGGCGGCGGATCTGGCCGGAGGCGGCGGGGCGGAGGAGGAGCTCGCTGGCGGAGGAGGTACACGGTGGTGGAGGGAACTGGACGAGGATGCCGGGGCGGAGGGTGGGAGGAGCTCGGGCGGCAGTGGAGCTCGGCTCGAGGCGGCCGGCGGGGCGCATGGTAGACGGGGGCAGAGGACGACGGGGTCCCGAGGGCGCCGCTTCCGGGCCGGTGGTGCTCTTCGCGCGGAGGGAGGAGGCGGCAACCGGGGCCTGTCGGCGAGGGACGGCGAGGTTCAGGGAAACATGGCGAGGCCGACGGGCGGCGGAGCTCCGGGGGAGGCGCTGCGCGCGCTGCAGAGAGGGAGAGCAGCGGGATCTGGGGACGACGTGGGGTAGGTGAGGGAGCCAGGGGCGGGCGACGCGGATGGGCGCGGGGTCGGTGGGGTGGGGCCAGGGCGAGCGGGGTGGGCTGTGGCTTTCCACTGGGTGGATCGGGTCGACCAGGTGGGGGATGGGACGCGTGCAGGGGCGGTGAACGAGGCGGGACAGGAGGGGTAGGTGGCGTGTGGGTGCCATGCGGTGGGGTGGAGCGACGCGTGTGCTGCGGGGCCCGCGCGCAGATGGATCGAGCGGGGCAGGAGGAGATCAGGTGGGAAGTGGGTGGGAAAAGAGAGGGCATGGGGCCAGGCGGAAGAGAGAGAGAGAGAGAGAGAGAGAGAGAGAGAGAGAGAGAGAGAGAGTGGCGGCGGCTGAATAGGGAGTTGGAGGGAGGAGTAGGTGGGGGTGTAGATTAGGGTTTTGGTTTGATCTTGGGCTTGTAGGTGGCTCGAACGACTGGGCTTTTGGGCCTAGTTGGCTGGGTTGCCTTCCCCAGGTAAAACATTTGATTATTCTTTAACTTTTTAAAATATGTTTTAAAAAATAGTTTTTAGACAAATAAGAGGTCCACAAAAGACCGGGGCTTTTAATTTCAAATAAAGACGGAGCATTTAGAAAACAAAAACAGGCTTTTCGAAAATAGTTTTATGCAAACAAATGCAGGATGACATGACGATGCTCAAATGCAAGGTGGCATGATGACATGAGCATGCGGTCATGATGATGCAATGCGCAAAATCACCGCGATTTTCTAGTAGTGGTTTTTGCGGGACGCCACAATTCGACACCACTAACAATAGATCTCGCCCTCGAGATCCGCCTCATAGTACCGGAAAGAAGGTCAGCGATCTGAATCTTCTCGCTTCGTGTGGATCCCCGCGACACCACTAACAAGAGGTCCTTTTGTCGTGATCGTCGAGAGAACACTACGGGAACAAAAGCGAAGGTAGAGGTATCAACAAATAAAGCCACCTCTAGCTTCCGTGGACAGAGTAGAATTGTTGGATCCACCGATTCAATATACAAAGCGAATGGTAAGAGTAGTCCGATGGTGATCAGTCCATCGCGCACCCAAACCATTACTCTGCACACGAATAGGTGAATTATGCAACCATCTCTCGGAGTTAGACTGAAGATCTCGACAAACGAGGTTCGGAAACAAAAGAGTGATGGAGACTCTGCATCAGATCTGGCGTAGATGATGTCGTCGCGTCGGGAAACACCGGAAGGCACAACAAGGAACAAAGAGAAGTCCAACAGATGAAGGATCACTCAGATAGCATGAAGTCCGGAGGTAGAAACACCGTTACCAAAGGAGGAAGCGAAACCCTGAAGGTACGACGGAAAACCCAACCACAAGAAACCCTGGACTCGAAGAAAGATAAGAGAGGAGATGAAAAACACGCAGAGGTAAGGAGAGAACAGCTGAGGGGTAAGAAGTAAAATCAGACCTAATCAGATCTATCCAACCAATTTTTGCAAAAATAGTTTTGACACTCTACTTCGGCCGTTAGCTAGGTTATCCTACATGTTGGACTTGTGGGGTATCGCAACTGCTGAGCTCTGATACCACTCTGTAACACCCTCAAATCGGCCCTATGCAAGTTTTAGCGCTTCCCGCCAAACCCGCATAGGAACAATTCAAGGACGCCCACCAGGCACTTTCGTGCGAGTGGAAAACGAAGTAATACCATTACACAACAGTCCTCGATGGGACCCACAGAACAGATATATATACAACAGTGACTCAACGAGTCAAGAATACAGATATAATATACAAAGATCCAAATCACCTTGAAAACGATAGAGTGTCCGGCTACGGACAAGATGCAAATTGGGCTAAGAGCCCTGAAGAATAACCAATGGCGTCCATAACCCTGCCCAGGCCAAGCCAGAAGGGTAACCCTGCTAACGACGTCGATTTCCAACCTGCTGAAACAAACGGGGTGCCGACAAAGGGAAAAGGAAAAAGAGGAGCGTCAGTACTGAGGCCAGTACACGGCGAGGCTAGAATTTTGCGGCTCTCGCCTACACAGGTATGGTGGGCTGAAGCGGCAGCGCAGCGGCACTAAACAACCTATAGAGACTCAATACACCTGGCGGTTATCAGAGAGGGATAAGAAAGACCTATTCGGATCCAACCTGAAGCTAACACCAAACAAACCCATCCTGGTATTTCCCCCTCGAGACCAAACGAGGAAGTCGGACCAAGGAACTCACACAGTTGGCAATTTTACTCATTCCATTATAGTTACAGCAATTACTACTCAGATATATAGCATGAGTCATCCTGATAGCATAAGTAGTGGCTAGTTTTAGTTAACATTCCATGGTAGTTGGAGCATTTACTAGTCAGATATAATTGTCTTGAGGAATCCCAAAACCCAGCAGTTGTTGGCACTTTTATCACATTTCATTGGAGTTGCAATACTTACTAGGCAGGTATATCAGAACACGATACAACCAAGATCCACCAGTTGTTGGCATTTTTAATATCCATTCCGTTATAGTTGCATCTGAGTACTAGTCACATATTAAGCCAAATTTATAGCACTACTTTAGTTATGCTTGTCTATGGTCGAGATGCTGTGCTCCAAGTCGTCCATAACCGCGGACACGGCTTTCAGAAAGTTTTACCCTGCAGGGGTGCACAAATAGCAACACACACTCGATCAACCTCGGAAAAACCAACTCAAAACCCAACGAGGCATTCACGACACAGCGATCACAGGATTCATAAATATTTAAGGGGGCCACCCCACTAAGCTACCCGCAACGAAGTTGGCCGGCTCCGGAATGGACCCAGGGTTTGCGATGACGACTGTAAACGACTAGGAACCCGAAAGTGTGACTGGGCTTGTCGATACCACGAAAACGTGGCGCGATCCAAAACAGTACAGGTGCTCCACGCACAATCTTAAATAAAGCAGTAACATGGAATAAGTACATAATAGTAATAAAGCCCCAAACTACTTTGTGGCCCCAAGAAATAGAAATGAATCAAGCTCTGGCTCAGGGGGGTCCATAAGGCCTCCCGGATGTGGATAGAGCGAATAGTCAAGGAACCAGTATCAAGTACTCGGGGTCGTACGGGACACAAGTGAGCGTGGAAGAACCAAATAACATCTATTGCCCACCGATGCCTCTGCATTAGTTATATCTAGCATATTAATAGTTGTATTTAAAGTCATGATCATCTCCACCATTAAGCATCTCCACCAATAAACATCTGCCAGCATTCCAACAACTGTGGTACTCGACAACACGAGATCGCACCTGAGCAAGGAACTACGACTCGCAAGGCCTGCTATCTACCTAACACAGGTAATAGGAGGTGTCCAAGGCCATATAGAGGTTGCACGGGATATAACTGGTGCACGGAAACTAAAGCATCGCGACACGGAGAACAATAGATTAATTGGAGGAAATAAAGACTATAAATGCAAAATAGGTAGAAGGGGAAGAGATGCTCGCCTAGGAAACACTGCCGACGGATCATATCCGGAGAACTTGTCGATACTCGCATCAACTCATCGGCTTAATCCACGAAGAAGCAAACACTAGAAGAAGCACTGGATGCAATATTTATTACTACGGCAGAAGATCCGGCATGATTATGATATGCATGCGAGATGAACAATTTAATATGCGATAGTCGATGATGTCATATTATAAAAATAATGGGGTCTCGGATAGGGAATCACATTAGGGTTTGGCGAACTTGGGCTCCGAGGGGTTCGGGGTTCGACAGGGTTCGACGGGGGCGGAAACGGCTCGACGGGATAGGTCTCAGACAACGGAAGTAGATCTTGTCGCATCCGGGAAGAAGGACTTGGTTTGGCGTCGGGGCGCATCGAATTTGCCCTGGTCGGTGTCGATCTTGTCGTTGCGAAGGTCTTGTCAGGTCCGCGCCATCGAGCCTGTCTTGGTGTTCGGGAAGAAGATCTTGGCGTTCCGGTGGCGATCTTGGCGGTCTTCGGATCCGGGCCTCCCATCCAGGAAGAAGTACTTGTCGCATCTGATGGATCGGTCCTCGGGGTTGAAGAGCTTGGCGCGCCCGGGTTCGGCCTTCGGAAGGTCTTGTCAGTGGATCCGTGATGTAGATCTTGGCGTGTCGAGGGTGCGGTCTTCGGGTACATGGCTATGCTCTTGTCGTACCGGGATGAAGATCTTGGTGTTCCGGCTTCGGTTGTCGACGATGTACTTGGTTTGGCGTCGATGCTCCTTCAGGTACCGCGGTTCCTCGAAGTTCCTTGAAGAAGAGCATGGCGTTCCAGGGTCCTTCGGAAGATCTTGTAGGCCTTGTATAAGCGGAGATCTTGACGGGGGGTTGGATAAACAATCCTCAGAGGTAGCTAATGTAGCTATGCGGCACCAGAACAGCCAAAACATAAACATCGACACATAACCTACACCTAAGCCTCACCAGCACATCGCATTAAAACCAACCACTGGAACCTTGGGCAGGCTCACGCAGGTACCACTACAACACTGCAAGGAAAAAGGCAGATGACTCGAGGAGATGTCACGGAGGCGGACGAAGAGCGCGGTGCACGCGACTGCGGGCCGTACGTGGGCGATACCAGAAGAGGCCGCTGGACTCTGGGCGGTGATGGCGCGCTGGGGCTGGCGAGGAGGCCGGGCCCACAGCGAGGACGGGCGCGCGCGGCCGGAGGGCACTAGGGCGGCCGGGGCCGGGCCGGAGGCGGCGGGTGGAGGGGCATGCAGGGAGAGAGCAGAGGCGCTGCGGTAGGGTGGAACTCGTCCGGGAGCTGCTGCTGCAGGGCCGGGGACGACGAGAGCGGTGTCTGGCGAGGCTGGTGGCGGCGGATCTGGCCGGAGGCGGCGGGGCGGAGGAGGAGCTCGCTGGCGGCGGGGGTACGCGGTGGTGGGGGAACTGGACGAGGAGGCCGCAGCGGAGGGCGGGAGGAGCTCGGGCGGCGGCGGAGCTCGGCTCGAGGCGGCCGGCGGGGCGCGCGGTAGACGGGGGCAGAGGACGACGGGGTCCCGAGGGTGCCGCTTGCGGGTCGGTGATGCTCTTCGCGCGGAGGGGGGAGGCGGCAACCGGGGCCTGTCGGCGAGGGACGGCGAGGTTCAGGGGAACATGGCGAGGCCGACGGGTGGCGGAGCTCCGGGGGAGGCACCGCGCGCGCTGCAGAGAGGGAGAGCAGCGGGATCTGGGGACGACGTGGGGTAGGTGAGGGAGCCAGGGGCGGGTGACGCGGATGGGCGCGGGGTCGGTGGGGTGGGGCCAGGGCGAGCGGGGTGGGCTGCGGCTGTCCACTGGGTGGACCGGGTCGACCAGGTGGGGGATGGGACGCGTGTAGGGGCGGTGAACGAGGCGGGACAGGAGGGGTAGGTGGCGTGTGGGTGCCCGGCAGCAGGGTGGAGCGACGCTTGTGCTGCGGGGCCCACACGCGGATGGATCGAGCGGGGCAGGAGGAGATCAGGTGGGAAGTGGGCGGGAAAAGAGAGGGCGTGGGGCTAGGTGGAAGAGAGAGAGAGAGAGAGAGTGGCGGCAGCTGAATAGGGAGTTGGAGGGAGGAGTAGGTGGGGGTGTAGATTAGGGTTTTGGTTTGATCCTGGGCTTGTAGGTGGCTCGACCGACTGGGATTTTGGGCCTAGTTGGCTGGGCTGCCTTCCCCAGGTAAAACATTTGATTTTTCTTTAACTTTTTAAAGTATTTTTAAAAAAATAGTTTTTAGACAAATAAGAGGTCCACAAAAGACCGGGGCTTTTAACTTGAAATAAAGACGGAGTGTTTAGAAAACAAAAACAGGCTTTTCGAAAATAGTTTTATGCAAACAAATGCAAGATGACATGACGATGCTCAAATGCAAGGTGGCATGATGACATGAGCATGTGGTCATGATGATGTAATGCGCAAAATCACCGCGATTTTCTAGTAGTGGTTTTTGTGGGACGCCACATTGAAGCACATCTTTCAAGCAATGTTCCCTTTGGACGCGGGTACCTTCAAGCTTGTTAGCTTTACTGAAGAAGTTCCACAATGCCAACGTAGTTCACAAGTGTGTGTGTTAACAGTTAGTCGTGGGTGCCAAGGCTGCACTGGCACTTGTTTGCCTGCATCGACCTGATCTGGATCTTGCAGCTGTTGCCACTGGAGTGCTGCCCCCGCCATAAGTGATGGTGTGGAACATAGTGCCCCATTATCGGGCGGTTGATCAGCCAGCCAAAGATATCGTCGAGTTGTTTGAAGAACGTACAAATGTTCTTCTTTTACGATAGTAGAGTAGTTTTGAACCTACATAGAGATGTATATGTGTTGTAAAGTTCGTATAAGTGAGTCAGGTGTTTTTGTTACCCGTTTTTTATGTAAAAATCTTGCTAGCTTGTATATTTTTTGAGTAGCTTGTACTCTGCAGTTCGTTTTCATTAGCCTGACGCATACTTAATCTTAGCGCCTTGTCAACCTATTGGGTGCGTTGCAGCTGGGTTGATTTTACCAATGGTTCGATTAATAGTATGTCAGCTACTCAGGCTACTACGCTTATTCGTGTAATGAGGCAGAAAGGGTGGCGCAGCCCCCGAGTGATGTAGTTGCGAATAAGAAGATAGAAAACACAAGGTTGGAGGCACTTAGCTTTATTTATTCACAGAATATCAGGACATATAATGTGTGGCTAAGTAGCCTAGCTGAATAGCCTTATTTGTAAAATAAAACATCTATGGGTAGAAACGATGCAGCTGCGCGACGTTCCAGGGGTTGGAGTATGCAACTCCACTTTCTACGTCTTTAAGGAAGTAGGCGCCACCTGGGATTAATTCGGTAACCACGTAAGGTCCCTCCCAAGGGGACTCGAGCTTGAGGTGCCCTTGCTGCTTCAGTCGCAGGACCAGGTCTCCTTCGACGAAGGACCTTGGGCATAGCCTTCTCCTGTGGTAGTTGCGGAGGTTTTGCTGGTAGATCGTGGATCTTTCTGCTGGTATCTCGTGTGCTTCGTCGAAGAGGTTGACAGAGTCTTCGAGCACGAGAGTTGATTCCGCCTCACTGTATGCTTCGACCCGTGGGGCTTTGTAGCGTACTTCTGCAGGTAGTACTGCCTCGACGCCGTGTACCATGAAGAACAGAGTATAGCATGTGGCGCTGATTGGAGTTGTGCACCGGCTCCATAGTTCTGACTGTAGATCCTCGGGCCAGCACCCAACAGCTCTTTCGAGTGGCCCGAGGATCCTTTTCTTGATGCCACTGCAGACGAGGCCGTTGGCCTTTTCGACTTGACCGTTGGTCTGAGGGTGCACTGATATCTACGCACTTCTATTCTTGTAGACAATTGTTGGGCCTCCAAGTTCAGAGGTTTGTAGAATAGCAGCAAGTTTTCCCTTAAGTGGATCACCCAAGGTTTATCGAACTCAGGTAGGAAGTGGTCAAAGGTATCCCCTCTCAAGCAACTCTGCAATCAAGATACAAGAAGTCTCTTGTGTCCCCAACCCACCCAATACACTTGTCAGGTGTATAGGTGCACTAGTTCGGCGAAGAGATAGTGAAATACAAGTGATATGGATAATTATAAGTGGTAACGGTGATAGAAAATAGATTGATGGCGTGTGGTTGATGTGGGAAAAGACTAAATGGAAACTGAAATAAAGTTGGAAGCAAGGAAACATGTAACATATCTAGTAGCAAATAGTGTATCAATGCTTAGAAACAAGGCCTAGGGATCATACTTTCACTAGTGAACACTCTCATATAAATATATTCTCTTTATGATACTACTCTTAACTACTCTCCGGTTGGACACTCTAATCGATGGTAGGGCTATAACAACACACCTCAAAGTAAGCCTTTCCCATCTAGAAAACCCCACACCGTCACCTTGAGTACTAGATGAGTCCAACAAACACCACAATTTCATAAAGACATCCAACTCCAAATATAACTCATAACAATTATTTGTAATCTCTAGCCTAACTGCCACCATGGTGTGCACACTGTCACTTTCACACACATGGGGAGAGCAGAGATCTAATAAAGCACTTGAGTAGCTGAATAGATCTATAGATTACAAGCTCATGATCTCAATAAGATCATGCATAGAGAGAGAGAGATGAACACATAGCTACCGGTAGAACCCTTAGCCTCGAGAGAGAACTACTCCCTCCTCATCATGGAAATTAACAATGGTGATGGAGATGGCGGCGAAGGTCGATGGAGATGGCTCCAGGGGCACTTCCCCATCCCCGCAGGGTGCTGGAACAGAGCCTTTCTGTCCCCCGAATCTCCCCTTTGGTGGCGGCGGCGCTACGGAACTTTTCGTGGCTGGAGGCTTGACAATCTAGGGTTTGTGCCTCAGGAGGCTTCTTATAGGCCCGAGGGCAAGGTAGGTGGGCGGCCAGAGGGCCCACACCATGCCTTGGCGCGGCCTAGGGGACCCGCGCCATGGGGTGGTGTGGCCACCCTGTGGCCCCTCTCCGACTCTCCTTCTGGCTCCGTGAGTCTTCCAGGAAAATATCAACTTTGGCTTTTGTCCGGTCCAATTCTGAGAATATTGATTTTCTGACTTTCCTGGAACCAAAAACAGCATAAAACAGGCAACTGACACTGTGGCACTTGTTAATAGGTTAGTCCAAGAAATCATATGAAAAGTACTCCAAAGTGTGGACAAAACACAAGAAAGTGGATAAAACCAAGCATGGAACATCCAAAATTATAGATACATTTGCAATATATTATGCACCACCAAGGCGTAGCTGATGTTGATTCCCAGGTTTTCACAGAAATCCTGGAACTCATTAGCGGTAAACTTTGTTCCATTGTCCGTGATGATGCTGTGCAGCACCCCGAACCGAAAGACGATGGACTCGAAGAATTTAATGACTATGACCCCTGATTGGTTTGACACCAGCATGGCCTCAATCCACTTGGTGAACTTATCAACTGCGACGAGGAGGTAGACGTACCCTCTAGGTGAATATTTTTGCAGTTTTCCGACCATGCCGAGTCCCCATTGCGCGAAGGGCTAGGCCATGGGTATTTGCCTGAGCTCTGTGCCAGGTGCGTGTGGTTTGTCCGCAAATCATTGGCAAGCGTTGCATCTCTTGATGATGTCCTTAGCATCACGCATTGCTGCTGGCCAGTAGAATCCAGATTGCAGAGCTTTGGCGATGAGGGCGTGACTACAGGTGTGATGGCCGCAAGTGTCTTCGTGTATCTCGAGGAGGATGGCTCTTCCGTCTCTGTTGGAGATGCATCGTTCCTGGCGCGTGGTTGACCTGGGAGGAATCCCCGATCAACGGCACTAGAAAGATAGCTTGTTGTCCCAAATATATCGAGCTCGTTGGGGAACCCCAAGAGGAAGGTATGATGAGCACAGAAGCAAGTTTTTCCTTCAGCTTTGAAACCAAGGTTATCGAACTAGTAGGAGCAAGGAAACACCTCCAAGGTGTTGTTTCCAACTTGGAATCCTGCACAACACAACCACAAAACTTTGCCCCCAACTTACAGTGAGGTTGTCAATCTCACCGTTTTTGCGGAAAACAAAGGATTAAACGTATTGTGTGGAAGAAAGTAATAGTTTGCAGAAAGTAAACAGAAAATAGTAAACAATTGTAGATTGATGGTAAAAGAAAGGACCGGGGTCCAAAGTTCACTAGTGGTGATTCTCCTTAAGATAGATGACATGTTGGGTGAACAAATTACAGCGGTACAATTGACAAACATCGAGAAAGCATACATGCATATACTAATCATCTTGACTCCTATGAGATTTGATTGGGCATTACAACATTATACATAGACCGGAATCCAACTGCATCTATGACTAATAATCCACCTTCAGGTTATCATCCGAACCCCCTCCAGTATTAAGTTGCAAGCAATAGATAATTGCATTAAGCATTGCGTGTAAAGTAAACAATACGATTGTTCTATGAACAAAGGATTGCTGTTTTCTCCCTAGTAGCAACAACACATCTAGTACCTTAGAGATTTCTGTCACTTCCCCAGATTACTAGAGGCATGAACCCACTATCGAGCATAAATACTCCCTCTTGGAGTTGCTAGCATCTACTCGGGCAAGATATCTACTAACAACAGAGAGCATGCAAGATCACAAATAACAAAGACATGATAGAATCAATAATCAATCTGAAATAGCATCTCAATATCCATCAGATCGCCGCAAACACAACATGTATGATTACCAATAGATTATATTGATCATGAACGGAGCTCACAAGATCTAAACATGATAGCACAAAGGAGATGAACCAACCATCTAGCTACTACATGGACCCATAGTATAAGGATGAACTACTCACGCATCACACCAGAGGCTTGCATGGTGATGAAGAAGGCCTCTAGGATGAATTCTCCCCTCCGGAAGGGTGCCAGGAAGAGCTTCAGATCCCTCCCGATCTACGGATGGAGATGACAGCGGTACAGACTCTTTCGTGGAATTTTCATCGGGTCCTTAGGGTTTATGTATCGGAGGCAATATATAGGTGAAAGGGGAGACCAATGGGGTGCCCTAGGCGGCCACACCACCCCCTGGTGCGGGCCAGACTTGGCCGCACGGCCAGGTGGTGCGGCCAGCCTCTAGCCCCTCTCCGTCTCGTCTTCTGTCTCCGTGTCCCCCTCGGTGAAATGTTGACTTTGGCTTTTGTCCCGTCCAATTCTGAGAATATTCATTTTCTGACTTTCTTGGAACCAAAAGCAGCAGAAAACAGGCAGCTGGCACTATGGCATATTGTTAATAGGTTAGTCCAAGAAAGTGTATAAAAATACTCCAAAGTTGGGACAAAACATAATAAAGTAGATATAAACCAAGCATGGAACATCAAATATTATAGATACGTTAGCAACGTATCAATCGTTGAAGCACTCATGTGATGCTGCGCTTGTACATTTCGCCGTTGATGAGGGCGAAAGCCTTGGATCATTGGGCTATATGACGCGCATCTGTCGGGTCATATGGCAACCTTTTGCTAAGTAGGTATGTGATGTATTGTTGTGTCCAAGATGGCTCGATTGTCATGACCTCCATGGGGCCTTCAAGTCCTATATCTTGCTCCATGTCCTCGAGTGCCTTCAGTTCATTGGGTGGCTAGGCCCCGAGTCCTTTGGCTTGATGGAGCGTTCGCATATTTGCTCTAGGAATACCCCAGGTGGCACTGGGGCACAAGTGGAGCCAATATTGGCGAGTGTATCCGCCTCCTCGTTGCTCTCGTGGCTGACGTGCCACAGTTCGCAGCCATCAAAGTCCCCTTCGAGTGTGTCATAGAGGTCGCGGTGGGCGATCATGTTGTCGCTCAGAGCATCGCACTGGTTCATGGTTTGATTTACTGCCAGCTTGGAGTCACCGTAGATGACGAGTCACATTGCGCCACAAGCTTTGGCCATCCACATCCCATGGACCAGGGCTTCATATTCAGCTTCATCGTTGGAGGCACGAAACTGCATTCATAGAACATACCTCATCTTGTCACCTTATGGCGATGTAAGGATGACGCCCACGCCAGCTCCTTCTCGACGTTTTGATCCGTCGAAGTGCATTGTCCATAGGCAGGACATGTCTGGCATGTCACGGAGCTGGTTCTCCATCCAGTGGACGAGGAAGTCCGGGAGTACTTGCGACTTGATCGCATATCACTTCTCGTATGTGATGTCTCGTGGAGACAATTCTATCCCCCAAAGCGCGACTCGTCCAGTGGCGTCGGGGTTGTTCAAGATGTTCCCTAGTGGAGCATCGTTCACAACAATGATGGGGTGCTGCTGGAAGTAGTGGCGTAGTCACCGGGCTATCATGAAGATGCCGTATGCCATCTTCTAATAATGCGGGTACCGTTGTTTGTCGGCGTGAGCACCTCGCTGAGGTAGTAGACTGGGCGTTATACCCTGTGGACTTTGTTTTCTTCGGCTTGTTCCACTACGACCACAGTACGAACCACCTGGGTGGTGGAGGGGATGTATAACAACAGGGGCTCCTTTTCTTGAGGTGTTACCAAGACTGGTGAAGTGGATAGTAGACGCTTGAGGTCTTCAAATGCTTCTTGTGCTTCTTCTGTCCACTCGAATTTTTCAGCTTTGCGAAGGAGCTAGTAGAAAGGCAGCGCCTTTTCGCCCATTTGACTGATGAATCGACCGAGTGCCACGATTCGCCCAGCTAGTTGCTGGGTGCCTTTTACGTTCTTTGGCTTTTCCATGGCTAGTATGGCCTTTATTTTCTTCGGGTTGGCCTCGATCCCTCTCGGGGAGATGAGGTACCCGAGCAGCGCCCAGATGGTACGCTGAAGGCGCATTTGTGTAGATTCAGCTTGATCCGATAGCGGTCGAGGTTATCGAAGGTCTTGCAGAGATCGTCGAGTAACGAGGCTTCCTCCTTAGTCTTGACGACGATGTCGTCGACGTAGACTTGAATTTTACAACCAAGTGGGCTCTTGAGGTAGGCATGCATACACCATTGATAGGTGGCCCCTACGTTTTTCAGCCCAAAGGGCATCGTTGTGTAGCAAAAGACACCAAAGGGCGTGATGAAGGCCGCTTTCTCCTGGTATTCCTCCTTCATTCGAACCTGGTGGTAGCCCGAGTAGGCGTCGAGGAAGCAGAGGCGCTCACATCCCACGGTGGAGTCAATTTCTGGTCGATCCGCGACAATGGGAAATGATCCTTTGGGCAATGTTTGTTCAAGGAGGTGAAGTCCACGCACATCCACATGATATCTTTGTCCTTTTTAGGAATGAGCACGGGGTTTGCTACCCAGGTGCTTCCCTTGATCTCGTGTATGAAGTTAGCGTCGAGGAGTCTGTTGACTTCCATACCGACCGCTTTTGCCCTTGGCTCAGATAGTCGACATATCGTCTTCTTCACTGGTCTTTCTTCTGGATTCACATTGAGTGAGTGCTCGACGAATTACCTGGGAACCCCTGACATGTCTGCTGGACACCAGGCAAAGATTTCCCAGTGCTCACGGAGGATTTCAATGACTGCGAGTTCCTATGCGTGACTCAAGTTGTTGGCAATGAGGGTTGTCTTGGTCGGGTCCGTTGGGTGGACCTGGACTGCCTTGGTGTGGACCGATGATTCGAAGGATTGGTCAGGTGAGCTTGGCTTACTCAGGGGAGGTAGACTGTTGTCTATCGACTCCTTCAGCCTCACTAGCTCCTCTTGCATGCCAAAGACTGGGAGATTCTGTTGAATTCCCTGTCGCAGCCGTCTGACCTCTCGAAGCTTCCGTTGACAGTGATAAAGCCGTTGGGGCCCGACATCTTCATCTGCAGGTAGGCATAGTGTGGCACCGTCATGAACCTCGCGAACATGACACGTTCAAGGATGTAGTCGTATTGCGAGGGCCATTCGACCACTTCAAATTCGATGCGGTCTCGCATGAAGTTTGGTGGCATGCTGAAGATGACGTCCAAGCTGATCTTGCCCAGGGGGTATACGCCCTTCCCTGGGACGATGCCGTGGAATGTTGTGTCTGATGTTTCCAGGCATGACCGGGGGATTCGCATGGCGCCCAAGGTTCTTGTGAACATGAGGTTGATGCCACTGCCACCGTCCATGTAGACGCGACTCATCTCGAACTCTCCAATTTGTGCCTTGAGCACCAGGGGACAATGACCCGGGCGAGGGACTTGACGCGGATGATTGCGTTTGTTGAAGGTAATGCAGGACTCGCACCCACTAAGGTACTTAGTGGTGGAGGTTGGAGAGTTCATCACCAGATTGACTTGGCGAGTGATTGATTTTTGCACCCGATTTGATGGGCGTCCTTTTTGGATCATTCCCATGTTTCCCAGTGCTCGTGGGTACTTCTCGCCTCTGTTGTTCTAGGATGGTGCGGCCGCAGGTGGGGGTGGCCTGGGTGGTAGTGGTGGCACTCTGTGAGCCACGGCACCGGGCAGCTCCGTAGCCTTGGTTTATCGCGTCACAATTCATCTGGACAAGGCCTTCATGGAGACTGAGGAACTCACGGCAGTCCTTCAGAAGGTGATTGGATTTTTTCTTGCCATTGTTCTTATCGATGTAGAAGTGTACGTCACACGGTCTAGACAGTTTATCCTATATAGATGTTCCAGGCGGCTCATCTCGAGTGCGGTGTTGCACACTTGTGTGGTTTTCCCGCTGCCTTGGTATCCACCACTATCCGTTGTTGCAGTTGCTATCGTCATGTTTGTCGGCGTAGCCAGCTGCGACCATGTTGACTTCCTCATGGTCCTCGTAACCGTGCATCCGACGTTTTCCTCGGCGATCGCGTCTGCGACCGAGGTCATCATCATCGTCTGAGTAGACACAGTTTTTCATCGAGTCCTCACCATAGGCCCACCTGTTCGTGATATCCATCAGGTGGTTGATTGTTTTGGGCTTCGAGCGGCCCAGCTCCTCCTCGAGCTCTCTGCGGCGTACGCCTCCGTTGAATGCATCGATTGCACGGTCCTCAGAGATGTCTTCTTTAGAGTTTTTGATGATGGACCACCTCTAAATATATGAGCACAACGACTCACCAGTTTTTTGGTAGCAGCCTCTTAATTCTTCGATTGATGCTGGCATTTTTCAAGTGCCCTTGAAGTTTCGCACGAAGTTGTAAACCAGCTCCTCCCAGCTGCAGATCGATCCGTGTGGGAGATTGTTTAGTCATGCACAGGCAGTGCCTTGTAGTTGTACGTGGAGGCATTGCATAGCCATGCTCGTGGTTCCACCGTGCAGCCTGACGGAGGAGATATGATCCTCAAGCCAGATCTTTGGGTCTTGGAGGCCGTTGAATTTTGGGTTCTCTGATGGGAGTTTGAACCCTTTTGGCATTCACTTTTGTCGTATGGCTCTGCTGAAGTAGTGGGTGTCGTAGAGCTCTATCCCATCATCTTCTGAGTCAGTCGAACGGGCGCGCCTCATGCACATCTTGTCGACTTTGCGCTGTGTGATGTCATCACGCGCGTCGTAGTTGTAGTCGTGTCTTCGTGAGAGGCATCGCCGCAATAGGTCGTGGTCATCGTCGTTGGAGGAGGAGGAAGAGTAGCGCTTGGCTAGAGCCTTGCTTTTCCTTGGCTGGATCCTTGGTGAGCATAGCTTCGACTAGTCCCAGGCCAGCGATCGTAGATTGGTGCATAGAGGACCGTGGGTCCCTAGCTAGCGGATGGTTATTGAGCAGGTACATAGTGGCTGCCATCACCGCAGCCTGCGGCATTTTCGGGAGCATGTTGCCCCGCGTATCCACTGTCATGAACAAGAAGTCGAGGGCTCGAGTGGCCTCTTCTTGCTCCCTATCGGTGAGGTGAGCTAGTCAAGAGCGTCTTCAGGCTGCTGCCTGGTCGTTGCCTCTAGAGGAGGATCCTCCGATTGAATAGATCTGAGCTCGACAGAGGCTCGACTCGTCTGCTGCCCTTCTGCGCTCATCGAGCTAGGCGATTACTTGTTGCTGGTGCTTGAACTCCTCTTTGAGCAGCTAGTGATAACCCATCAGCATGTCCTGCAATGAGTTGGTTGGTAGGAGATTGCCCCATAGGGCTTCCTTGAAATGGGCCCACTCAGCATCATTGAGCTTGATCAGTACGCATTCTTGGGTATTCTCAATCGCCGAGAGGTTCGGCTGATCCTTCGGGATGGGTCCGTCGCTAGGGGGCAGCCTTCTGGCCCATTGTTGTTGGGGGCACCATTGGAGGGGTCACCGTTTGCGACTGGGATACCACCGCCAGTACCTGTGTTGACCCGATTACCGGCAATGTTTCCCATGTTGATGATGGCACACATGTAATGGCTAGGGAAGCTGTTGCTCCCACAACTTTCAGATCTGGAGCCGTAGGGTCCGTCTTCTGTTGCCAGATCGGACTTGCAACTGCTGTCGCTATCCGTATTCCTGACTGATGTCGGGGCATTGAGCTTGCTCAGGGTGCCGATCGGCGGTGGAAACCACGATGCAGGAGCAATTGCGGGAACCTTTGGCTGGTCTGGGAGGCAAAGTGTGCCCAACTGACCAACTTGGAAGCGTAGGCTTACGATTGCCAGGCCGATTCTATCGCCCACAGATTCGAAATCCGGGCGAGTGGCCGGCGTGTGGACGGTGAAGTTGAAGGCGCCGTAGAGGAGGTGAGTCTCCGCTATGGCGGGGTCGTATATTGCAGTTGATGGGGCCAAGGAAGCCGCAACATCAGCACTCCCTCTTCCTCTAGACGGCGCCAATTGACGAGGGGTTAACTCATTAATGCCCATCATAGATGGACTTAGGTTCGAGGAAGTGGGGAGCACTGGAGGCATCGATCGGCTAGAAAACAAGCACACTGGGGACACGAGGTTTACCTAGGTTCATGCCTCGCAGAGGACCCTACTCCTGCTTGTTTTCTCTTGGAATTATCAAGGAGTCAAAAGTTACAGGGGTGCGCAGATGCAATCTGGCGATGGTGTGGAAACTAGGGTTGCGGATATCCTCCTCGCCGCCCCCTCCTAGCCTTTATATAGATAGGCTAGGTCTCGAGATAGCAGGCCGAGCCGGTTACATATTAGGGTTTCCCCTTTAAACCTCTATCTTGTATTTGCCGTGTTCTACAAGGAGTCAAAGTCTCCTAGGTCACCCGAATCTCGACTGGGCCTTAGCAACGTCATGGGCTTCTTCTGGGCTGGACCATAGATGCTGATCTCGAGTACATGTAGGGTATGCCCATGTCACCCCTAGTCCTGTAATGTCAAGTGAAACTCATAATTACATCATGCCATGTTTTCTGAGCTCAACTTCATGCCCATAACTAGTCACACAATGGAAATCAAGATCCAAATAAGAACCAAATATGCATCACACATAATATACATTACATTCACATAGGTGGTACAACACATTACAACCCATATTATAGAAGTGCTACATATCCCTGTGAGCGCTACCTCACTTATTTAATTACATCAAGTTCTCAAACTCTACAATACGTATTATCCCAACTTGTCATACTCCGCCTCAAGTGGCCACGCTCCCCAGAAGTCACGACGCTCGTCGTACATGCCTGGAGTCCAACCATGCTAGCATGGAGTATGACGCACAGTCTATGGAATTGCTTGCCTCCTAGATGGACGGTATTCCGTATCAGAAGTATCTAGACTCGACACGTCATCCAGCTGAAGTGCGTCCCTACCTTCCAACTCATCCGAGGTATCTTCTGAAACATCCTCCTCACTGTCTTATCCAAATGTCTCCTGTATCCCAGCCCTAGAGTAATCATCAGAATATTCCCATTCCGGTGCCCCCAAGTACTCTGCTGGGTATGATTGTCCTTTATAAATAACTGGATAGTGCACGTTGTCTGGGGTAGGATACTGTTTGGGTGACTCAAACACTCTTTATTCTAGATCTTCCTCCTCGTTCTCTCCATCTACATACACTACATCATTATAATACGCATCATTGTCTCTTTCACCCGTCCAACTAGATTGTCCAACCTCCCTGATAGGACCATCCTCTGACATCTAAGTCCAACTGGATCCCATTCTCCATCCTTCAGAATTTCCAATAGGAAGTTCTGAATATTTGGTGCCTCGAGAATTCTTTGATATTGGATAACTAGTACCCTCATCCGAATATCTGGTGGGTTCTGGTATAGGTGAATCAGGATATAGTGTATAGGATACTGAATCTATAGGTATATCCTTGGATAGTGGACTAGTTTCACCTCTTGCTTCCTTCTCTAACTTATCCGCCAAAAACTCCCTTTTCTGAGGATTGGTAAGATCCTCCAGCATACTATCATTGTCTTGCACTATTAGACGATGAGCACTGTAAAATGATTCTACCAACAACCAATATTGGTCCATGTACTTAGAAGATAACCTCGGGTGCTCCTAGACTAGCTGAAGATGATTCACAGTTGCATGAAAGTCCATGTAATCATGAGGAATCATAATGTATGTGCTCCCTGCAAGGAATTCAGCCTTGTTCTCCCTAATCGTGGCGAGTGCTTCCACTAGCACAATATTATACGCCACGGACTGACTACGACCTTCACCATCTAGCACAGCTAGAGTTGGTCTAAGCTTCTCCAATAAACAAATGTTGACTCAGTACTTCACAATCATTTGACCATCAAAGTATGTGAAAGTCTTCACTGGAATCTTGGCTTCTCATCCGAATACTCCTAAAAGTTCTCGAAGCTGATCCGTGATCTCTCCCTGATAATCATCAAGACTATCCTCCACCACAATACAAGTCTGCTTAGGAAATCTTGGCGCCATTCTAGGTGTATACAAAATATTTATAATTAGTAACAGTGCATCAAAATAAAGAATTATCGCACTAAAAGATATAACAAAATATTCCCAGTTGAATATTCATCATATAATCTAGAGAACTCTTTACCATTGCTCCTCGACTCCTACAAGTAATTCCCTTTACTAGGTTTCCAACATAAGGTCAAAGCAATTGCTCTGATACCAGCTGCGGTGACCCAGCATACCACTACATGTTGTAGTATAATATAGTCGTTGACATAACACTCACGGAACACCATTCTGCAAATATTACATCCCTTAGAGTGGTAAAACAGAAACATTGCGGGTCCAAAATACAAACATACACACATTATTACAATACCAAAAGATCAAGATCTTTGAAAGATTCAAACTTACAACCAAATAACTTACTTAATAGGTTCAACGGAAGAACAAAAGACACAACGATAAGAAATACGTGATCTCAATAGCTTATTCTATAGGGTTCGTGCTGCTCGGCTCAACATACATAACTAAGTTCCGGCCCGACAACTACTCTGACTCGTGGTCTTCGGCTCCATAGTGTATCCCGTAGTCCACCCCTTTGACTCCACAGGACAGGTCTGGCTCTTTGTAGTAGACGTCATTCTAGAGTTCTGTAGAATACACCTGGTTATCCTTTTGCTCCTCAAAGTCTAGCAAGGGTTCAAAGGAAAGGGTGAGTAACAACGTTACCCAGCAAGTTCATTATATGCACGGTGGGAAGTTTGTTGCTCTAACTACCACCTCAGAATATAATTCCTTGGTACTATGCAGTTTTTGTAAACATTTCTTCAAAGATTGATTTTATTATCAAAAAATATGCCCATCAGCCTTCACAGGTTGACCAGAACTTCATGGAGTTCCTTTCCTGCCGCGTTCGTAGCTCCTTCCCGGAATAGGGAGTAAGATTTCATAGTTCTTACACTCTGCATAGGTGCATTGCTTTACCCATAAGAGACCAAATCATTGTTGCACAACCGAGCGTACTTTCCCATCCACTATTCCTTGATATGGGGCCCAGTAGATGATCCAAACCAATCGCTGCCCTTCTCCGCGACCCCGCATGAAGACACGATCTCCCAAGAAGGTTTACCATGAGTACAGTCTGGGTAGCCTCTCGAAGACTTTGTAAGCAGCTCTGCCTGGTAGCCACCATCAGCTATGTTGAACCTCCACCAAGACAGCTATGCACAGATAACCTAAACACCAATATCGCGGGGAACTGAGGGGTCCCACACATGTGCTGGATTCTCCACGAGAAATATGCAGCTTCACGAAGGTCATATGTCCATGCGAAAGGAAGAATATCTAGTTGACTTCTCTGTCCCATTCCAAATCTTATGGTTAACACGTATTATACATCACTAGAATCACTGATGTCATGGGTATTAACTCCTATCTGTTCTACAACTGGAATCTTAGATTCCACAGCAGTTCTTAATATTTATCATCACTTAGGATGATAATAGCATTTAATTTGTTTGGGAAAATACTTATTTTTCGTCTCTTTTAGAACATAGGTGATAACACACAATTTTCAAATACTTTCGTAAAGACTCTTCAAAGGACATGAGCAGGTGATGAACTTGCCTTGTGACTGCAAGGTAGTGAAGTCGGATGGTTCCACTTGACCTTGAGCTCCTTTTTCTACAAAACACCATTATTGCATGGTAAGGACAATATTTAAAGAAGAAATATGCAATGCATAGAAATATCATGCAATGATTTATTATGTTTCTTATTTGCATGTTTTACCCACCTTATAAAGGTTTCATATTTGTTTTAGTTAATAAAAGAATGTAATGATCAAAGACTCTTAACTTCACATAATTCTTGTATCTAGGATTTTTATGATAACTAGTAATACCTTAAGAGTTTAAAAACAAATGTATTTAATTTTTAACTCTTTCAAATATTTTCTTAAAATTCCATTAAGGAATAAATGTTTTATTTTTAACAAACTTGATTTATTCTCCAAAAATACAACTTAGTATTTTTCTAAAATAGTGTATCTATTTAGGATCTTAAAAGTGAATTTTGTTCAATTTTAAGTATTTTTTTTAAAATTCCAAAAGTAATACATGCAATAATAATAATATACGTAAATTTAGTTACCTAAAATTCTATTTATTATTTTTATTGAGTAGAGAATATTTTTGTGAGTTCATAGATATATTATTTCTATTTTTATGTTTTTTATTTATTTTTCTAGAGCTGGTCGTGTTTCAGGGGCTTATTTGTAAATATTATTTTTAGATAAGTCTTTTAAGACACGGTCCCGGCCCACTGGGCTGGACCGGTCCAACCAGACCAGGCCCACCTGGGCTGGTCAAAGCCACCTGGTTTATACTGGGCAGCCCACCGGCCTAGTACCCCCACACGTTCACTCTCTCCCTCATCTCTCTCTCTCTCTCTCTCTCGTGATTCCCCTTGCTCGCTCGATGCCGCCGCCGCCACTGCGTGCGATTGCAGCCAAGCCCGGCTGCCATGGCCACCGCCGCTGTGCAGGACGATGCAGTCGACACGGCCGTTGTATTGTCCTGGCCGATTCGACACTGGTTCCCTCCACTGGCCACGCTGACTCCACCCTATGGCTAGGTTTTGGGCTCCACCATTCCCTCGATGCTCCGGTGCTCCTTCGACGGTGCTGGTAATGTTCTCCTTCTTAGGCTGCCTCCGAGATGTGCTGGTGCGGGTTGCAGCGCCCCTTCGAGGTGCTCCCCGTGCCGTCGCTCATCTCTGTCGTCGGCCTCCTCTCTGCTTCCTCTTCGATAACCTTGCGAGGACCCTTGAGTAAGTCTTCCTCTTCACCACTCTCTACGCTCTCTTCGTATGCTCTCACAGTGCTCTCTCTGTGTGTGCCCTTGCAGTGTGTTCTCTCTATGTGCTTACAGAGAAGAACTAGGGTTCTTCCCTGGTACTAGGTTCAGTCCATGTTGCTATGTGTAGTTGTAGATAATGAACTACTGCATGCTCACCCAGTGTGATTATCTTTATGGATTGATGGTTTATACTATTGTCGAATTGTTGGCAGTGATTTCTGTCATTGTTAGCCTAATGCCCGAACCTTTCTTACTGTCAGTGTTAGTCTGATGCCATTCTGGCAATGTTGTGATTAGAAATATAGCGTCTAGCTATGGTGGATGTGTTTCAGGGTTAAGGTTCAGAGTTAATCCCTTGTTTAAATATCTTTGAGGAACCTTGATGAACTTTTGTGAGGATATATAGATATGTGTGCATGATTCCTAAACTTTGATGTTAGGAAGATGATTAAACACTTCTGTTTTCTAAGATGGTTTGATTGTGAAACTTCATGTTTGGGTTGCCTAGTTAGACTAGGTCTTGTGACACCCTCTCTGAGTGGCACACAAGATCTGGCCTTATTCCAGGTTCTTCCTAAACAAGATCTGGCACACAAGAAGTTTTATCCACTACAGTGTTTTACTTGTTTAATATATTGGCCAATGATACTGTTTTGAGGAACCTCTAGGTAAAAACAGATGATTTTTTCATGTTGCCTCCCTTCCCATATGTTCCATGTGTTAGTTAAATAAATTTCCTAAATCCTTTTAGGAAGATGATTTGTCGGTTAAGAAAATGGACTTGAGCTTGTACTCAAGCAACACTGAATCTACTAGGCACAGAGGTGCTACCCTCTAGGGATGTTCCCTGTAGCCTAGCAGCTGTGGTTAATATATGTCTAGTAAAAACTAGATAATAGGCTAATTATGCTGGTTTGAAGCCCTTTGTGTAGGAACACATGCTATATAGTGGCTGTTAATGATTTCTAATGATGAAGTATACACCCACTTGGGTGCATCTGTGAGGATCCTATTTATCCAATAAATCCTTCTGTATTGAATGAATAAAATTAGATACAAAGCAGATTTGCTTTATGAATCACCAACCTATTTAATACTTGTTGTGGAGACGTGCTTGCTGCCTTGTCCTAGTCTTTTAGAGTTACTACTCCCTCTTGTCCTTGCTTTGCACTTCGTAATTCACCCCATCTAGGTCACCCTCTTGTTGTTGATCTGTTTGGTTTATCTTTTGTGGATCTGGTAATACCTCAGGTGATGTTGGCTATGTTCTTGATGGCTTGTGATGATATGAGGCTGAAGTAAAAGCTAGCAACTGTGTGACCAATTTTATGTGCATTGGGTTGCTTTTGTTGTGTTGACAACACACAACATGCATGCAGTGACCAAACTGCTTACCAGTGTGCTCCACTGGACTCAAGTTTCAATGTCTAAGATCAGCCGGCCAAGGGGAAGACAACAACATCAGCACCCCTCCAACTCCACAAACTACAAGGCAAGATCGAAAGTCGACCGCACTCGGAGAAACCACCCTCCCCAGATCCGTAGATCTGAGAGGATACCAGGCCAGCAGCTCGCCGGCGTCGCCACACGTGGCCTCACCGAGATGGGGATCGAGCTCCAGCACCCTTATTCCAACGCGCTGCCGTCTCCACCATCTCGACGTCGTCCCCCGAAGCCCTAGCAAAACCACCGGCGGCGGCGGGAGGAGGGGGTGGTAGGGCTGGACCATAGAAGAAGAACTTCAGATGCGTTTTTTCCGATGAATTATTCTTACATAGAGCTACTAAATTGGGGGTAACTCTCGGGGCAAACTCTAGCTTCGCTTCAAACACTATTTTGAACATTAAAGATGCAGATGATAAGTGAACATTGACTATGCTTACAAAAATCATAGATGAGGTGACACAACATGACAACCTTTACAAAAATAAAATTCTGGAACAAGCAACTTACTTGTCGACAAATTGGGAGAGGAAGTCCAGCAAGATTTAGAAGAAACGGAGACATCATCCATTCCCGAAGTTAAAGCTACACGTGTTTACAAAAGAAAAAACACCTAAAGTGGTGCGTAGGAGTGTAAGACTTAAGAAAAAAATTAATTCATATTATTAAAATGAAAGGTTGTTTTTGAATAGCGATGGTTTTTCAGATCATGCGAAGCACAAATTTATTGATGAGTCTATACAAGATCATAAACTTGATTCTTTTTGCAATCTTAGGAACATAAGAGATAAATTTTCAATGCCTTTTCTAAATCACATATCAGGAGGTGAGGGGCTTTGTTAGTTTGTGTGCCACCTCTAGGGAGGTGAGGGGCTTTGTTAGTTGGTATTAGTGCATGCACATTATCTATACTGAAAGTGGTCACTAGGTATAGGTGTGTGAAATTTTACGTCACAAGTAAAATAGACAAATTCATGTGAATCTCAAGATGATCACAAACCTGAATTCTTGGCCAAGAAAGTTTGCATTTGTGAGGATGAGTCTCTACCAATGCTAGTGGGAGGCGATTTTAATATTCTTAGTGGGAAGTGAAGAATAATAATAACTTCAACAGCCGATGGCCTTTTATTTTCAATACCATTATCGAGAGTCTTGACCTGAGAGAATTAGTCCTCTGAGATAGAAAATTGACCTAGGCTAATCGTTGAGATATCCCAACACATGAAAAATTGGACCGCATGTTTGCAAATATATATTGGGAACAAAAATATCTTCTTGTGTCTGTTCGTGCCCTTACTAGATCAGGGTCATACCACACACCTCTTTTGACTAACTCTCGGGAGCAAGCCTTCCTAGGTAATAAAGTTAATTTCTCTTTCAAATTAGCTTGGCTTAAGCAAGAGGGTTTTTTCGAGCTGGTAACCAAAAAGCGGGAGGCCATCTCAATAGGGGAAAACACTACGGAACTTTGGCAAAACAAAATTTGCCATGTTAGATAATTCCTTAGAGGCTAGGCTGGGAACATGAGTGGCTCTTATAAAGCTAAGAAAGCTCATATCCTTAATATCGTGGATACACTAGATAAAAAGGCGAAACTATTCCTTTAAGTGAGGAAGAACGGAAATACATGAGAGATGCTAATGACAAAGTAATTAAAAGGAAAAAATTGCTACAAGACAACAATATTTTATGGCGTTTTCCAAAACACACCGCACAATTGTGTCTTTGCTAGGTACCATTACAATTTTGTGGCACATTTGCCAGAACATGGCCATAACTTTCCAAACACAGCCATAACTTTCCACCCGGGCAAAAGCGCCACAACTTTCTCTTTTTGGCCATGTGGTGTGTTCTGGAAAATATGCCACAAAATTGTAATGGTAGTTGGAAAATACACAATCAGACAATGTTGTTTCAGCAAATGACAGAAAATAATGGTGTCCTATACCAAATTTTCCCAGACGAGATTACGAGGCTAAGTGGGCTCAGCAGGCCAAAGTAAAACATATATAGGAAGGAGGTGATGACACTAAGTATTTTCACTTTATTGCAAATGGGAAACATCAAAGGAAAAATATTTCAGCTAGAACAAGAGGATGGAACAATTATAGGCCAAGACAATCTAAAAGTTACATTTCAGATTACTACAAGAATCTGTCTAGACCCCTCCTAAAAGTAATTGTGTGATGGATGAGTCAGTCACACATGGTATAAATCAGATTTCAGCAGAAGAGAACGCTATTTTAATTGCATACTTTACTGAAAAGGAAGTTTTCGAGCCAGTCATGCAAATGGAAAGAAATAAGGCGTCGGACCGGACCCTGATGGGTTTCCTGTGGAGTTTTACCAAAAAAAATTGGGAAATCATAAAAGTTGATTTAAGGGCCATGTTAGTTAGTTTCGAGAGAGAAGAGCTACCTTTATTCCATCTAAATTTTGGTACTATAACTTTGCTACCTAAAAAGGAAAATGCTATCCGGATTCAACAATACCATCCCATTTGTTTACTCAATGTTAGTTTTAAGATCTTCACTAAAGTTGGGATGAATAGAGTAACAACCTGCAAAGAAATGAAGGGTTTACGTAGCATAAAAAATCCTAGCAACACGAACAACATAATCAAGATCTATCTGTGCAGATGTAAAGTAAAGAGTATTGAGTGTGCATACTCTTGAAGATCGAAAGTGACATAGGTATGATTACATGGATCCTTATGATTAGTTACCCTGATAATGTAAAAGGCTCACAACCCACAAAGCCCAAGAGGAATCAAGGAAGGCCCAGGAAGCATCCGAAGGAAGGCAAAGCTTGGTGGATAAGGAAAGAGTAGAAACCGACATGGTATTAGTGTTGTAATTGTAAGATTGTAACCTATCTGTATACGGTCTCAGGACCCAGCCTATTATATATAGGCTGGGAGGATCCCACGAAGATGTACCGAAAAATCCTTGAGCGATTTGTAATCAATTTGACTACAAACAATTAGACGATTTCCACTCCCTTGTTTGTCTGATCAGCCGATACAATTCCTAGTATTCTCTTTTCCACGCAACCCTAAGTCCATAACCATAGGCATTGCCGAGGTCACCCCTCGTCAATTGGCACCGTCTATGGGAAATCTGGAGCTGGAGCCATGGATTCGGCGCCCCCCTCGCCATCAAGCAACAATCCAACGGTAGCGGCACCACGCCCACCCACCCCTGTCTCGGTTCCCACCGACTTCAACGGCCGATCCCTCATCGTCGGAAGTTTCCACTTTTGCATGGAGGAACCCGAAGAATCTTCCCTATCGACCTTGATTTTATCGGGTCTGTCAGTCCCAACAGAAGCACCCACGACGGTTCCTGAGATTTCTGTCGGCTCATCTGAAGAAGCCACACCCCAGCTGGTAAACGGCGAAGAAAACTCTGGAAAATCAGCAAATCTAGTGGATCTGGGTGATCTATATGACGGTCTCTCCTTTGGATCAGATGCCTAGGTAACGCCCCCACGTGGCTCAAGTCATGCAAATAACAAAACCGAGGAAAGCGACGAAGACATCAACTTAGGAATTAGGATGGCCGGAATCTTGCGGGCCCAGTAAAAATAGCACAGCCCGTACCTCACCACTTTAGGTGCATAATCCTCGGGGATACGTCAACACCACGCGAATCCAATGGTAACCCTATCGTTGAACCCAATAACATTTTATCGGATGATAATGCAGAAAACCGCGGAAACGATGGAGACCCACCCAAAAATCATGACACCCAAGGAAGAGAAGGAACACGCGACAGTGAACGACTAACTCTCCGGTTATCCATGGAAACATGGAAAAGAGCACGAGATGCAGTTTCGGGAGCAGTCCCAATGACAACAAAAGCAAAATGTGGGGACCTCATGTCATACCAGTACAAACTCCACCACAAGAAGAGGGATTTCCACAGGATGCAGAGACAACTCGATGAAATAAAAAGGCTAGCCGATGAATCTAGCCTTAGACGGGCACAACTAAACTCTACCCTACGATCAAGAAGCGTATCTGGAGGCATTCCACCAAGAAGAGGAAATTCATGATTCCAAAATATTCCCGAAGCAGAAAGAAACGAGATGGCCCGAAACCTTGATCTATCGTTTATGTCGGTAGACCAAGAGGGACACATAAGAGCAAAAACAATGCATGTTGCAGTCATCGCTGCCCAGACCTATCTAATCACAACTCCACCCACACCCGACGATCGTCGTGTGGCCCTCCATCGATTCTCCGTCATGAACCTCGGTATGGTGGGAGCATCACTCGCACAAGGAAAACAAGTAGTTACATGACAGCTCGACAGGTCCCCACACGGTCGCAGAAGCCCTCGACATGTGGGGCTCACCCGACGGTCGCAATCACCACATTGGGTGCACTTTTCGAACACCGAGCCACGATATGAAAAAAGAAATGACATGACACAATGCAAGATAGATAGGTCCAGGGAAGAACGTAGCAGCCGAAGATACTACAACAAGGAAAGTGAGGATGAGTATGAATTATGTGGAGCCAGTTTCTTTACCCAACGGATTTGCAAAACGCTAGTACCCAAAGATTTCAAACTTCCTCATGATCACCAAAAGTGCGATGGTCTCTAGGAACCCGAAGCTTGGCTGGCAGATTATCTAGCAACCGTAAAATTATAGAGTGTAGCTACATTTCAGCGGCACCACACTGTCATGGTTAAAGTAACTACTCGAAGAATCCATCAACAGCTGGAACAACCTTGAAGATATGTTTATTAGAAATTTTACATCCACGTTTAAGAAACCCACATCCTTGGAGCAACCGCGGGCGTGCAAACAGAAGCCGGGTGAGCCAATACGATCCTTCATCCAATGGTGGAACATCATCAAAAACCTGGCTGAAGCCATATCCGATGAAAGGGGGATTGACGCCTTCAACGACGGACTTCGACGAAGTGAATTTATAGAAGATATGGGGCAAGTCAAGCCATAAACAATCTCGCAATTAATGGATATGGCTAATCGTTGGCCAGAAGGCGAAGACACAGTAAATAATAAGCGAGGTCGCTCACCCGAAGAAAACCGGGACAGACGCAATAGTGATAGAAGAAGATGCAACAACGACGGACATAGTGAACCAAGTTATGTTGCGGACTGATTTTCAGGAGAAGATAACCGAAGAAAAGACTATCACAACGGTGGATATCGTGTTCAGAGAGATGACAATGGAGGAACCCAGTCAGCACAACAGTACCAACAGAGGGTTAGGGAGCCCCCAATGTCTCGACTACAAATGTTCGGGACCCTGCAACATGCACTGCTACTTCGACTCCGCTGGAAGGAGGTGATCAAACCACCTTATGAAGGACTGCTGTACTTTCTTAAAAATGCAGGAGGTGTGTAACACAAAAGCAGCAGAAGCAGCAAATCGAGGATACACTGCAACACCCGGTACCTTGGAAATTGGCGCACTGCCACCACCACCACGGTATAGCCAAGAGCAGGGCAACCGCAAACCATAATAAATGGAAATTGGGAGGATGAGTACCCAAGGCACAATGTCAATGATCCAAAAAGGGTGCCCGTTAAACATGATCTAGAAATTGATCACACAACAAGTCAACATGGCAGTAAGAACAGCACTACCTACACTCGACTATCTCCATTGGTCCGAACAAGAAATTACATTCAATAGAGCCGATCACCCACTTCGGGTCCCATGACCAGGTCACTTAGCTCTGATAGTAGAGGCACAAATCGGCGGATTCGATATGCGCAAGGTATTCATGGATGCACGAAGTAGTATCAACCTAATCTACGCCAAAACCCTGCGAGCAATGAACTTTTCCTTGACAAACTAGGCGCCAACACACACATCCTTCCACGGCATAGTCCTAGGTAAAGCTGAAATTCCTTTAGGAAAGATTTATCTTGATGTTATCTTTGGATCCAAAGATAATCTTAGGCACGAAAAGCTCGAATTCGAAGCCATGGACTGGCCATCGTAGTACCTCGCGATCCTGGGATGCCCAACCTTCGCACGGTTCATGGCTGTGCCACACTATGCATATCTGGTAATGAAAATGCCATCACCAGGAGGAATCATAACTGTAAGAGGAAGCTTCACCCGATCCAACAACTATGATCGGGAATTCAACAAAATATCCAAATCCTTCAGGATGGAAGCGGAATTTAAGCAGCTCAAAATATTAACAGACATAGAACCCTTGACAACATCACGGGCTAACCCTAACAAAGCTTTCGACACCACAAAGGATACATGAGAAGTCCAGGTGCACCATAGGAATCCAAAAAGACAACTCTTGTGGCTTCCAATCTTGGTCCCGTATAGCAAAGCGCGCACATCGAGTTCCTCCGTGAGCACTAGGAGATTTTTGCATGGTTTCCAGCCAACATGCCAGGAATCCCCGGAGAACTCACTGAGCACGCACTTAACTTGAACCCTAATGCCAAGCCAGTAAAACAGTCACTTCGTCATTTTGCAGAACCAAAACACAAGGCCATTGGAAAAGAACTTCATCGCGTGTCAGACGCCAAATTTATCAAAGAACTTAAGAAATTAGAGTGGATCGCCAATCCAGTATGTGTCCTGAAGATAAACACAAAGGAGCTATGCATGTGCATTAACTTCATCACGCTGAACAAACATTGTCCAAAGGATCACTTCCCACTACCACGAATTAGGGTCGAGACGCGCCGTTTAAATAGGTGTCAAGTGGAAGTGTAGTGATGTATGCAGCTGAGGCATCCTAACGAACGAACAATTTGAACCATGTTCGTACACAGCCTGATCAAATCGATCAGGCACTTGCCATCTATCTTCATTGTTCAACTCTTTGATGAAAAGATGAAAAAAGGCAAAAAAAATCTCTGCCCTTCCATCTCTTGGATAGATGGAGAGGAAGGGCAGAGGCCTTTGGTGTCCCTTTCAGTCAAGAATTTGGGCTTCATAATTACTAGCCAATATTTCTATCATGCCTTTCATCGTTCATGGTTCGATATTCTGGTGTCCTAGGCGTAGCTCTAGGTCTTCCGATCAAAAAAAATAGCATCGATGAAGAAGTGTGGGTGCACTATTACGTGGTAGGGATTGCAATTTTTCTCGCTTTTTTTTTTCACTCAAACTCAAGGGAGAAACTTTGCTTCTTATCTTTTTTTAAGATTGATGAATCAAATGATATTTCTGTTCTAATTTCAGCCGCTTCTTCTCCCTCTGAATCAAATAATCGATGCAACTTTGGGGTGTGAATGTCTTTACTTTCTAGATGCATATTCAAATATCACCAGATTCGGATGAAGGAGGAAGACCAGAATAAAACATCATTTATCACACCTTATGGTGTATTCTCCTACACAATGATGCCCTTCAGACTAAAAAATGCGGGTGCAATGTATCAGCGGATGATGCAAAATTGCCCAGGAAGCCAAATCGGAACAAATGTACATGTTTATATCAACGCCATCATAGTTACAACAAAGCAAGGGTAGACCCTTATCAATGATCTCCGAGAAATATTTGATAACCTAGACATATAAGCTCAACCCGACGAAGTGCTTCTTTGGAGTCCCTATGGGGCAACTCCTCGGATACCTCATATGAGCAAGAGGAATAGAGGCCAATCCCGAGTAAATACAGGCAATCCACACGATGAAAAAGCCAACAAATCTTCATGGCATGCATCAATTGACTAGACAAGTCACGACACTCAGTCGTTTTATCGCCCACTTAGGCGAAAAAGTGTTACTGTAACATCCCAAATTCAGCAACCCTGATTTATTGTCCAAAAGGCAAAAATCAGGGGGAACAAAAACTTTTTCTTGCTAAGTGTTGCAATGTTTGCTTACTTGTTTGCATGGGCTCGTGCAATTGATTGTGTATTAGATGATATACTCCTTACCTCAACCCTAGTTGACAAAAACTATTTTACAAAGGAAATGTCTTGGCTCATCTTTCATATTCGCAAATGTTCTGGCATTTCAAAACTTGAGCGAAGATGACTTTGACACAACAAAATGTTTTACTAGTTTCTATTAACAAAACTATGGAGAACTATATATGATCTCCTTATGTTTTCAAGACATAACTTTCAGCTACTCTTACCTCTAGGTTTTTCGAAAACCTTTCCTAAAACCTTTTCATTCTAGTCTTGGTAGAAATACCAAGAGTCCTTTACCTTACCTAAAAACACAAACTCTTCAAAATACCCACCCTTACCTCAAGATAGGCTTGATGGTAACCTCAGTAGTAGATGAAGGACTTGATAAGATGACTTTCCTTGATCTGCTGCCAGATGATTTGCTTGATCTGATGTTTGACTTGTTTGCTCAGGAGTTAGAGTGAGAAAATCTAGGAGCTCATCCTCTAGGATCAAACTAAATTAAGATTACAAAACCCTAAGCAATATTCCCAAGCTGGATCTAATCTCTAGCCACTAAGTGATCATTAAAAACCCTTAACTAGATCACTCCTGAAATTATCCTCTTCTAAAAGCTTCCAAGTCAATGAAGACCAATATCAAGCCTAGATGAATCCTACTCAATCTGCACTCCATCATAATCCACTTGATGATGACTCAGAACCCTGAATCATCTCAAAACCATCCTCTCTTACATTCTAGTCAAAAGCCCTAAATCTTCCAAAAATGGCCAAGTCTGGAAAACTATTATCAATATCACATCTTTGGGACTCCCTCATTTCCAACCCTTGTGCATTTTTGGCCATGAACTTGAACCATATTGTAGAACTCCATAAGGACTACCAAATACCACTCTTTCCCTTGACTATATCGTCCTCCAACCCACTTGTTCTTGATGGTTTTGCAGACAAAAAAATAATATTTTCTGCAAATCTTATCAACATGCCTACTTTGGTAGAAGCTCCCATCTTTATGCTATCTTATTTTGGCCAACTATTTGCATGGTTATGACCTACTAACCATGGTATACAAATACACACTTCACTTGATCCCATTGGATCTATGTGTTCGTAAACCCACAGGGTTTATGAGGCTTCACAATAATCTATTATGGCAACCTTATTTTCAACAAAGTTTGCCATCCCCTCTCGACCACCTCAAATACAGTCAAGCCCAAACCTTGGTTACATGATCATATTTATAACTTGGTCTATCCATCCATCTATACCTTGTACCAAGGTGAGATCTGAGCTCACTAATCCAATAAGGTTTAGGTGGTATAAAAACATTAATGCCCTAGATCATCCAATCCTTGTCTTCTTCCAAAACCAAGTTCCTTTTCGCAAATCCAAGGTTGCCAATGATATGTAGCATCCCATCTGTCTAACAGCTGTAATGCTACACGGTCTAGTAATATAATTGCTACTTCCTACATATAATTGTTGCATCATAATTATATCATGCTCATGTCATCATGCCACATTGCATTTGAGCATCATATAAAACCCTTCTTCTTTTGGTTCTTATCTCATATGCATTATTAATTGTATTTGCCTCTTGATATATTGTATTTGGTTCTTGATAAGTGCTTGATGCCCAAGTTGAGTTGAGGGCATATCTTTTATTAACTCCACCACCTTTCTTGTCACCACTCCATAATTCTACCATCCAACTAAATGTGAGCTTTGCATCTTATTTGGGTTTACCTCTAGCTCATATGGGTTGGGATGGATCCTTTTTGCTATTCCACATGCTTCCATGCAAGCATCATGTTGTTTTCACATTTTTTTTATGTGGAGACACCTTTGCATGCTTTGTGAGTGGACCCTTCTTCTAGCTTCCATATGGATGGTTTTGGAATTTTTGCTCATGTTAGAATATTCTTGAGGATATTATGCACCTAGTGGAATATACACACTAGCATGTTCTAATTATATTCAAATATGACCATCTCCATCTACTCCACATGGAACATCCTTTTCAATTCCTTTAGCTTGGCCTTAGGTCCATATTTTTGGAATACATGTGAATAAATGCCATGAGACCTTATTATTGTTTTAACAAAATAAACATGGCATATATTGATCATGCATGGGCCATGCAAGGTCACCTTTCTTTTTATTTTTTTCTTTGGTTCTATTTTGGCTTTGAGTGGGACATGGGTATTTTACCCATGGTCCAACTTATTTTCTCTCCCTCTCTTCTTTTAATTTTGGAACCACCCTCTATCCCTCATCCTATCTCACCTCCAAAACCTCCGCACCCCATGCAACATATCCATTCCACATGTTCTTCTACTTCTAGTTGTCTGAGAGTTGGTTTTGGATTTTTTTTGAAAACTTGGGTTTAATTTTTGAATAACCCTTCGACACCAAAAACTCTCCTTAATCCTTCTCACATCACATCTAATCCTAGTCTAAACCCTCTTATGTTTTCTAGCTTGGCCTAATAATCTCTCTCTCTTTCTCTCTCTCTAACTAACCCAAAACCCAAACCCTAACCTATCCCTTTTCCCTCCTAGCTAGGCTCCATGCCGAGCCCTTCCCTCCCTTCCTACCCTGGCCACCACCACCTGGCTACACCCCCATGCCGAGCCATGTACCTCTAAACCCTAACCTAACCCGAGCCCAACCCTAGCTCCATGCCACCCCGAGTCTCCCTCCTCTCTCTCTCTCTGCCACAAGGCCCCCCAAGCCAGGCCCACCTCCCAGTCGTCGCCCTGGCCCCCAGCTGCAGCCCCTCGCCCCTGCTGTGCCTGGCCGAGCACGTGAGGGAGAAGAAGAAAAAGGTGGCCGAAGCCACCTTTTCTCCACCGAGCCCCACGGCACCCCTCCCGCTGTCCTTATCTACCCCTCCCCTGCCCCGCGTGACTTCCCCAGATCCTCCCCAGGGGCCCTGCGCCGCACCCTTCTTCCCCATCTCCCCCTACTACCTCTCTTCTCCATCGCCGTCCATCACCTCGGCTTAGGCTTCCACCAACGGATACAAGGAGGCGGGCGCATAGCTGGTCTGTCGAGGAAGCAGAGGAGAACCCTGGACCCACCCCCTGTTCACGGCGGCGAGGAGGAGACGCCCCGTACCTGCTGCACGCGGACGTGCACCGACAAACCCTAGCCTCGGTCCGCCTACTACGTCGCCGATACGCCGCTCCCCGACCCGATCCGACCCCACCGGCAGCCCCGCGGTGAGTCCCCGAACCCCCCGGACAACCTCCCGCTTAGCTCCGCTTCCTGTTCTCGCCGGTCGCTCCGTCGAGTAGCCTCTATGCGCCGGCGTGCACGCGCTTCTGCTCGTCGTGGCGCCGCGTAGGGGCTTACCTAGCCGCACCACCATTCCCTAACACCAACCCCTCCCAGCCGCAGTGGCTTCCGCCTCCGCGCGTGTGCCCCAGGTCGCTGGTTCGATCCCTCGCGCCGCGCGTCGCGCGCTGTCACCGACCTGTCCGTCAGTTGATTCAGAGGAAGAAAAACAGTGGGCTGTTGGCACTTTGCAAATTACCCCCCCACATTTTTGCTGGCTTAACCCGTGCTCCACCAGGTCCCCTCTCACCCGCTGGCGCGTGGTCCCGCTCGAGAGCCGGGCCCACCGATCAGTGGCAGCGGCTCGCGCCTGCGTCTGTGAGAAAAGTCTCAGCGCGTCGTTTCCGACAGTACAGCGCAGGCCCCACCTATCCGTGGCTGTGGCTAGATCCCTCTGGGTATAAAAAGTATCTGTCTGTATCTGTTTTACAAAAACAATTTTCAGAAATATTTAAGTATGATTTTAAAATCTGTTTTTAATAACTTTTAATTTGTAATTTCAATTAATACAAATAATATATGTTTTTGAATCAGAAAAATGTGAGGAATTCAAATATGCCACTCAAAATAATGTTTGACTATTTTAAATTTTTCGAAATTGTTTAAAAGTAATAAAAATGCCCTTTCTTAATTAATTAATAACTTTAATTCTACAACTCCAAATTTGACAAATAATATGTCTAAATCGATCAGCGCGACGAGCCCGTTCTAACTATGCATTCCATGTTCTGAATTGCAGCATGCATCATATAAATATTAAGTGGACAGAACCTTATTTGAGAGCAAAGCATGACTAAAACTTAATAAATGCTTTATTCTTGTACCCCACATCTCACCCATGCCATGCTACATTATTGCCATGTAAATTGTGCATCATTCATCATGGCATACTTGTTTGCTTGTCGCATTTTAATTATATGCTTGTGCACTTTATTTATGTTGGCCCTTGTTTGTTTGGTTCTTCTTCGAATAGACGCCGAGCAGGGGAAATATCAGGAATCCCAGGAGTACTACCCAGATCCGTCTCTCGCTTCAACTGAGCTGCCAGGCAAGCACTACCACATGCTTGCATACATTGAGTCGGGTTTGCATTAAATTGAATCCCAAGCACTGCAGAGCCTTTACTTTTAAACCCCACCGAAGCTTGTTCCTCCATCCCATGAGCCATTACTACAGGAGTTGTTTGAGCCATGCGAGTCGTAGAACAACATGTGTAGGGTATGTGAGTGTCTGATGGATAATGAGGTACGTAAACAACTTAACCTGAGTAGTAATGGGATAACTAATGAAAGAGGCACCGGTGAGCAATATCTGCTATTTGGTTTTTCATGCTCACTTGTGTCCCGTAGGACCCCGAGTACTTGATTCCTGTTCCTTGACTATTCGCACTATCCACATCCGGGAGGCCGTGGACCCCCCTGAGCCAGAGCTTGATTCATTTCTATTTCTTGGGGCCACAAACTAGTTTGGGGATTTATTACTATCCTGTACTTATGCCATGATTTACTGTTTTATTTATGAATGTGCGTGGAGCACCTGCACTGTTTTGGATCATGACACGTTTTCGCTGTATCGACAAGCCCAGTCTCACTTTCGGGTTCCTTGTCGTTTACCGCCGTCCACACAAACCATGGGTCCGTTCTGGAGCCGGCCAACTTTGTTGCGGGTAGCTTAGTGGGGTGGCCCCCTGAAATGTTTCTGAATCCTGTGATCGCTTTGTCGTGAATGCCTTGTTGGGTTTTGATTTGGTTTTTCCAAGGTTGATCGAGTGTGTGTTGCTATTTGTGCACCCCTGCAGGGTAAATCTTTCTGAAAGCCGTGTCCGCGGTTATGGATGACTTGGAGCACAGTTTCTCGATCATAGACAACTATAACTAAAGTACCGCTTTTAATTTGACTAAATACCTGACTAGTAAATAGTGCAATACTCATGGAATGGTTAATAAAACTACCAACGGATGGGTTGTTCGTCAGCTTTCTCGTTGGTAAGCGAGAAGGAGGATGGATCTGTTACTTTATACTGTTATAACTGTTGTTTCTAATTAACGGACATCCGTCTATCATTGGTTAGGCGGATGGTTAGCAAGTCTCTATAGACTTGTTAGTATTATCTTTTGCTGCAATTGCGTCACCCCAGGTTTTGTCCCCTTTAGAGGCATAAAGACTTGCTGAGTACCCCTAGGGTCTCACACGATAAATTGTTTGATTCAGATGAACATGTGTATTCGCAAGATGGATACTGGGTGGAGGAGACGGATGGTGTTGGCAACGATCACTCGGTGTAGAGATTCCGGGGATGGGGATCCGCGAGATCTGTGGGCGGATGTGCTTACTTCTGTGGCATCTTATGCCGATTTGCTTCTTATCCGTACTCGGATCTTGTTTTCCGCTTCCGCCTGATACTCTGATGCTTGATGTATGAGGAGCTATCCTAAACTATTATCTCTATCTAGGATATTTGGATCTTGCCGTATGGCGTTGCAATATTTCTATTTCTTTTAGATGGAATGGCTCTGAGAATTGTTGTATGGTAGCTTGCATACATACTCACTTGTGTATGTATTTGATCTCTTCGCCTGTTGCCTACGCCGCTCGCTCTTGTCCCGACGTCTTGGAAGTGGTTAGGACGGCCGACAGGTCTACACGTGGGCGGTCCCCTGGGCCCCCGCTGTACTATTTTAACCACTTCCGTTTCATCCAGGCTTGAACTTAGAGCGTAGGGTCCGAGGTAGTTACATGATAGATACTTAAAGTTGACATCATCCACCTTAGATACAACCATTTACCAAATAATTCACATAATTATTTGGGCCCTAAACCTATTTAACTTCCCTCTTTTGCAAAATCCTGAAAACTTCCCCTATAAAGGAAAGTTTGTTGTTCTCCAGACCACTTTGACAAACCAAGGCACACTCGAGGCCTATATATCATATCCTATCTCCCCATCTTGAAAATAAATATTTTTGAGATGCTTTATTATTTCTTTTTGCCCCTTTTCTTATATGGAAAAAACAAGAAATAATTGATCAAAAATACTTTCCTATCTCAATAAATACTAGGAAAATCCTCCAATGTGTGATATAGTATTTAAGACCATGTCACACCAAAAACCACACTTTTCCAATGCAAATATATCAAACTAGCTTCTGAAAACCAATTCAGCACCTTTTGAGTAAATAATTTTAAGTGGCCTTTTAATCGTTAGAAAATACCTAATAATTTCTAGAGAGGTTCCTTAACCTCATCTATCTACTAGTACGGTATCTCCATCTTCATCAAGCCATTTTGCTAGACTTCCTTCATAACCATCCTTGTGATGAATATTACAAACTAATCAAATAATCTAGGCAAAGCCTCACGAAAACCCATCCATAGTCATTGATTGACTTTATATAACACTCACCTCACCCTTGGTCATGATCCCAGTAGAACATGCACTGTAGCACACTCATACCTTTGTCCTTTGCACTTGGAAGAGAGGAGACACAAATCTAGGTCTTGTCTTGTTTTCATTAAAACCTTGCAGCAGCTAGCTCCTTCCCTCTATGTCCCCTGCACGACCCTAATGCCCTCTCCACCGCCCATGGCAAGCAATGAGAAGCCCCTAGACTTGCCCTAGCTCCTCCATAGGCCATGCCCATGATAAACCACTCCACTCGGTATTAAACCCTAGAACCACCCTAGCCCTTCCCGGCCTTGCCATTTCACTCCACTGCCTCCCTTCTCTCATCCCCCAGATGCTCAGAAATCCTCTCACACTCTTTTGACCAAAAGAAGAAGAAACCTCCATCTTGTCCATTGTTGAACTCAAGCTCGAGGTCACCTTCTCCTTGCCCCCCACCACTTGCATGTGGTATTTTCGAAGTCTACTCCCTATGATCTACCTTCCTATGCACTTCCATATGCTACAGGAATGATGGAAGCCGCCACCGCCGTGCATGCTCGAGAGCTACTACTCCCGACGCAACCCACCTTCTCGGGCTTCTCCTGCGGTTACTACACCTCACATGCTTTACCCAGGGCCCTAGAACCTTGTCCAATGCCTCCCCTCTATCACGTGTGCACTCCATGCGGGACTCCGACGAGCGCTGAACCAAGCTCCACTGGTACAGAAGCTCGCGAGCCCCTCCTTCGGAGAAATTTCTCGTGCCACCCATCCCTGGGGTCCCCTCGATGCACAGCGTCTCCGTGTCACCTCCTCGTCGCTTCTCAATCCCTTAGGTGAGCTCCCCGTTAGTCCCCGACACCATCTAGGGATTCATCCTACGACGCTCCTTTGCGCAGAGACGACGGCCAGTCTCCGTCGATCTCTCGTAGATTGAACGGCTGAGCCCACCCTGTACCCCTTCGCACCTCTCCGGACACCGATAGGCGGGTCCCTCCCAAGCCATTTGAGTCAGCGCCTTCCCGCACGCTGACTCGCCGTTGTGGGCCGATTCCTCCCCTGCTGCCCGTTTCCCCTCTGATTCCAGCCCGTGGGGCAAGTTCCCTTTTTCTTTTTGACTTTCCGTCTAGATCTATTATTTAGCCTGATCCTTTAATTCGAAATAAAAATGGAAAATGACCCAAACCATCTAGAGCTAATTTTTCCTAGACTCCTATAGGTTTTCACTAACACGAAGTATCTTTGGTTAACCTAAATATTTTCTAGATTAATTATGATTAATCAGCTACCAAGATTTATCCAATTCACTAATAATTTTCTCCATTGAGTTTTAGTTACCGATCTCGCCTAAAACCTTTTTTCCCTGAAACATATCAGTGGTACCTTGCATGCCACTTTGACCCCACACCTTTTGCTTCATAGTTTGCCCCTGGTAAAAATAATAAAACCAAGCCTTTTCCGCCTTTAGGAATTTCTATAGGACAAACCAAAAGTGATATTGACCTAATTACAACTATGAGAATTTACAAATCCTAATCACTTTCAAACCCTAGAAAACCAGAATTTATTAAGCCCTAGTTGATTTATTGTGAATTAAACTGTTCTGTGCATTGTTGATTCACAAATAAAATCACCTCAACAGTTCTGTATATCCAAAAAGGGGTGATTCCAATTTCTGCAGAAAGGTATTTTAAATACCTAATTTGTGTCTTTGGAATAACATCAAAACCCATGTAGTTTAATTCTGGTTAAAAAGACAAAAATGCTACAAAACTGACTTTGGGAAATTCCTGAGGGCGCTCTGATAAATATTTTTGGATGATTCCAACTCTCAGTGAATAAGTCCATCAAACCCTACCTAACCATCCAAGGAAATAAATTTTGGACCAACGGATCTTTTATTGTGATTTAATTCCTAAAACTAGAGTTTTTAACACTAGAAAACTCGTAGAAAATCAAAGGAAATTGATAAAATAGTGAAACCACTTTTGTTGATTTCATTTTATCAATACCTATCCTCGGGCATAATTTTTATACAATGACCTCATAAAGAACCTATCCTTGATCCAAAACCCCTCTCCTAAGTAGTTTCTAGACATGAAACCCTAAAGGATCTTCTTCAAATGCTTTCAAAGCATTTCCCAATCTTTTCAAGCCAATCCTCCCAAATCCTACTGAAGTATAATTTGTGCTTTTCAATTTCTTGTTGTATTGTATAATGCTTGTTTGCCTTGTAATGATTGTGGTATTGCTTGAATGCATGTATACTCGATGACGGCGATAGTTGTGATTGTGTGACACCAAGAAGAGGGAAGTTTTAGATTATTAATTATATATTTGGTATTATAGTATTCTAACAAAGTCAAGGGACATCTCGATGATCCTAGGCAAGCCATCATTCCTGATATCCGATACTTGTCCTACTCCTTTAATTACATGTTTTATATCTCCTTTATAAAGTGCATTATTACCCACATGTTTTGTTTTACTATTACTGCGATAATAACTTGGATCTACAATTTATGACTTGGTGTCCCGTATGACACCCACCCTGATGTTACCTACCATTTATCCCTTTAGACCAAGAGTACGATGGTCAGGATCCTACCTCATTGGAAACCCCGGTTTTGATAAACCAAATTGTTTTGGGAATTTACCCCGTTACAAATGTCTTGAGAATGTTTTTGGAAAACCCATTGGGAAGAGGCATCGCTTCCAAGTGGATATTTTAAAGAAATAAAGGTGATGAGGAATAATGAGAAAGATGAACTTAATGTTGAGAAGGGATGCTCTAGTCTTTTTTAGGAACAACTTATTCGTGCAACCACATTACCCCAGGAGCTAGGGCATAGCTCGTAGTTTGTTTTCCTTAGCATGGGCTATGCCATAACGTAGAAAGGGGTCAAGGGCCCCCAAAGCCACTTCCTTCCACTTAGGGGGTCGTCGTACCTAGAAGGTTCTATTGTCTCTTAGGAGGTCGGCTAAAACTATGGAGCTCCCGTGGACGATACGGTTTATGGGAGTACGGAAGGGGAAATGATTCAGGAAGTGAGGTAGGGAGATTTGTACTCGATGAGTCGATTACTCGTCTCCGGGGGAACTAAGGAACCATAGGGAAAGTGCCATACTAGGGATGACAAATGAAAGGTTATGTTTGATTATCCAGACCCTCGTACACGAGGTGTAGCGGGCCATCGTGTCATCCCTGTAGATGTATTGATTCTTTTGGGTAAAGTGCACAAACTTTGCAGAGTATAATATATTCGAATAGTCATGTCCATGGTCAAGGAAGATTGGAAAGGTGATTGCTAGAGGTATCCAAGTGATGGTTTGAGGAGGATAAAAAGGATGTGACTTGGTCACGAGAGAATATGAGGACGGTGTTTTGTTTTGACCATGCATTGTCAGAGATGTTTGAAAAGGGTTTTTCTCCAAAACTTTATTCAAAAAGGTTTTCAACAAGGATATGGAGATATCTAGATTTTTAAAACATAGACATGTTTTCCAAACTCTTTTTCAGCAAAGATATAGAGATGCCATGTTTACAAGAGAAAGCTAAGCTTTTCAAAAACAACCATAGATAGAGCTATCTTTCCATAGCCGAAATTGCATTATCTTGTCTACCTTATCTCAGTGGTTTGTGAGTACATTCAAAAGTCCTCACTGGCATTGTCCCTGGCTATTTACATGGTGAAACATTCAGAAGCTAGAAGATTGAAGGATGTGGTGACTTCTTTGCGAGCTAGGCCGTCTTCCTAGTCAGTTGCTTGTAGGTTAAGGCATGATTGGGATCTGCGTTTGATGAAGACCCGCTACTAAAGATTATGTAGCCATAATGGCATCTATGTAAGTCTTGTATTCGTTAAGCTTTGGATGTTGTAATGATACTTGTCGGTTATGTTCCACGGCTCACAGATCATGAGAACATGGGTATATGCATAACAAGGTTTTCTCGGATGGTAAATCCGGGGGACCCCACAGTTATCGTTTTACGCCCTCATGAAGAAATCAATTAAATTTGAGTGGACAGGCGAAGCTCAGCATGCCTTCGAAAACCTCAAAAAACACTTTCTACATCCCATGTCATTGTATTTCCAAGAGAAAAATAACCCCTACTACTCTACATCGTTTCCACTAATCAGGTGGTAAGTACATCTTTGTTCATCGAGTGACCCAAAGAAGGAAAAACTCATGGTGTCCAAAGACTGGTCTATTTCTTAAGTGTGGTCCTATCCGCCTCCAAAAAAGGGTATCCACACTACCATAAGCTAGCTTACGGAGTTTTCATGATAGCACGCAAACTGCGCCACTATTTTTTGGAACACCCGATCATAGTAGTTAGTGAGGCACCTATTTCCAATATTCTCAACAATCCAGAAGCCACATGACACGTCTCTCTATGGGGAATTGTGCTATCCCCTCGAGATATCACGTACGAGAAATGTAAAAAATTAAATCCCAAGTTTTGCCTGGCTTTATTACTGAGTGGACAGAACTACAATGCGCGTGTCCGCAAGACCTCTCTAGTGCACGGATAATTTATTCCGATGCGTCCAAAAAGAAAGAAGGAGCAGGAGCTGGGGTCATACTGGTGTCACCTCAAGGCGACAAAATGCGCTACGTACTTCGGATGCATTTTGCAAATTCATGAAACAACAAATCTGAATATGAATCCCTGTTGCACAACATGCATATGGCTCTAGCTTGCGATGCAACTCGCTTGAAGATATTTGGTGACTCAAACCTCGTGGCACAACAAGCAATGAACAAGTGCGACGCTATCAGTGGAAATATGGTTGCTTACCATGACTTGTACACCATCATTAAAGCTCAATTTGATGGGGGTGAAGTATCACACATAGGCAGGGTAAGCAACAAAGAAGCCGATATTTTGACAAATATCAGATCCCTATGCTTATCACTACCACCCATAATTTTTGAGGAAGAAATAACTGAGAGCTCCATCAAAGCCAAAAGGGTCTCTTAAGTCATGGCACCAAAAACATGAAAGAAGGTCAAATCACAAAAAGACTCGAGGGCTACGCCAACACCTGAAAGCACAGAAGAAGTCCTTGATGAAGAGCTAGAACTCGACGGAGTCATGATAATAGAGCCCACGTGGATGCAACCATACATAGCATACATGATGAGAAGAGAACTCCCCAAAGATGTGGTAGGAGCACATCGAATCACACGTCCATCCAAAGCTTTCAGAATCATCAAGGGAGAATTGTACAAAAGAAGCATCTCAGACATGGTATAGCGATGCGTTACGCCTAAGGGAAGATCATCCTTAAAGATATAAATGAAGGAGTGTGTGGCATTCATTCTAGTAGCCGAGAAATTACCGCAAAAGCCTTTCGAGCAGGATTTTATTGGCTCACATCATTATAAGATGCAAAATATATCGTATGAACATGTGAAGCATGTCAACGTTTCGCAAAGAAACCCAATGCACCTGCTTCAGAAGTTAATCCCATACCTCTTGCCTGGCCGTTCTCTCAATGGGGGCTCAATATGGTGGGACAACTTCACAAATCTTTGCCAGGAGGGCACATCTTTCCGCTAGTAGTAGTCGACAAATTTACAAAATGGATTGAAGCAATGACCGTCACTAGCCAATATGGAACTTCGGCTATGAATTTTATCAAGTCAATAGTGTTCCGATTCGGGGTACCAAACAACATTATCACCAACAATGGAACTAACTTCACCTCCAACGAGTTCAAAGAGTACTGCAAGGCGATGGGTATAAAAGTAAGCTATGTTTTAGTTGCTCACCCGCAAACCAATGGACAGGTAGAAAAGTCCAATGGTTTTATCACCAATGGTATTACGAAAAGACTGTTGGAACCACTCGATAGAGCAAAAGGAGCCTGGGTAGATGAGTTACCCTCCATCCTATGGAGCCTACGCACTAACCCAAACAATTTGACACAAGAAACACCCTTCTTTCTGGTCCATGGCATGGAAGCTGTCCTTCTAGTCAAAGTAACCCGTGAGTCGACGAATATGATGAAGAAGCATCCCAAGAAACACTTGAAGATGATGTTGACGCACTCGATGAAGCTCGCAAAATTTCTTTACAAAGAGCAACCATCTATCAACAGACCTACGCAACTACCACAACCGATGATTGCGTCCCAGGTCTTTCGTCGTAGGGGACCTGGTCCTTTTCCTTAAGCAAGATGGTCACTGTAAGCTGGAATAACCATGTGAAGGGCCTTACATCATTACATAAGTAATCCCCAGCAGGGCATATTGACTCCAGGACAAGAAAACAGGAGTCAAGTGTTGGGGATATGCTAAATGGGTATCATCATTGCATGTCTCGAATCCAGCTAACCCCGATGGCCCACAGTTGGTAGCACGACCCATGGCCTACTGGGCGGCCCAGTTAGATGGATCCGGAAGGGAGGCCCATGCCGGATAAAGGAAGTCTACGTTGAAGTCACCGACCTACTTGGAGCCTTCGAGTACAAGACACGAAGACTAGTTAGTATTAGTGTTGGACTCTGTAACCTGTCCGGCAAGGTCTTTTCCCTGTAACCCTAGGTTCTGGCGCCTTTATAAGCCAGGCCTATGGGAGACTTTAGGGCACAATTCATAACACCTCGCACAACGAACATATCCCTGTAACTCGGCGTATTGCCATTATAGTGATTTATAGCAGGAGTAGAGGTCTGCCACCGTTGTGGGACTTGAACTTGGGTAAGTTGTGTTACCTCGTACCCGCCAACTCACCTCCTTCCCCTAACTCTCTAAGCATGCTCTATGAGGACCCCTCCATGGCATACTCATTGGCCATACCATGACAGTTGGTGCCCATCATGGGGTAAGGGGTGCTTCGAGTTCTATACCGGGCGAGGTCCAATCTCTTCACGGGAATCGGTGACACCGTAGCCATTGGGCACGTTCTCTTCTCCGGCAACATTCCGATCATTCCTCCAGATGAATTATAGATCACGGCAAAGAAAAACCCCGCACGCTACTCCGTTGTCCCACTCGGGGACATCCACATCTTCATCGGCGAAACTAACTCGGGTCATAGCTCCCAGGAAGTCAGAAATTCATCAAGACAAGCACGGACCGCCTCCGGGCAGGACACATTCGCAGAAGGATCTGGCCTGGATCTCTCTTTGGAGTTTGCCAGCTAGATCGAAAAAATTCAAGGCCCACTCAAACCGCCCCTGTGCAGGATATAACGGTGGAAGGACCCTGCAGATCCGCTTGGCTTCCCTGAGCATTAGATACACGAAGGTCACACTTTGTCGGCGTCGTCACCATCTTCAGTCTATCCACATGCGTTAGAGGGATGGAGAATCCCTTCATGAATACCTCGTTAGATGGTTAAGGGTGAGAGAAACCCTAGAAGGTGACCGCACCGATGAACTCATCTACCACTTCATGGAAGGGCTCATGCCCAGAATGCTCCCCCAGCATACGCTTCGGAGGCGACAGGCCGCCTGCTTGCTCACCCTCAATGAGATGATCGCAACTGCTAACAGTTTTGTTGATGCCAATGAGGAAGATGAGTCTGATACCGCCACTGCAAACAGAGGAGGCAACAAAAACAATAGCCCTCCACCACCCCCCTCTGGCTCCGCCATCAAAAACACTGAAGCCAACTCTGACTCAGTGCTTGACACCCTCTACGCCGACATCAACATGGATGGCGATGGCTCTGATGCTAACTTGGAGGAATACGGTGTTGCGTTGAGGGAGATCGAGAGGGAGGAGCACGCGAAGAAGGCTGTCACTTCCCGCTAGGTACTGGTGGCCATCGAGAATGTGACAGAAGAAGACTAGCAGAACCAGGTTGCCGGTAAAGCTCTGCCAGCAGCAGCGGAGGTAGGAACTACGGCAACAAAAGGCAAAACAGGCGTTGATCCTACGGGTTTGGCTAAGGCCATGCTGCCTCCGTCTATTCCCCTGCAGCAGCCGCAGGAACTCATCGCCGGACCAAGTGCTGCGAACACAATAAACATACCACCACCATCGTCCAGGTAAGCAGCTGGCAACCCCTTGGTTACCCCAGCCGACAAGGTGATGTGTGGCCCACTCCTCGTCGAGCCGATAACCGTTGCTCATATTCGAAATATCACGGAGCTTGACGATAAACACACGGAAATTCTCTTGGAGGCCAAGTGCATCGTGGAACAAGGTGCCCAGCTGGACAAAGATTTGGCCAACGCACAACAATCAATCAAGGCGGCAAGAGAAATGGAGGCTGAATATAAGTAGTTGATGTTAGAGCACAAGGCGAAGAAGGCACAAGCTCACGTTGTCGGTAGTCCGGCATTCGACGCAAGTTAGGATGGGAAGCGTCAAAACCGACAAAAGACACCCCATACATTGATTTAGAGGGGAGGCAAGTAATGCCAAGCCCCGTACTCAACATGGTCATCACCAAGACCCTCCTCAAACTGGACAGGTCGCTAGAAGCGGTGGCTCAGGTCCATGACCTTATAGCGTAAGCTTGCAAACATCAGGAGAAGGCCACCTCGCAAAGGATCGAGTCCAATCCGGAGTTTTTCCCGTCAAGCATGAACAACCACCGAAGGCCAAGATATCCCCGTGATGAAGGATCCCACACAGGCTCCATGGAAAAAAGACAGAGGGACGCATGCAACAGGACTGACGCCATCCCAGTATCCTCCGGCAACAGAGACAAGGCTCACCCTCGTCGCTCACCCCCACCCCCACGGTCCCGGCATCATGAGGAACCACACATGCCACTGTACTAGCGTGTCACCTCCCAGGCGCCCCCAGGTTAGTATCATTATACGTGACCAGGGGGAACAACCCCGACATGACGGAGAGCGCAGAGGCAACGAAGGACACAAGAGTTGTTCCCACAAGGAAGCACTGATGACCCACAAGTATAGGGGGTGTATCACAGTATTTTTGAGGGAAGTGAAACCCAATTTATTGATTTGACACAAGGGGAGCCAAAGAATATTTATAAGCCTTAACAACTGAGTTGTCAATCCAGCTGCACCTGGAAACAATCTTGCTCATAGTAGTTTATCAGTAGCAACAGTTTTGTAGTAGGAATAGTAAAGGAAGAGCAGTAGGAAAGCAAAGACAGTAGTAACCAAAGTAGTAACAGTGGGATTCAAGTGCGGTAGGCATAGGGATGGATGGACGGGCGTTGCATGGACAAGACAATTCACATAGCAATCAGAACATAGGGCAATTGCAGATAAATAAGATAAAGCACCCAAGTACTAGACAATCCTAGGCATTTGTTCCATATATAGTCATACGTGCTCGCAATGAGAACTTGCACAACATCTTTTGTCCTGCCAGCCTGTTTGCAGCAGGGCCTCTAGGGAACTACTCGCAATTAAGGTGCTCCTTTTAATAGAGCACTGGAGCAAAGCATTAACACTCCGTGAACACATGTGATCCTCACATCAAAGCCATTCCCTTTCGGTTATCCCGATTTCTGTCACTTCGGGGCCATAGGTTCCGGACAATAACGTGTGTATACAACTTGTAGATAAGACCAGAAACAATACTATCATAATGAATCAATAATAAGTTCAGATCTGAAATCATGGCACTCGGGCCCTAGTGACAAGCATTAAGCACAACAAGTCGCAACAAAGTCATAAAGCACTAATAAAAGATACTAGGCACCATGCCCTAACAATCTGATGCCATTACATGAACGATCTCATCCAATCCCTACCATCCCCATAGCCTACAGCGGGGGATTACTCACTCATAGATGGGGGAAACATGGATGGTCGATGGAGAAGCGATGGTGATGATGATGGCGATGATCTCCTCCAATTCCCCGTCCCGGCAGGGTGCCAGAACGGAGTTTCTGGTGCTGTTTCGTGGAATCTAGTGGTGGCGGCGGAGCGGAACTCCTTCTGGAAAAACATCGAACCCCCCGGAGTTTTTAGGTCAGAAGGCTTCTTATAGGCGAAGAGGGAGACCAAGGGGGTGCCTAGGGCCACCACACCATGCCCTAGCGCGGCCAGGCCCAGCCCGCGCCTGGGGGTGGTGTGGCCAGGCTCTGGCCCTCCTCTGTCTCGTATTCTGGCTCCGTGAGTCTTCTGGAAAAATAGGCACTTTGGCCTTTGTCCCATCCAATTCTGAGAATATTCATTCTCTGACTTTCCTGGAACCAAAAACAGCAGAAAATAGGCAGCTGGCACTGTGGCTCTTGTTAATAGGTTAGTCGAAGAAATCATATGAAACGTACACCAAAGTGTGGACAAAACATAAGAAAGTGGATAAAACCAAGCATGGAGCATCAAAAATTATAGATACATTTGCAATGTATCAAGCACCATGTCCGACAAGCAACCGTGACAGGTGTGAGGACTCACATGGAGGGAGCAGTAAGAAGGCTAACACACCGCTGCCACCGCCACCATCGCCACCCAGTAGTCACCATGGCGGAGGACCTAGTGGGTCCCATGGCTCGCACCACAATCTCCTCCCCATGGTGGAAAGGGAAAGAAACCGGAGCCGTATGATGCACGTTCGTGTCTTGACAAGATTCAAGAGGCCCAGTCATCCGGGCCACTACTTATCCCAAGGTTCTCTAGATTGACAAGACCATCAAGCCCTATGACGGCATTGCTAAACCAGCTACGTGGCTGCAGGACTACAACGAAGCGATTCACATCGCCGGGGGAAACCCCAATGTCGCCGTCAAGTACCTCCCACTCATGCTCACCGGCACTTCCTGACAATGGATCAACGACTTGCCATAGAAATCAATCTGCAATTGGTTGGACATGCATGAAGCATTTACCAAGAACTTTGAGGGTACGTACAAGCGTCCCTATACCATCAGTGACCTACAACGGTGTGTGCAAGAAAAGGACGAGTCTACTCGTACCTACCTCTCGAGTTAGCTTGACATGAAAAATTCATGCGCAGGAGTACACGATTAAACTGCTATGGCTGCCTGATGGCCTGGAAAAGGGAACATTGCTCCGACATACGCTGAAGCGCCAGCAGGACAACAGCAAGCTCGACCTCAACTTGATGATTTCCATGGCTAGAGAATTCTCCACCGCCGATGACGAAGCTCGCGGTTCATTGCAAGATTTTTCCATTCCTACCCATGCCAAGAAGAAAAATAACAACAACTGGAAGGATCCGCCAGAAGAGAAGCAAGCAGCCGGCATGGTCACCATGACGTTCTTTGGTAGAGGCGATGGCAGAGAACATGGTCGTGCCCGGGGGGGGGGGGGCAAGTCATGGGTAGCAGCAGAGTGACTCTATACCCATAGCGCCCGACGTTCCCCAGACGTACGAGGACTACCATGATATGCTATTTTCGTCCACCTTGACGCAAACGGCAAAGCCACGCACACCAACTGCCAATTCAAGTTCGTCAATGACCTCAGGAAGGCCCTGGGTCCGGCTACAAGCAAAGTTGGAAGAACATACCTCGTGGAAATGGCAAAGGGAAGAATAAGGAGGAAGAGTCCAATGATTCAGATGACATGGAGGAGGACACAGACCCTAAACCCACCGACAAGGGCGATGGCAAGGGCAAGAACCCCTTCGAAAAGAAGGCTCTAGTCTAGCACACCTTCCTTGGTACTCCCACTGTCTAGGCCCAAAAAACCTCACTGAGGATACTCATGGCTACCCTCCCTCAGTTCCCTAGTACGTCAGGTGGTCGGAGATTCGAATCACTTGGGACGGAGAAGATCACCCAGATCTCATCCCAACAGAGAACTAGTAAGCCATGGTCATCAACCCCTTGATTAACGATAGTGAGTTCACTAAGTGCCTCGTGGATAGTGGAAGCAGCATCAACATCATGTACCTGGATACACTGCACAAAATGAACTTGATAGAGACCCAGCTAAGGAAGAGCAACATCGTGTTTCATGGCGTCGTTCCTAGCCAGAAAGCTAATTCCCTTGGCTCTATCACCCTTCCGTTCGCCTTTGGTGATGTTAATAACTACCGCCAAGAGCGCATGACCTTTGAAGTGGTTCCCTTCAAGAGCGTGTACCACGTCATATTTGGACGTGACATCTTCCACTCCTTCCTCACCAGTCCATGCTTCGTCTACAACAAGCTCAAGATACCCGAACCAAAAGGCATCATCACCATTGCCGGAAGCTTCACAAAGGAAAGGGAGTGCGACCTGAGCGAAGCTGCCTTCACCGAAGCGGTCCTCTATGTTGAAGAGTTTCAGGAGATCTAGTGCCAGGTCGATGCCTCGGATTTGCCATCTTCATAGAAGAAGATTTCTGACTCTGAACCCGCAATCAAGGCTGCCATCAAGACCAAGCAGGTGGAACTTGTTGAAGTAGATTCCTCCAAGGCCACCTCAACTAGCACGGACCTGGATCCCAAAGAAGAAGGTGCACTCGTCGAGTTCCTCTGTGAGAATAGGGACATCTTCACCTGGCAACCTGTCGACATGAAAGGTGTACCTAGGGAACTTGCTAGGCACAACCTAAACATTGATACTAAAGAAAAACTCGTGAAACAACCTCTACTCTGCTTTGGTGATTAAAAACGATGGGCTATAGGCAAAGAGCTAGCTAGGTTACTTAAGACTAGTTTTATCCGAGAAGTTATTCACACCCAGTGGGTGGCAAATCCTGTACTTGTCCCCAAAAAGGAAACTAAAGAATTAAGAATGTGCGTTGATTACACCGGCTTGAACAATGCGTGTCCTAAGGATCCGTCTGATTTGCATTGCATTGACCAAGTCCTTGACTCGATGGCTGGCTCCAAACTTTTGTGTTTTCTTGATGCATACTCAGGGTACCACCAAATCAAGATGTGAAAGTTCGACCAATTATCCACTTCGTCCATCACACCTTATGGCACATACTGCTATGTCACGATGCCCTTTAGGTTGAAAAACACTAGTGCTATTGATGTCTGCAAATGCACAGATCGTTTGTAGCTAGTTCTGAAGTATAGATATCGATCCCACACGGAGCCCATAGGTAAGGGTTTATGACTGATGTATTTATCACACTCAAAGTTGTCACAGGTCTTCGAGTGAATTGACTGCAAGTGTGGAAATAAGAATGAAATTTGGATTAAACTAGATGTATTTAAATAAAACTAAAATGTAAACTTCGGGAATAAAAAGTTTAAAAGTAAAGAACGATTTGATTTCTTGTGGTTTTCTGCAGATGACAAAGAAGGTGCGGGGAGATACAGTTCATGGTGATAGTGACCGTGCCAGGTGGATGAATGATAAGTGTAACAATTATAATCTTTTAAATATATGTGTAGGCAAGCAACCCATAATTAGCCGGAACTCATCTTGGTAGATTTCATCCCAACTTCAATAATCCTACTAGCCTGTTACCAAAACCATGGTCAGTAACTAGACGATTAAGATCCTCTAGGTTTCTTAGCAATTAAGCTCCTTGGATCGGACTAATGCAATAATCACAATGGTTACTCGTGATCCTCGAGTCAACTAGTTTCCCATTGATATCCCCATGTCACTCGGGGGGTTGCCGGTCTGCTAGCGAACAAGATCCTATCTATGTAGAACAAAGCATCATGTTGTCTAGGCCGTTAATTGGATAACAAGCATTAGGCATCCCACAGATAATCAATCACACATAATGTAGTAATTAAAATCAATCACAAACTAATGGAAAATATATGGAGGCACATTGCATCTCACCAATCCCTTACATCTCCCACACCCAAGGAACTTACTCACACATGAGAGAACAAAGCATCATCGATATAATTAAATAAATGGAGTTCTTCTGGATATTACCCTGGAGATCCACAATAAGAATGGAAAAGTAATCCAACACAATTCAAGATAGGAAGAAACAATCTCAAACCCTAGTCTTGCAAAGTGAAGATATATATCTCTCTCTCAAGTACAAGTAATGGCTATGAGGGTGTGATGGGTAAGAGGTCGAAGATCATGGAGCGAGATGAAGAACGTCTTCCCCTTTTTCTCCGGATCTCTTCTTTCTCCTCTCTGGATGGGATGGCGGCTGCTGTGTTATGATTTCGCGTCTGGATTCTTCATGAAAGGTGTCCTTTTTGACAAGACGGAGGCGTCAACAGCTATACGGCGGGAACTATACGACCGGAAAAATATTCCCACTGTATAGTTGCTTGTTAAAGCTTCTGTACGCCTCCCTCGACTGCTTCCAAAAAGAGACTTGCTTGTTTTTGCCTGAATATTGTGTTTCTCTTGTTAAAACCTTATGTTGATGTTTAGAACCTTAAACACACATTAAAAACCAAGTTTTCTTCGCTACCAAAGTATTAGCGTTAGGTAAAGCTAGAAAACGATCAATTCCAGAAGAAGACCATCAATAAAAATAATCAAAAATATGTCGAATCTCACATCTCTCAACTCCCCAAGCTTAGATGTTGCTCGCCCTCGAGTGACAAGAAAATAAGGAAGAATAGCGGAGATTCGAGACTGAAATAAAAGAACTTACAAGCTCGAATTGGTGTCAAATTCTTTCTTCAAAATTCCTGCAATCTTAAACATGATCACACAAGTATTCACAAGATTGCACTGAGTCCACTTCCTAACCACGTATATCTTGCTAGCAAATAAATCATATGCCCAAGCAAGTGTCAAAAATTTAGCTAGAAAAGTGAAACTAATTCTCTTGGTGTCTCCCTTTGTTGAGAGATGAAAACTTTTTGCTCTTGTTTCTTTAATCAATTAAGAGTACTCAAGTTGGCACCAAAAACATTCAATTCAAGAACAACTCATCTATTCCCATGTTAAAATTTCAAGACTCTCAAAGCACCTTTTTCCTTTCCTTGTTTTTCAAAAACTTTGGCCCTTTCATAGAGAAATCATGCCAGTGTTTTTAACATGTTAATTGGGACTGTGTTGCGCACTCGTGACCATGCCAATAAATAATTGTTGATAAATAGTGGGTCAGAGGAATAATACACCTTCACTTGGAACGTGAAACCATGAGGAGACTAAAATTTTACCCGTCATAGCATTGCTGCTACAGACGCTTACATAACTCAATAGCCGAAATCAAGTGGTTTCCCACATTTAGATCGTTCATTGGCCAGCGGAGTTAATAGTTCCCCATGGAGGATGATAGTGTTGTAATGACATGCGTAAAGCAATATCTTACTGTAATTATTAGAAAAAGCAATGGCGTAATCTCTACTACTTCGAAGCATCCATTTTATCAGACAATTTCATTGAAGGGTCCTATCGATTCTATTTACATTAAGCTCAAATGGGGTTGAGTAGTTCTAAAATAAAATCCCTTCGGCTAAACATAGACTCAAGTCATCTTTTGGATGCATTTTCTTGTTGTAAAATGTAGGAAATATTTTTAACCAAGTTCATTGTTCATTATTTCAAAGCTGAAAAGGAGACACTAGCAAAGGAATAGAATTTATAGGATAGCAAGCTAAGTGGGGAGTGACTCAAGTGCAAGCGAGTAAATAATTGTAGGATCAATTTACAGTTGCAGAAAAGGTGATGAAAGGAATGTTATACCTCCTATTGCTTGCTACGTTCTTGTACTTGAGTCGAAACCCCTCTATATTTCCCTATTGACAAGTCACCAGAAATTTGAGAAATCTCCTGAGAAACAAAGAAACAAATTTGCAATAAAGGTTACAACAAATTTTTGTGTGTTTTTGGTTTAGGAATGCAAACTGAAAGTAAACTTGCAATTTTGAATAAGTAAAATAAATCAAAAGAAGAAATAAAAATACGAAAGCAAGGTTTGGAGGTTTTCAAATGTCCCCCAAGATTAGGCTATTGCCAGGCTCAGTTGTTGCCGTCATTCGGTAGCTTGTGCGGATATTGCTGTTAGTAGTCGGGGAAGTGCGTCACGAAGTGACTGAAGGTGTGAGTTAAGGCACTCACATCTTCATTCACTCCTTGTAGAGTGTGTTCAATCTCCCCAATACGCTGGTTGAGCTGCTGAAATTCTTGATAGGGGACATAGTTGAACCCCTGTCGCGGCTGATTGGGCCATGGGTCCCAGGATCCCCCTTGTTGTTGCCGTTGTCCCTCCGAAGCAGGATTGTATTCCTTCTCCTTCTCCTACTCATGCTCATCCTCATCCTGCTCCTCTCATTCTTCATCTTCTTCTTAATCAGGCTAGAATTCAGGCATGATCTCTACCACTTGATCCTTAGTGAGGATCCAATTGTCGTTCTTCACAATCGTGAAGGCTTGTGGACAGGGCGACGAAACCTTCTCAACCTGTGCATCACCAAGATAACCAAAATGATATGCTCGGAGCCTCTTGTTAGCTCGGTAAACATCGAGGAAGCCACAAGCAGGTAAATATTTGACATCCATAAGTTTGGATCCATCAACATGTTGCATCATAGGTAATATAATGTTCAATGCTAGGGCAAGGTGGGTTACCAATCCACCAATACGAATGTCGCCTTTCTTTTTGTTGCTCTGGTGAAAAAAGTGTTGGATGAGTGGAGCCACGAGATTGGGGCTTTGCGGTGCATTTGGGAAGAGTGCGTTGGTGATCATGGCCATGTCTGCATTGGCCATGGAACCAGTATATCCTCTTCCCAATAGTGTATTGGCGAGGAACAAGGCATAGTAGCGAATTGTTGGGTTCTGAATGGTGGACATATTTTTCTGGTAGAAGTCCCTACCACCATTAACAGAAATAACCTCCCAAGTTTCTCCACTTGAGACGCTATATAAATTTGTAACAAGTGACTACCCATCGTGAGGGAAGCCAAAATCATCAGAAATTTGTTCGAAAGTTATTTCATAATGCTGCTGCTTCATGGAGAAGCTTACCATGCACACATTACCTTTCTCGAAGTGGTCATCGTAGAAAGAGGCAAGGAACTCATAGATGAGCTCGGTGTAGGTATTGTGGCTTGTGTAGGCGAGTAGAGCTAGCCTTGAATTTGCAGACATGAGGTCGAAGTATGCCCTCAACCCTGCCGTGGTGAGAAAGCTATCATCGGCCCAACATGTTGGCATCACCCTCCTTGATGAAACCATGGCCAACTTGGTGTTGAGCTCGGCCTGGTGCCCTGAACTCTCGCCATGTTGGCGCTTGCTCTTGCGAAAAATGTTACCAATTTTGTTCATCTTGATGCACTGAAAAATTTCACCATGAAACCTTAGGCATATAGTTTCTACATGATATACGAATGATTCTACATGGAAAAATTTAATCCTAACGTGGGAAATCAAAAGGAAAAAACAAAATATGCTTGAGTTCATCCACTAGATCAATGCGAGAGTTTCAACCATGGAAATATGAAAATAAAGCATGGATAGGGAGAGAAACATATCGATCTGTTGATTCCCCAACTCAAACGAATGATATCCTTGAAGAATCAAGAATTCTAGGTGGGTTTTGAGAGGTTTGGAGGGAGAAAATGAGAGAAAAAGTGAGGAGGAGGAAGAACCCTAGCCGCCCCGGTGCGATTAAGTGGTCGCGCCGAACTATACGGGCGCAACTATATGGGCGGGATATGTAGTTCCCGCCGTATAGTTGCGGCGACGTTGACAATTAGGGTTTCCTTATGCCAGAACACAACTATACGGGGGAAACTATCCGGATGGATCATAATGGTCCCGCCATATAGTTGGTCATCAAAACTTTTGTGTCCTCGAGATAAATTTTCTTGGACAGGCATCGATAACTATACGGCCAATTTTTTTATTACCACCATATAGTTGGTCATCAAACCATCAGTACCTTGGAAAAGAAATTAGACGAATGCGTTGATATGGCCGGAACTATCCGGCTAGAATTTTTATTCCCGCCATATAGTTGGTCGTTAAATCTTCTATAGACACGAAAGGAAATTTGTTGATGGCAAAGATATCTATATGTCGAAACTATACGACCAGAATTTTTATTCCCGTCGTATAGTTGGTTGTTAAACCTTCAGTAGTCATCTAAAAATTTCTATTTCTTCGAGAATTTTGTCTTATCCTGAAACTTAGCGAAACACCTTGCTTTTGACAGAAAAATGACAGTAAAAATTGTCGACCAATAACATCATGTATAGAGCAGGATTTTTAGTACTACCTAACTTCTTATCCTCAACTGGAGATTCACTTTTTAATCTGGAAAAAATGATTAAGCTAGTTTTTGTAGATAAAACTCAAACTTTTATTTTTATACTTATTCAACTCTTGTTCAATCGATATTTCTACTACTTTTTGACAGCTGCATCTTCACGGGCACGCTTCTGCAAGAATGTCTGTGAAAAAGTCGGAGGAATGCGATGAACATTTTATTCTTTAGTTTATTTTATTAATATGATGGGTTGACTCCCATTAAGCATTTATTAAGAATGGTTGAATAACTCAACCCCTTCTCTGTTCTTGAATTCTTACCTTGGGTTGCCCCTTATCAAAGGCACTTACCACATGAACTCGTTTTGTCGGTGGAAAATATCTTTCTCCTGCTTCTAGCTTCTTTTGAAAATATCGGATGATTTTAGGATCATAAACATTGAAGATTATTTTCCCTCAGCACAATCAACTGATGCTCCTGCAGTACTAAGGAAAGGTCTTCCAAGTATTATGGATAAGTTTTCATCCTTTGGCATTTCAAGAGTAATAAAATCAATGGGAATAACATGCTCATCTATTCTAAGTAGAACATCCTCAATCATACCAATGGGTTGTTTAGTGGACTTGTCAGCCATCTGTAAAGTGAAAGTAGTAGGGGAACACTCCCCTAATCCTAAACTTTTATAGAGGGAATATGGCATTCAACTAACTCCTGCACCTAAATCACACAAGGCATTATGAATATCTATTTTGCCAATTGAGCATGAAATAGTTGGTATTCCGGGATCTCCCGATTTAGACAATAGCTTCCCATTAGTAGGATAACTAGTCACCATGGCAATAGTTTCAGTTATTTCTTTCTTTCTACTTAGAATATCACGGAGGAATTTAGAATAAGTAGGAACTTATATTGCATCCACAAATGGAATTTCTAGACGAAGATCACCAAGTGCCTTTTTGAAAGAACCATAGATTACCTGATCTGGTGCGTTCTTTTTTCGATCTGGATAAGGAAGCTTTTGCTCACTTTTCTTATTCTTGTCTTTTACCTTTTGTGGGGGATCAGGCTCTTTTGTTGCTTTCTTTTGTTGCTTCTTATAGCTTTTCTTCTTTTCTACTACAACAACTTCATCTTCATTGCTTGTCTCTTTTTCTTCTCTTGGATCAATTGTCTCTACATCAGAGTCATAACAGTCATCCTGTGCATCATTTTGGTCCTCCATGGTTTGATCTTGTGTTTCTTGAACACTTCCATTTTGAGGATCCACTAGTGTATCATATTCTTGGCTTGCTTTCACCAACGATTTTTTCCTTTTGATCTTTTTCAGCTTCATATTCTGGTGGTCCTAATGGTCCTATAACAACTTCACCTCTTTTTGTAACAATATTAGTAGATACAGGAATATCTATATCATCTTGAAAAAATATTTTGATAACCAAATTCTATTTGTTCACATTGGGTTTCAATCATACTAAGATACTTGTGAAATAATTTTATTTCTTGGCCAATCTCATCATAATTTTTCGTGAGTTTTGCCAAAATATTTTTATGTTTTTTGAAAATTCTTATGTAGGTTATTAAGAGATTTTCCTTGTCCATGTTTTAATTCTTGAAAAAGTTTTCTAATTTCATCTTGTTCAGTAAAAACTTGTAACAAGCCTACTTTGTTTTCCTTAACAAGTTCAGAAGGTATACCCTTTTATTTCATAGATTTCCATACTTGAGGCATAAGATCTGGGTTATACGAAGTATCCCTTTTTCCAGCTTAGTGCCGAAATCAGGATTATAAAAAGAATCATTCTTAGCCCTAGTGGACATTAACTCCCAACATGCTTTATTAGTTAAAGTATTTTATTGATCCTCCTGCTGATAAGTTAAGCAACTCTCTGCATTGAGTATTAAGACCATGGTAAAATAAATGGCAAATAGTTGATTCAGAATAGCCATGATTAGGAATACTATTGATCATTCCAAAGAATCTATACCAGGTTTGTGGGTAGTTTTCTCCCACGTTCTAACTAAAGTTGCCTATATTCTTGCTAGTTTCAGTTACCTATTTAAAAGGATTAAACCTGTTTATGAATTTAACAATACAGTTTTCTCAACATTTAAGGTAATGACGAGGAGAGAATATAACCAGTCTAGAACCTTACCTTTAAGAGACCAACGAAAAAAAATTAGACGAGAGAAGTCTCTTGGCAAACCTTTTGGTCCAAGTGTTGTCATCACATTGTCAAACTCTCTAATATGTCTTCCTGGGTCTTCATCTTCCCTTCCACTGAAATCTTTTTCCTGCAAAATTTTAATAATTCCACCATCAAATCGATATTCTCTAACTCTAGGATTAGGAAATTCTATTGGTTGTTTAAGGAAAGCAGAGTTTGGAGCATTGTATTCTCTTAGAGTTTACTCAGGTTTCTTGGAAGTTGTCTTGTAAATAGACATGATTTCCATAAAATCACTCAGTTTTTCAACTTCAACCTTATGTGATCTTAAAAGTTTTTCAATAATTTCCTCGTGCCTTTGAATAGGCACGCTCTCAAAATAATCTGGTAAATAGGTCCTACCAGAGCGTGTAGACCGTTTGTCTCCTAGGGAGACCATTTTGTCGTAGTAACACCTGAAATGTCAAGAGACAAACACTTAGCGCTTAGCTCCCCGACAACGGCGCCAGAAAATAGCTTGATGTCTTCAAGTCGATAAATCATTTGTAGCTAGTTTCGAAGTATAGATATATATCCCACTAGGAGCCCAAAGGTAAGTGTTTATGAGTGAAGTCTCTATCACACTCAAAGTTGTCACAGGTCTTCGAGTGAATTGACTGCAAGTGTGGAAATAAGAATGAAATTTGGATTAAATTTGACGTATTTAAATAAAACTAAAATGTAAACTTCATGAATAAAAAGCATAAAAGTAAAGAACAATTTGATTATTTGTGGTTTTCTACAGATGACAAAGAAGGCGCGGGGAGATACAGTTCATGGTGATAGTGATTGTGCTAGGTGAACGAATGATTAGTGTAATAATTATAATCTTATAAATATATGTGTAGGCGAGCAACCCATAATTAGCCGGAACTCCTCTTGGTATATTTCATCCCAACTTCAATAATCCTACTAGCTTGGTACCAAAACCATGGTCAATCACTAGACAATTAAGATCCTTCAGGTTGCTTAGCAATTAAACTCCTTGGATCGGACTAATGCAATAAGCACAGTGGTTACTCGTGATCCTCGAGTTAACTAGTTTCCATTGATATTCCCGTGTCACTCGAGGGTCGCTAGTCTCCTAGCGAACAAGATCCTATCTATGTAGAACAAAGCATCAAGTTTTCCGGGCCCTTAATTAGACAACAAGCATTAGGCATCCCACAGATAATCAAGGACACATAATATAGTAATTAAAATCAATCACAAACTAATGGAAATATATGGAGGCACATCACATCTCACTAATCCCTTACATATCCCACACCCAAGGAACTTACTCACATATCAGAGAAGAAAGCATCATCGATATAATTAAATAAAGGGAGTTCTTCTTGACATTCCTGTGGAGATCCACAATAAGAATGGAAAAGTAATCTAACACAATTCAAGATAGGAAGAAAAAATCTCAAACCCTAGTTTTACAAAGTGAAGATCTATCTCTCTCTCAAGTACAAGTAATGGTTATGATGGTGTGATGGCTAAGAGGTCGAAGATCATGGAGCGAGATGAAGAGCGACTTCCCCTTCTTCCCCGGATATCTTCTTTCTCATGTCTAGATGGGATGGCGGCTACTGTGTTATGATTTCGCGTCTAGCCTGTTCACGAAAGGTGTCCCTTTTGTAAGGCGGAGGCGACGGCAGCTATACGGCAGGAATTATATGGCCAGAAAAATATTCTTGCCATATAGTTGCTCGTTAAAGCCTTGCTTGTTTCCCTCGATTGCTTCCAAAAATAGACTTGCTTGTTTTCGCCTGAATATTGTGTTTCTCTTGTTAAAACCTTCTATTGATGTTCAGAACCTGAAACACACATTAAAAAACAAGTTTTATTCACTACCAACGTATTAGCGTTAGGTAAAGCTAGAAATCAATCAATTCTAGAAGAAAACCATCAATAAAAACCATAAAAAATATTTCGAATCTCACAGCTATCAGCTACTTACTAGCAGACGATGTAGCATTGCCTACATGACCAAATAGGTCGCAACATACATGTTTACATGGACGACATCATAGTGATGTCAAAGAAATCAAACAATCTCATCACCGACTTGCAGGAAACCTTTGACAATCTTCGGAAGTACAACATGATGCTTAACCCTAAGAAGTGTGTTTTTGGGGTGCCATCCGACAAATTGTTGGGCTACATCATTTCACATCGCATAACTGAGGTCAACCCAGAGAACATCAAGGCCATCCTCGACATCAAATGCCCGGCATGCTTGAAGGACATACAGAGGCTCACATGCTATGTGGTAGTAGTAAGCCGGTTCATCAGCCGACTTGGAGAGAAGGCTCTGTCGCTCTGCAAGTTACTCAAGAAGGTGGACAAATTCTTATGGACAGATGAAGTAGATGCAACACTTCAGGAGTTGAAGAGAATACTCTCCTCCACACCAATACTTATAGCACCGAAGTCAATGGAGCCTATGTTAGTATACATGGCGACAACCACCCGGGTTGTCAACATTGTCGTCGTGGTAGAGCCAACACACAAGCACGGAGTTCAGCGACCAGTTTACTATGTAAGCAAGGTCTTGACGGAATCCAAACAGCATTACCCACACTACCAAAAGCTAGCTTATTGTGTTTTCCTTGCTTCACGGAAGCTAAGGCATTATTTCCAGGAGCACCCCATCAGAGTGGTGAGTAAGGCTCCATTGTCCGACATTATCAACAACAACGACGCTACAGGAAGGGTGGCAAAGTGGGGCCTTGAACTTTCCACCTTTGAAATCACCTACAATAGGCGCAACGCTATCAAATCTCAAGCAATGGGGGATTTCATCGAAGACTGGACCCAACTGCCAGAAAACACTCCTCTGCTGGAGCTAGAGTATTGGGTCATGCACTTTGACGGATCCAAGCTGCTCAATGGCTTGGGGGATAGTATATTACTACAATCACCGATAGAAGAGACATTGCAGTACGTCCTACAAATCCACTTCAACACTACAACAATAGTGTGGAGTTTGAGGCCCTCATTCATGGACTTCATGTAGCCAAGGATATTGCCATCAAGCACATAGTTTGCTGTGGAGATTCCGACTTGGTTGCCCAGCAGGTGGCTGGCACCTGGAACGCGCAGAACCCTATGATGGCGGCATATCCAGACAAAGTAGATAAGATAGCCAAGTTCTTCGATGGCTACGAAGTCAAGTACGTCAAAAGGGAGGACAATGAGGTGGCAGATCTGCTGTCTAAACTTGGATCAGCTCGTCGACCAATTTTGCTAGGCATTTTCCTAGAGCATTTGTGGATGGCATCCGTGAAAGGAGCGAACCCCGGCAACCCGGATAGAGTGGATTCATTTGTTAATGTAGTAAAAGTGACCTCTCCGGCTTGGACGACACCGTTCATGGACTATCTTAAAGACAGAACACTGCTTGCTGACGAAGTCGAAAGCTGATAGATAGTACGCACATCAAAGGGCTATGTCATCATTGATGGCCAACTATACAAAATAAGTACCACAAGAGTTTTCCTACGGCGCATCTCGCAACAATAGGGTATGTATATCCTTAGACAAATACATCTCGAAGATTGCAGGCATCATGTCGCTCCCTGTTTGTTGGTGGCAAAAGCCTTCCGGCAAGGATTCTACTGGTTCACCGCCAAGGTGGATGCCCAAAAGCTGGTGCATACCTGTATGGGTTGTCAGTTTTATGCATGGCAACTACATGTACTAGTTGAAGAATTGCAAACATTAACAATTACTTGGCCATTTGCAGTCTGAGGGCTTGACATGGTTAGAACTTTGCAAACAACACCTTGTGGATTTAGGCATCTGCTAGTAGTAGTCGATAAGTTCACTAAATGGATTGAAGCTAAACCCATTAGAATGTTGGGTCCGTAGCATAGAAAACAAAAAAATTCCTACGATGAGAACTACACGCCAAGATCTATCTACTAGATACAGAGCAATGGGCGGACATACATCCATCGAGAACTTACCCTCGAGACAACGAGTTTTGTTAAAGAGTAGGAACTCGTGGTTGATGTAGTCATACACTTGCTGATCTCAAGATCGTGTGGAAGTCCGAGCGCCGCAAATCAGCAACGCATCCGTCCTCGCACACACGTTCAAGCCACCGGACAACCTCTACCTCCTCGCTCCAGCGATGCAGCGGAAGCAGCAACTACTTCCAGACGAAATGCCACCGAGAACATGTATCTCGCTAATCCGAGACCATGGGGGAATAATTCTAGAGGGGGAGAGAGATCCTTCACGAGGAGGTGTGAGGAAGAAGGAGGAAGAGGGGGGCCTTTTATAGGAGGAGGGGGGTACCCCTCCCTATGGCTGGAGCCCCATGGGGGGTGACCCCTCACCTTCCCCATTCATGTGGTGGTAACTCCTCCACATTAAAATGCCCCTTCACATTCTCTTTTAAAATCTCCACTTTAAATGCATTAAAATTGTCTAAGTTTAATGCTCTCTCATTTAATAAAACTCTTTTATTATATTTATTCAGAATTTTGTTAATTACTTTAATTAACAAACATTCACATAAAACCCCTTGCAATATTTCAATATCACATGCAGAACCACTTTCTGCAATTTCACCCGAAACAATTCCGGTTTCTATCGAAACAATTCCCGCGCTTTGCAATTATTTCGTCTGAAACATATGTGCTCCGAAATGGTGTCCGGTAACTCTTAAGTGTGTCACCCTATGGTTCGTGAATAATGCAGACATGATTGAGACTCCTCTCAGATCAATAATCAGAAGCGGGACCTAGAGATCCATACTGACTCTTGCATATTCAACGATGACTTCTGTGATCGTGAGAACCTTTAATGCTAGTAACTTAATCCCTTTATCTCATGATATAATACATGTCCAAGATTCGATCATCGGTATCCAAATACCTAGTTTGATCTCGTTACCGACATGCACTCTTTTCTCGTTCCCGTGATATAACATTCTAGTGATCTCATCACTTGCTTGCAAGCTATCTCAATGTGATATCACCGAGAGGGCCCAGAGTATATCTATCCGTCATCGGGATTGACAAATTCCACTCTTGATCCATGAGCCTCAACATATAACCTTTGTAGCACTGAACCCATCTTTATAGTCACCCTGTTACGGTGTGACGTTTGATGTTATCAATATACTCTTCTAGAGTTAGCAATTAACATGATCTCATGGTCTAAGGATAAAGATTACTTCGTATGATGTTTATAGCAATGTAAACATAATGACTTGATAGTAATGCTATACTTTGGATGAATGTTCATCACATCATTTCACAAATGTTGTGACCTTGTTATTAACAACATCCAATGTCTATGATCAGGAAACCTTGATCATCTTGTTAATCAACAAGATAGTCTATAAGAGAGGCATAACTAGGAACCCTTTTTGTTTATTAAACACACATGTATTTACGTTTCCGATCAATACAATTATAGCATTCAAAATAAACATCTATCATATACGAGGAATACATAATAACAACTTTATTATTTCCTCTCAGGGCATATTTCCTTCATAGAAAGATCGATGGGGCAACAACCCTGAAATTTTAATGGGATCTAGTGCTGAGATTTGGTGTGGGGCCCTCGGATTAAACCTCCAATAATCCCTGTTATGCACACCACCACGATCCCATAATCAGTCAGTCGTGGGACATAACCGACAAGTATCAAAGTAAACATCCAATACTTAAGCGGATATAGGTCATACCTTAATGCCATTATGGCCACCCAAATTCAACATCAGTGGAACTTTAGCAAGCGTAGATCCCGAGCCATGCCTTAACCTACAGGCAACTGACTGGGAGAATCGTCCTAGCTCGTATAGTCATCGTCACCATCTTCTTGATATCTGACCAAGTTAATAGCCAGGGACAATGCCAGTGAGTACTTTGAATATACTCTCAAACCACCTTAAGAGAATAATAATAACCAGAGGATATGCAATATGGTTGTGGTAGTAGGAGGGCTCCAAAAGAGATTCTTTTTTCTCAAATAGTTTCTCTTGTAGATATAACATCTACATATCTTTGTTGAAAACTTTTGCAAAACATTTTGAAAACCTTTTTGAAAAGTTTTGGAAAACACTAGGACTAGGTCACCCATTTGTTTCCTCCTTCCGGTCATTTCATGACCAAACTCCCTTCCTTCCTTTCTGAAAATCTCATGGTCAAAACATTTCCAAAGCCTTTGCTTTTCTGAAGTCCTTTTTTTAAATCAAAACCAGCACCGTTCTACAACAACCTTCCCAACCGTCCATGATCGCGTACACGGCTATTCGAATAGATTTACACTCTATAGAGGTTGTACACTTTACCCACAAGATTTGAGACATCTGCCCGATCAACCCCGGATCGTCATACAAAGTATGCGGGTCTCGGATAATCAAACAAGACCTGCAGAATGCCCACTCCAGTACAAGCGCCTACCCTATGAGTCATTCCCCTCAACACCGAGACGTAGGGTACTGTGGACCAACCAGAGCGCCTTTGTACACTTTCAATGAGAGGCTCATAGTATCGCATTTGGGCCCGTAGACCCTTTGTTCCTTATCCTAGGTGCTGAGGTCCATTACAGGGACCCAGGGAAGGACCAACCTCCAGAGATCGAAATCTCATGTAGGAGTTGTGAGACAACTTATACCAGAGCAAACAAACTTCAAGTCTAGCCCCTTACCATATAGGAGTAATGTGGTTACACGGGTTAAATGTTCAAGCAAACTGTAAAGAGACGAGTGTGTTTTCGAAAACATTTTTCCTCTGCTTTGTTTTGTAAAACAAAACCCTTTTTATTTTCCCAAAATACTCTTGGTAGGTCAAACCTCACCAAGGTTTTACCATAAAACATATTTGTAAAACTCTTCAGGGGTCTTTCCATCCTATAGTTTTACTTCGGCTAAAAGGGGTTTCCAAGGGGTTTGGTGTCATATACCACTTATAGTACTAGGGGAAGGTAGGTGTCAAAAATGGTCTATACCTATTGGTACATATGGGTATTGATTCAGAGGATCCAAGTCAATACCATAATATACATACTTAAGAAATAGTAAAACAATGCATATATTTCATTGAATAGGTAAAACCATGCATAATAAAATAGTAGGACAAGGTGTATGAGAAAGAAGGGGGCTTGCCTGTGATCAGCAATCTGGCAATATATGTCCCTAGACTTCTTCTTAGAATACCATAACAAACCATTAATAATCATCTACTTGTGGTCTTCAATATAATCGCAACTATCGTTGTCAAAGATAATACATGCAAACAAGTAGAGCCACAATCAACACAAGGCATACCATCACCAATACAATACAGTAAACAAAAATACAACACATTATTCACTTAAAAAGGTTTTGAAAGATTAGGCTTGTTGCAAATGGAAATAAGGGAAAAACCTTGGTGGCACTTCTTTTGTGATTTACAAGTCAAATACCACTTAAGGAAGGGGTTTTGAACTAAGGCTTGGGTCTGTATGATGTCAATGTACAAAAATGATATCCTCGTATAGGTTTTAAAATAACAAAGCCACCAAAAGTGGTTTCATGATTTTATCAGTTTTCCTTAATTAGTTATGATTATTTTAGTGGAAATAACCCTAGTTTAGGTGAATAAATCACCATAAAAGATATGGACTTCAAATAAATTTGTACTTAGAGGATAATGTATATAATTGAGTTTGTGATTTTGAGAGTTGGAAACACTTTAAAATAATTACCACAATGCCCTTGAGAAATTCCCAAAGTCAGGTCTGCATGCAATTTGTCTTTTTAACCAGATTTATTCTCTAGTTCCAAATGGTATGACGCCAAGGGAATTCGATAGGTATTAGAACTACCTTCTAGTAGAAAATCGAATCATAATTGTTTGGAGTTGTATAGCTTCTGTTAGGATTTATCTAGTGATACTACCACATACAAAAGTGTTTATTTCATTAAAAATATTTAGAAGCTCAATAACTGTTAGACTCCTGGGTATAGATATATCTTGATGTACCAGATCACTCAGAGTTGGAATGATGTCAACTCAATATATGGTTTGTCCTAGAGAATTTTCTAAAGTCAAACATGAGTTGTTTTTGTTATTTTTGTAAAAGGAATACCAGAGCTCCACTTAGCAAGTGACCAATGCTAGTTAATAGGTATTTCAGATACCAACCATATGAAGTTGGTTTTACTTAATTTGGTGATGTGGAAATCCTAGGAAGGTTTATTGATTTAAAAGGGTACTAACTTGGAGCTCAATTTACAGAAAAGATACAATTAATATTTTGTCAAACTCTTGGTACAACATGTTTAGGAAAACCCTAGATAACTTTTAGAAATTTGGATCTGGCAAGTTTGGGGAATTTTCCATTTTATTTGATTTATTCCTAATAGGTGTACTAACAGATCTAGAAAAAGAATAAAAGCCAACTTGAAAAATGGGCCAGATCCTACGCGGAATGGGCCATCAACACCGGACCAGCCTAGCTAGGTGTCCCCACGGGCGGGAGATGAGTTTTGAAGGGTCTGACAAGTAGGGCCCGCGGTCACTGGAAGGGTGTGGTCGAAAGGGTATCTGTGGCCCTCAGCCATTGGATCAAGGGGAGATCCACAACCATGGCTTGTCGTCCTCCTCAGACTGGACGGAGGCGAGATGGAACCCTAGGGTTGTTGGAGATTGATAGGGTGCTCACCTGGGCGACAGAGAGCAGCCGGTAAGGCTCCAGGGCAAAGCGGCGGTCGGCGGCGGTCCCAGAGATGGGCGGTAGGACTTGGTTTGACACCGGGATCTCTCTCGCGCATGCACGCTCGCGTATCTCGCCTTTGTCTTGCTAGAGGAGGACTTTGGGGCATTTTCATGTCTAAGAAAATTAGGGTATTAGATAGATCTTGGCAGGGGAAGGCATGCAAGCGAATAAGGGGAGTGGGGGAGGTCAGGTGGCCCTGCAAACTAGCTTGCAAGCTTGAACCCGAGAAGGTTTATTCTTCTCCTCCCAAGCAGCAAAGAGGGAGAGAGGTCTCGGGGCTCTAGGGAAGAAAGTGGGAGTGCAAGGGAGTAGAATGGAGGGGCAGATGCAAGTTGCAAGGTCCTATGTCCTTATGAACAAATGAGAGGGGTCCATGGTGGATCTAGTTCACAGAGAAGCTTGGGGAGGAGGTGGTGGCTCGTGACAGGGCAGCTTGGGAAATGGAGAGAGTGTATGAGGACCTTTCGTCATGTAGGGGTAGAGATGAGGTGGGGTGGTGGTGCTAAGGTAATTTCAAAAGGCAAGACAAGAACTAGTATGTGTTCTCTTCATGTCCAAGAGCAAAAGGACAAGAGGGGGCAGTGCTACATTACTAGGGTTTATTGTGCACGACCAGGAGAGGTGTGGTTGCAGTGGAGGCTTGCTTGGAAAGGTTGGATGGTTTTGGTTCAAGTTTATGGTTATAGATCAATATGCCATGTTTGATGAGCCTTGAGAGATTCTTGGGTTTTGATCTTGGAAAGATGGGCCAAGGGTGCTGGTAGATAGATATGATCAAGATGCACCTCTGAGAATTATTTGGGATTTATTGGAATATTTTGATCCCTTTTATATCAATTATTTAAATAGTGGTGAAAATGTTTTATGGATTTTATTCGAAAGATTTGAATTGTACCAGGAGGGGTTTTGGGTTGCAATGGCCTCAATTACGAATCCACACTTTGGACAATTTTCCAAATATTTGTTGCGGAAAAAAAGTATTTAAAGCATTTGTTTTTTTTGTTTCTGCCATTTAAGAAAATAGGCAAAAATAATTATTAAAATTCTTCAGAAATATTTATTTTTGAAGTGAAAAGATAGTGTATGATTTATAGGCCTCAAATGTGCTTAAAGTTTAAGAAGTGTTTTGGAGAAAAGCAATCTTTCCTTTATTGAGGTATTTTTTTAGATTATTGTAGGGAAGGGAATTATATTGTTTTTGTGTTAAATCAATTTTTGGAAAACATTGGATAAATTTTATTCTGCAAGGTGGATGATTTTCCCATGATGTATCAATTATTTACAACCTTGGTTGTGAGAATCCAACTTGATTTTGGTAGAAAACAAGTATAAGAGGATCTTGGGCAAGATTAACATCATACCATCAAAACCTTGTTGGATCTTGGAGCTCAGGCTCCCCTTGGGTCATGGGGTATATGTATGGATAAACCAAGTGATGTAGATAACCATGGGGAAAATAGTTGAGGTTTATTATGATTGAGCTCTCCAAGGATTGATGCCAAACTTTTAATAAAATAAGGGTGCCAAAACAAATTATCAACTAGCCTTCAAAACCATGTGGGTTTTAGAAGCACAAAGCTCCGATTGCAACAAGTGAAGTAGGGATGGATGGGCCTTCATGAGTACATTACAATCATGACAAGATTTGGTCAAAATAAGATAGTATGAGGATGTGAGCTTCTGCCAAAGTAGGCACATTGATAAGAATCGTAGGAATTGTTATTTTCTTGCCTGCCAAACCATCAAGAATAAGTGGGTCTATAGGATGGTCTAGCCAAGGGCAAGAGTGTGCCTTGGTAGTCCTTATGATGGTTCACAAGATGTTTCAAGTGCATTTCCAAAAATTCAAGGGTAGGAAATGAGGGAGTCTCAAATATGGGATATTGATAACCTTTTTCCAGACTTGGCCAAATTTGGGAGATTATGAGATTTTTACTAGAATATAAGAGTTAATGTTTTTGGTTGGTTGGAAGGTTCTAAATCATCATCAAATGGATGATGTTGAAGTGTATATTGAGTAGAAAGTATCCATGCTTGATATTGGTCTTCATTGACTTGGAAGCTTCTAGAAGGGATTAACTTTAGATTGATTTAGATAAGGGATTAGATAGTCGTTTTAGTGACTAGGGATCTGATCCAGCTTCGTAGGCTTGGTTAAGGTTTGTATTTTAAATATAGCTTGATCCTAGAGGATGAGCTCCTAGAGTGTCTCACTCTGATTCCTGAGCAAACAAGTAAAAATGCAGATCACGGCAACTCATCAAACCAGAGATCAAGGCAACTAATCTAACAAGTAAGAAAAATCTACTGCTATGGATACCTCCAAGCCTAGATTGAGGTAATGATGGGTCTTTTTAAAGGTTGAAGTTTGAATAAGGTAATGATCCTTGGTAGTTCTACCAAGAATGGAGGTTAAAGCCTGATGAAAAAGGTTTTTTGGAAACACCTACGGTAAGAGTAGTTGAAGGTTCTGACTTGAAAACATAAGGAGATTATATCATATAGATCTCCATAGTTTTGTCAATAGAAGCTACTAAAATAGTTTGGTTTGAAAATGCATCTTGGCTTAGGTTTTGAAATGCCAAAACATTTGAGAATCTGTAAAATAAGCCAAGACAATTTTGTTAAATAGCTTTTGTCAACTGATGGCGAGGTAAGGAGTATATCGTACGCTATGCATTCAGATGCATAAGTGCAAACAAACAACAAGAAAAAACTACATCACTAAACAAGAAAAAGTTTTTTCTCCCCCTATTTTTGCATTCTGGACGGTTAATCAGGGTTGCTGAAATTGGGATGTTACAGACCTTGCCCCTTAAAAGAATCTTGTCTCGAGATTCAGGAGAGTAGGGTTAGGGGATTTCAAGTCGGGGTTAGTGCTATGCGTCTCAAGCGTACTAACTTCCAGACTTCGTCTTCAAGCATGCGTACTATATAGGTGGCATTGAACTTGAGTAGTCTTGGACGCACGGGAGGGTTGAGATGGTTCTAGTCCTGATTGTGATGAATGATCTTCTTTACCTTTCGGACTCGATATCTCGAGGGCCTAGGCTAGGCGAACTACCTCTAACTTGGAATTTCGTGAAGTACTCTTTTGAGGATAGAAACTACGGCTTGATGTCTTTTTCTGTAAGTGTCCACGATGTTTTGCTTAGAGGCCTTTCGTATCATATCTTATGGTTTTAGCGTTAAGACTCCTGGAGTAATTTCTGGCAGATGGTTACTTTGTTTTTATGGGAAAGACTGTGTCTTTCCCCCTCAGGATCAAACTAGGGTAGCTCGAAGATAGCGCGGGTTCTTCCTTCTTTGAGTCGTTGGATGGTGTTTGGAGACTATCGCCAATCTTCCTCCTGGGGTTGGAATGTTTAGATGTTGTTTGTGAACTTGGTCCTATGAGGCTCATATACTACTTTTATTCGTACTCAGCCTATCGGGTCAGTTAAATTTGCAGATCTTCCTGACAGGTTAGAATGGATGGGGTTAGTGATTCGGCGATCCTTCAAGTGGGTCTTCAACATAAGTAGTAGAGGGGCTTCGTAGAATCTTCAGTAAATGTTGTCTCTTTAGGTTGCTTCATACACGTTGGAGGGCAGTCTTGTCGACTTTAGGTATTCTTGTCGTCTTGGTCCTGAGCTTCTTAGGAAGTGGGTAGCTTGAGTGGGCGTCTGACAGGGGTTGATGAGGTTTATGTTTTGTTAGTTTCCCCATTGATGACTCTTGAGTCGATGCTTGGAGAAGGATGTTGGGTTGGGAACTGACGAGGGGTTAACTCATCAATGTCCATCGTTGATGAACTTAGGTTCGAGGAAGTAGGGAGCGCTGGAGGCATCGATCGGCTCGGAAACAAGCACACAGGTGACATGAGGTTTTACCCAGCTTCAGGCCTCGTAGAGGACCCTCCTCCTGCTTGTCTGCTCTTGATTATGAGGGAGTCAAAAGTTACAAGGGTGCATAGATGTAGTTGAGCGAGGTGTATACGGGGGTTATTGCTTGTCCTCCTCGTAGCCCCCTCCTAGCCTTTATATAGGGAAGGTAGGTCTCAGGATAGCAGGTCGAGTCGTTTACATATTAGGGTTTTCCCTTCAAATTTCTATCTACACTTTGTAGTGTCCTTCAAGAAGTCGAACTACTATGGGCCCCCTGAATCCTTGCTGGGCTTGGTTTGCACCATGGACTCCTTCTTGGGCTGGACCGTATAGGATAATCTCGAGTACCTGTAAGGTATACATGGTAGCCCCCGAGTGTCCAGCCAAATCGTAGATTCGGGTGGAGACTATAAGTATTTTGAGTGCAAGGGATATAGGCTCATCTGAAGTTCTTTCGGGTGCCGAAGTTTGTGTCATAGTGGTTGTCGATATGCGTGCCTGATTCATCTGATGGATCAGGATCAGTTAACTGCCTTAGCGCAAAAGAACGCTATCTACTCAAACTCGAGTCCCTAGACACGAATTCAGAATAATGTTGGCGTGATTCGACTCCTGCCGCGAAGGCCGTATAGATTCGAATTCCGGTGTTTTGGTCTGGGCACTCGACGCATCCGTCAAGGCCTTTTCATCATTCCTATAGGCACATATTATTTCTGGTAGAGCGCATCAGGTGTGTTGCCAGGCCTTTTTCAGGACTTACCTTCACATCGTTAACACGACATCCGAAAGTTTATTCACCGCGGAGGTGATTCGGGTGACCCAGGAGACATTGTCTATTTGAATGGTATGTTTAGTGATTGTGGGGCAAAGTCTTCGAATGCTTCAAATGCTTATGGTGCGGACGTGGTCAACGCTTTTTCCATGTATAATTATTTTTCTCTTCATAGGGTGCGTGACCATCCCTATGGGAGTAGCCCCCGAGTGCCTACTCTAGTCGCAGACTCGAGTAGGGACTTTGAACAATTGTCGACTGCTTGCATTAGTTTTATTTTGCCGATTGTGCTTTCAACGGTCCCTATGGGTGGAGCCGCTGAGTCTACAATCGAATCGTGAATTCGAAAGAGGGGGTGCGATATAAATGTTGTATGTTTTCATGGCAGTGTATGCCCTTTCTGTAATGTTTGGGCGCGCGGCTAGCGCTCCTGTTAGGAGTGCTTGGTCAACTCGAAGAGTCAAGCAAGGACTAAATCAGTCAAAGACAATCTCCGTTGGAGTGGGTCTTTTGATGACGTCAGTGCTGACGACCGAATGAGGTCGGTTTCCTGCATAAGTGGCGCTGATGGGACTTGACGGGGTAGGCCCCAAAGCCTGATTGGGATTTGACCAGTGATGTGTAATTTCTGTTTTAACTGCATCTCCTTGATTCCCGCGTGTAGTGGGGAACGTGCAGTGACGGCCACGCATAGAGGTAAAGTTACGCGAGCCGTTGGATGATATCCCCCGGTGCTTAAGTAGGGTTTTTGGGTGCGGTAATTTTCGCCCGTGATCTTCTTCCTCCTACGCGCACCATTGCCATTCCCATTCTCCTTTGCTGCCTTGCGCCCATTTATCTTACTACGCTGGACATACTCAAATCATTTCTTAGTTACTTTCTCCGATCTCTCCGCCGTCGTAGTATGGGGAAAAAGAAAGGAGGCGCTGCCACTGGAACTATTGTTGCCGCTGCTGCAACGAAGAAGAAAGGTGCCGATGCTGCTGGGCCCGACACCACCGCTACCACCAAGAATAAGGGTCAGGGTACCCGCGTGACGAACGGGTCATGGCGGCGTACAACGTTGAAGGAGCATGAGCTCCACACTCGATTGCATGATGCCAGGGCTAGAGGTAATCCCCAATCCTCCTGTTGGATTCGGGTGTTGTTTTTGGCCTTCATTCTTCACGGTATTTCTCTCCCCTCCACAAATTTGTGTGAGGCTTGTTGTGTTTCTATGGGCTCTAGCTGCATCAGCTGACCCCAAACTCCATCCTACACATCGCGTGCTACATTACCCTCTACGAGTGCTAGCTCGAAATCAAGCCACACTTAGGCCTCCTAAAGAAGTTGCTCAAGATGAAGCAACAACCGGGTTCTGGCTTGGTTGTGTATGATCTTGGCGACTACGGGATCCATGCGGACCCCAATGTCCAATACTCTAGCCTCAAGATTACCGACTCCATCCAGGGATGGAGGGAGAAGTGGTTCTACATTCGCGATCAACATGTTGACGGCGAATGATATGGACTTGCTCCTTTCGACCCAAAGGCTGAGCTGAGGAGGAAAAGTTCTTGGAAGAATGTTGTGATGTCGGGCGAGGCTAAGGAAGTCAAAGTCTTGTACAAGCGCGTCTGCGACCTTCAGCTTGTCCCTGGCCAAGAAATCAAAGGCGTTGACCTTATTCGCACGTTCTTGCGGCGTCGGGTGCAGCCTCTGTAGGCCAGGGAACACCCGATGTACCTCTGGACCAGTGGCAATGATGTCACTCGCGTCTCCAAGGAGGACATATCTTCAGGCAAGGTTGACAAAAGGGTCAGTTCGCTGACCAAGTACACAGCTAAGGACAAACTTCTTGGTGACTCAGCCGTCCTGCATTTCCACATGAGTAACTCTCCTCCTAAGGTAACTTTGTCGTCGTCTTTTGTCTGCTTGTTATTTTGCCTGTAAGGCTTTCCTTGATTGTAGTTTGCTGCTTATATTAGGAATGGAAAGTGGCAGCTTCGCTACCACCTCAGCCGGAGGAAGTTCTGCCCTCCGAGCATAAAAAGGATGACGGATCAGGGTCGACTATGACTGCACAGGAAATCCCTGATTCCAACGAGGGTGGCACTCGCAAACGCTCCCGCAACAAAGAATCTGACGCGTCTATGCTAGAGGCACCGAAGGATACTTTGCTTGAGGTAGGCACCACCAGCCCTATTCTAGCGGTTCCGGTCCGCAGAGTGGCTCCGCTGGCACTAAAGAAGCCGAAGAAGTTGAAAGAGCTAGTGGAAGAGGATTTTGACCTCGACAATTTTGACGGGTAAGTCTTTTGCTAGGGTATTAAGGCTTTTTTGACTTGCAACTGCCTTTGTGCTGAATGCCGTTATGAACTTGCAGTAGTAGGACTGCATCATCGCCATCATCGGATGACTGCCAGTTCCTGGGGGATATCAGAGTTGTGGATTCCAAAGGTGCGGATGCGAAAGGATCATCACCGTCACCTAAGATAGCGGAAACTCCGACGAGAGTTTCTTGTGCAAACACCCACCAAGAAAACACTTTTGGAGTCTTCGGGTGACCATGTAAGTGTTCATGAGCTTTGCACTTGAAGTTTTTGTTCAGAGTCAAAACTTTGCGATGATATATGTTATCCTCTACAACCCATCCTATATGAGGCTATTCGTTTAGGTGAGCAGATCGTGACCCTGGGCCGACATCATGCACGACTACATATTGACAACCAGCAGCTGCAAAGTAAGCCAGTCGACGTGTGCAACACCACTGAATCTTTATTTTGTTTAGGTTTTGATGTGTTTTCCTTGTTCTTCAAAGGAAAACAATGACCTGCTTCGTCAGGTGACTTTCCTTGAGAAGGGTTTGCGCGCGGCAGAGACCAAGCGAGATGAGGCACTCGAAGCCCTCAAACGCCTCTAATAGGAGTCGAAGAATCGCGAGGATGACCCGATGGCCACCGCAACCGGCAAAGAAAAGGGGTTCACGGAACAACCTTTCTCTATCGCACAAGCACTCTCGGGTATGTGTATATCTGATTTTTTTGTTATGCTTGTATTTTCTTCTTTTTTTCATGTATGCTAACTTGATGGAATGCTATTCCAGATGCTGCCGGTGTTGGCTTCGACCGCCAGGCTTTGGCCCGTGGGGACGCCTTTGTTGAGGTCGTGGCAGCAATTGAAGATTGCGGTGTCTCCGCTCAAGATGCCCTCAATAAGGCCAGAGCCGTTCTGGGACTCCTTCATGAAGAAATTCTCCCCATGGCCAAGTTAGTTAAAGATCTTGATGGCCTGGTTGAGACCTTCGTGGGTCGCGTGCCTATGGACTTCAAGAACACACAAAACGGAGTCGACGCATCCATGGGTTTGGCAATGTCACAGGCCTTCGGTGCCAATCTGGACGTCATCCGGATAACCTCGAGGATGCCAATGACCGTGGAGGGCTAGGAGGTAGTTTTCGCTCCCTTTGCTACTCGTTGTCGTAAATAAGGGCCGCGACACATAGAGACACTCGCAAAGTACTCTATGGAGTGAAAGCGACTGAACGTGGCGAAGGCCATGGTGTCAGGGGCCACCGCAGCAAAGGCCACGATGTCGGAGGCCACATTAGTAAAAGCCACGGTGTCGGAGGCCACCACGGAGTCGTCGAAGCCCACGGGTGTTGAAGCGTAGGCGTAGCCATCCTCATTGCTTCCTTTTGTATCTGCGTGAAGAAATTTGACTTTGTCCTTGAATTCCTTTTGTGGGGGTTCCCCTGTTAGCACTTGTTACAATTCTCAATGTATAAATTATCGTCATGCTTGCACCATTCAAATTCCATGTATACTGTCTCTTATTCTTCCAATTCTGCTTGGTTAGGGCCCTTCGAGTGGTGCACAAGATGTGCCTTCCGCTAATGCGCCTGGCGAACCCTCCTCTAGTGAACTTGTGGCGCAGCCACGTTCGAAGGTGGAGGAGTTATCCCTTTTGTCTCGACTGCACGACCGTGTGAAGCACTTAGAGCGAGAAGCGCCGGTAAATGCCGATGTCTGGAAGTCGAAGACAGAAAAAGCTTTGGAGCGGGAATCTTATGTTCTTGGCAAGGTGGCCCAAATCAATGAGCAGTTGTAGTGTGGGTGTATTCTTGAATACTTTGCTCTTGTTTTTCCTATAGCCGGTGTGTTGACTAATATGTTTGTTATTTGCAGTTGTCAATCTCATTCCGCGGGAAGAGAGGGATCGCATCAGCATTCGACTGAGCTATTTGACTCAGGACCAGCTAGTACCCGGTGGATTCTCTTGGACCGACCAAGATCGTGCGATCACGCTGGCAACGTTGCAAGATCACGTGTCATAGGTTCTCCATTTTCTGAAGAATGAGCAGTCGTCCCTGAAGCATATCTTCCAGGCAATGTTTCTGTTGGATGCCGCACCATCAATCATGTTGGCTCGGATGCAGAAGTTTCAAAGTGCTAATGCAGTACGTGAGTGCGTGCACCAATAGCCTATTGTGGGTGCTAAGGCTGCATTGGTGCTTGTGCGCATGCAACGACCCGATGTGGACTTGGATGCTGTAGCCGCAGGACCACCACCGCCTCTAGCAGGGATGGCGAGGAACATTGTGAGCTTGTTCGACGAGCGTACCAACGTTATTATTTCGCATCAGTAGAATAGTGATTAACCTGTACAGGACATATAAGTGTTGTAAAATTTATATAGTTGTTTTGACTAGGTGTTGATACCCATGTTTGGATGTAAAGCTGTTAGCTTATTTGTTTCACAAGTGTGCAACGCCTTTTTGTTAGCCCGACACTTGCGGATCTCATCGCCTTTCCAACCTACTAGTTGTGTTGCAACTGGGTTGGTTTTATCAAGGGTTCGACTGGCAGTTTAGTTAGCTACTCATGTCATTGCTTCGTGGGTTTGTATGTGTGACGAGGCCGTTAGGGAGGCGCAACCCCAGAGTGCAGAAAACAATAATGAAAGTAAGTGTGACAAGACACATGGTTGGAGGCACTTAGCTTTATTTACTTGTAGAATATTAGGAGGTACAATGTTTGGCTAAGTAGCCTGGCTGAGTAGCCTTATTATAAAGTAAAAACATCTAGGGGTAGAATCATCGCAGCTGCACGACATTCCATGGATTGGAGTATGTGGCTCGTCTCTCTACGTCCTTTAGGCGATATGCGCCACCTAGGATTACTTCGGTAATAACATAGGGTCCCTCCTAGAGGGACTCAAGGTTGAGGTGTCCTTTATGCTTCGGTTGCAGGATGATGTCTCCTTCGACGAAGGATATTGGGCGCACCCATCGGCTGTGGTAGTTACGGAGGCTCTGTTGGTAGATCGTTGATCGTTCTGCCATGATCTCACGTGCTTCATCGAGGAGGCCAACGGAGTATTCGAGTGCGGCCATAGATTTGGCCTTGCTATATGCGATGATCCGTGGGGTCTTGTGGCGCACTTCTGCAAGTAGTACTGCCTTGGAGCCATGTACCATGAAGAATGGGGTGTAGCCTGTGGAGCTATTTGGAGTTGTGCACAGGCTCCATAGTACGGATGGCAGCTCCTCAGCGCCACACCCAGCTGCTCGCTCGAGTGGTCGGAGGAGTCTTTTCTTGATGCCGCTGTAGACGAGGAGAATATCATTTTGCGACCCGAAAGTTGGATCGCCCGGGCAACGCGATACCCAAGTTGATTTTAATCAGCGCGATTCGAAAAGTTGGGGCACCAATTACTAAGAGGGGTGTTTCGAGTGAATGATGGCCAAACCAAATATTTTCAAATCGGGCCCGTTAAGTCAGGATATTCCGTTACACTAGTTCCTGATGTGCCCCTTCTTCGTTGGTCACTCTTCTTAGCCACCCTGCACGTGTTGTAGGGGCAAATCCATTACTGTACTTTCCTAACTCTCGACACTGAATCTTGCTGCGATGGAGGCGGTCCCTTTTCTTCCCTTCCCCGACCCTGAATCTGTGGGCGGCCGAGGACCTTTTGTCTCCCTCCCCCGACACTTAATCTGACGGCGGCGACCCAGCATGTCTTGCAAGACGAAGGTTGTAGCTACCTCGCCAACTGATTTGGGCTATCGGGGCCAAAGTCTGGGGCTCAAGGCGAAGCAGCGGCGAGGTCTTCAGCCCCGGTTAGCGAGGAGCCTAGCAAGGATTCTGCTCCCAACGTACCTACGAGCAGCGGGTTGAAGAGAAAATCAAGGCCGAAGGTGGATTGTTCGGCTTCGGTGGGCGGATACGGCACCCAGATCTCAAAGAAAAAAAACTCAGGAGAAGAGCGAGAGGTGAATTTTTCTTATCTGTGCCTTATCTTGCAAGTAGATTAGTTACGGCATAAATGAATCGAATGAACGTAAAAGTTCCCCTTTTAATCAAATTAGGCACAGCTTTGATACAAGGGACCTATATGAGTTCACAGTTCATGTTCGCCAGTACACTGCAAGAATTGATTTTGGTTGCGAGAGGGTTGTGTTCGAGCAAGATGTGCATCTGCTTGTGAATTGCAAAGAGGTTATGTCTGTTTCGCAGCTGGTAGATATGCTCGCCGCTAGAATTCCCTGGGGTTCTAGACAGAGGAAAAAATTGGTGTGGCACAACATGAATGATACCTATCAGCAAATTGAGCACTCCCATGAGCTTCAGATGGTTTGGGAGTGTTGTGCAGCTGATCGTAAGGTGAAAGTTGAAGCGATGATTGATGATATGTATGTAGATGATGGAGATCTTGCTGCTAGAGCTTCTGATCCTAGAGAATACAGACCAATAGATGATGATCTAGATAAGTTCAGTATACGCATAGAGGTGGATTCATACATGGCAAAACTTGACGAGGGAGTTAATAAGCCAGTTTCGTCATGTACTGTGGAGATCACCGTCGATTCCAAAAACATAACTCTTGATGAAATGAGAGAGATGATCGGTAAGGAAATCAGTATTGGCCCTAAGTAGATGGCAAAAATCCGGTGGTGGCATCATAAGAAGAAACAATTCATAAATGTTTTGGATACTGAAGATCTTATGCAGATTATGCGACAAAAGAAGCGAACCAGAAAGTTGTTCTTCCTTGGTACCATTTCTGATGTTGTTGAACAGGTTATAGTGGATGTAGATGCCCCTGTAGTGGCTGAAAAGAATGAGGTGGTCGACGTTGATGAGATCTGATGAGAGCTGCTGCCCTAGGCTTGTCATATGGACCACGGGGTTCCCCTGCCTGTATTTGTAATACTGACTGCTATTGCATTTAGAGCGTGTTTCTGTGATTATGTTTATTGAGAGATTGCGATATAATGCTGTGCGAGCTGTTGAAATTTTCGGACATGTCACTCACTGAAACCATCATTGTTGTAATACGAAATAAGTACATTGTAGTTGACATGATTATGTTTCTTAAGATGACGTACCGTACCTGTTTCTGTTATTATGTTTATTGGGACATTGTAATGTAATGTTTTGTGAAACCATGACTAGACAAGTGATGCATAAATACATTGTAGTTGACATGATTATGTTTCTTGAGATGATGTACTGTACTTGTTTCTATTATTTTGTTTGTTGAGAAATTGTAATTTAATGTTTTGCGAAACCATGACAGGACAAGTGATGCGTAAGTACCTTGTAGTTGACATGATTTTGTTTCTTGAGTTGATGTAATATACTTGTTTCTATGATTATGTTTGTTGAGAGATTATATTGTGATGTTTTGTGAAACCATGATGTGATTATGTTTGTTGAGAGATTGCAATGTAATGTTTTGTGAAACCATGACTAAAGAAGTGATGCATAAGTATCTTGTAGTTGACATGATTTTGTTTCTTTAGATGATGTAATATACTGGTATGTTTTTGTTAGGCAATGAAATTGGGATGGAGGGAGTACAGGTTTAATATTTGAAATAAGAATGTATGAAGAGCATCCATATTAGGTAGGAGACAGTAATCCAGGGAAAGGGCATCGTATCCATTACACTATTGTAACATGCCAATTTATTCATTGTTGCAGCGGTAGAAGGGACGCTCTCTCTCTCTCTCTCTCTCTCACTCTCTCCCTCCCCGACGCCAACTGTCGTTGGATTGAGGACAAGTACGCCATGAGGGGGTCCTCGAGGCGTGCGGAAGAGAGGGGTGTGAGACGTACGGTGTTCCAGGAAGGTGAGCACACAAGTTTACCCAGGTTCGAATCCGCTGGCTTTGGACGGATCCTACTCCTGCTAGCAATCCAGTAATACGGTAGAGCCGGAATATGGGTTACAATGGTATCGCCTGTGCGAGTTGAGATTGTAGACTATTGAGGTGTCTAGAGTGTTTCCCTAAAGGCTCTCCCTAGGACGGCTTATATAAATATCCGGCCTAGGGTTTACAGGAGAGATCAATCTGACTACGACTAAGAGTTGGTTACAGAGTACATCTTGAACTACAAGTAACATTACGGACCTAAGTCGGTAAGTCTTCTAGGCCTTCCCATAGCCGGATTGGACTCCGTCTTTCTCCCTGACTGGGCCGCCTGTGAAGCAAAGCTCTAACCCGAAGTGGGCCACCATGGTCAATGAGGAACTGTGAGGATACCCGGAAAGTATATCCCCAACAGCAGCCTCCGGAGGCCTCCAAGATCCAAAGTCGGATTTATCATCGTCCAGCTTGATCTTCGGCTTGCAGAATCTTGAAGGGTTCCTGAAACTTCACAACAAAAAATACGATCCAGGTCTTAAAAATAAGTCGGACCTATCAACAGGTTACTCGGATTCTCCAGCTCGATTTCAAACTAAGCCGGAACTTGGTTTCTAACGCCACCTGACACAAGTCATGGTCAAGTCACGTCATCTGACAGGCGTGCCGTCAGCACGACCGTTGGTGGGTCCGCGGTTCACAGAACCGAGGCGCCGTTTCAATGCGTGCGTGGAGATCGAGGAGATGCAATCATCGCGTGGGTCCTTCCCAGTTCCTTCCACGACGCGTGGCGGTTTATACTGTAGCATTTGCACGAATCTTGGCGCAGTTAGGTGGATATAAGGGGTTAGGATTTTTCCTTCTCCTTTCCACCAGTCCTTTGCCGTTTCCTTTCCTCCCAATCCTCCTGCACGCATAGAGCTTCCTCGTTCTTCCCCCACAGAACTCCCAACGCCGCCCCTTTTAGGTCAATCTCTCGCCGGAGAAATGGCTTCATCTTCTTCCTCCAGTTTGGCACCAGCGGCGGTAGCGGCGATGGCGGAAGCAGCAGCAGAGAAGGTGAGCTTCCGCGGGATCTGGATTCCCTGCGCTCTCAACGAAGAGGGCATCAAGAACGTGGAGAAGGAGGGGCTTCTCGTCGCTGGCGACTGGCGGAGCGGCTCCAGGGAAACCGTCCCCAACCCGCGTGATGGCGAGCGGGTCCACTTCGACACCCACCTTGATAGAGGTCTGTCTTTTCCTCCCTCGGAGTTCTTCGAGGTGATAGATCATTTCGGAGTTCAATTCCATAACCTTCCTCCCAACTCTCTCTTAGAGATGAGTGAGTATGCTTCTCTTTGTGAGGGCTTTCTCGGCATTAGGCCGAGTTTGACTCTCTTCTGGTATTATTTCCATGTCCGGAGAAATTCCATTACCGCCGGTGTTCCTTACATCATCGGCACTATCAGCTTTTCACTTAGACGCGACCGGGCTTATCCCAAAATTTCAGCTAGTGACTCGGTCAAACAATGGCCAGCCACATTTTTCTATCATAGGGATATTCCGGCTCCCGGCAAAGCTACTACTTTGCCGGCTTTTGTCGATGGAGCCTCCACGGCCTAACCTTCTAGGGACGAGGCTGCTCCGGCTCTCACCAATGATCTGATCCTCTCTAAGAGGCGGATCAGATATTTAATCAAACACAAGGGTCTCAAGGGATCCGACTTGGTTTAGTGTTGGGTCTCTCGTCAGATCCAGGCCCATCAGTACCACGGGGATCGACTGATGCACTCCATCATGTCATCCAAAAAAGACTCCCTCCGCATCAGCCCCAAAGCCTACACCACTCAAGGCTACATAAGCCAGATCAAGTGGCTGATCAAGGAGCGGGTCGAGAGGAGAATCCCAGAGATTTCTCTGGACATGCACACGGTGGAAAACCCCGTAGTGCCGGTAAGTTTCCATCAGTACACCTTTTTATGTGTTTCAATCTTTAAGTTATACTGCAATACTGATATGGTTTCTTGTTTTCAGCTTGCTGACCTCCCCGAGTCGGAACTTGCTCCGCTCGAAGGATATCCTCCTGAGTTTTCTCAGGAGACAGAAGTGGTTCCATTTCCGGACCTTGCGCTCAAGAAACACAAAGCTCTGACATTGGCTGTTGGCACAAAGGAGGTGCCCGTTGTGAAGTGGTAACTTTCAATCACAATTTCCGCCTTTGTACCTTTCTCGAATTTCTTTCCGAGATGTAATGTTTCCGACTTTATTACATTCTCAGAGAAAAACCGCTCGTCAAGGGCAAAGGGAAAGGGAATCCTTCGAAGCCGCTGCGGCAGACGAAGCTTACCATAGATTCTCCTGCCGTGGCTCCTCTGACTCCTACCCCTCAACCTTCGGCAACGCTGGTGATCACTCCTTCTCCGGTCGTCGCAGAAGATCCGGCTCCTTCAACAGAGCCAGCGATCCTTGGGTCGCAAACTGACGTCACCATGGGTGTGTCAGATCAAGATAAGGGTGAACCCTCTTCGGGTAATGATCCATCGGCAGAAATCTTCGCCGAAAACCTCATCAGCAATCCGGGACTTGCCAAGTTTGTCTGTCCCAGAAATCTGCAGAAGAGATCCAGCGGCTAGCCAGGCAAGTCCTGGAGAAAAGCCATTTATCTCCCGAAGAAGAAGCGCAAGAAGTAGAGGACGTCAAGTTCTCTGACCTTCTTGCCCAATTCCGCCTTCGCGGCGAGAGGATTAGGACTGGCGAGCTTCCAATAGCCCCAGTGATCCCTCTTACTCTTGCCGAGAAGGTGGCCGCTGAAGTGAACGCGGGTTTGGATAAACTCACCCATGAGCAATATGTAAGTTGGAATTCCAACTCTCATTTTTCCATTATATTATATCATATCCTCTAGCCCCCAAGCATGAAGTAGGATATATAATCCGGGTTTATGCTTAATTAGGATGCCAAAGAATGAACTAGTGTAGCCCCCAAGGCTCGTGCTGATATTTAGCAAAAATATTAGCCCGAGTCTTAAGTAGCTTTCTGACTTTGGGTATTCTGACTTACAGAAAGTATGTTCCTATAACCAGGAATTAGTGACCAATGTTTGCGATAAGCGGAGAGAGATCAAAGCTCTCCGTCTTAAAAATGCTGAACTTAAAGTAGCCAAGGATGAAGCCGAAGGTAAATATTCCGAGATTCAAACCTTGTCTTTTGCTTTTCCAATGTCGATTTTTTTCCTGAACTGTTGTTCTTTTTGACTTACAGCGCTGGTGAAACAATCCATCGCTATGATTGAAGAGGCCGAGAACCTCAAGACCCTGGTGGTGGAGAACAAGGGACTTCGCCAAGAGTTGGATAAGCTCAAGGCGGATCATGAAAGGAGCATAGCTCAAGTCCTTGAATCCTCCTCCATGGCCACCGAAGAGCGTGATCGCAAGATCGCTGCTCAAGATAAAATAATCTCGGACCTCAAGAATGAGCTTGGCAAAGAGAAGGACATCTCCCAGGCGCTCCGGGCTGAACTCCAGAGTCTCCGAGAGGAGAAGACCAAGATTGGCGACGTCATTCTCGGTACGTTCCATCTGTCTGACTTATCTTTTTTTCTTTTCTTCGACTTCTATCAATGTCGGATTTTTCTTAACTTGTTTTGTGTATAGGTCCTCTGAACTTGACGGACTCTTCCTCCTCCGAGCCCCGCACCCACCGGCTTACCCAAGTCGGTGACCTGCTTCATGACTTCCACCAGTCCCTTGAGGACATTGGCGAAGCTCTGAAGATTCCGGACATGCCAAGCATGTCAGACTTTCAGGTGCGGGACAAGGCCAAGGAGATGCCACAGCTTGTTCGGGACTAGAATATGTCCTACGTGCGGACTGCTGCGCAGAACGCTCTCGCCATGGTCATGAGCCACCATGGAAACATGGAGATATGGCAAGTGACCAGAGGGTACTGCAAGGTAGACGAAGACTGCCAGGAGCAGGACCTTCAAGCCATCATGCAGTCCTGCGTCGGATATGGGTGTCACGTGGCTGATCTGACCAGCTACGAGATCCCCTTCTTCACCCACGTAGCTACTCCGCCTCCTCCTCCAGAAGAAACCGAAGAAGTTTCCGACGATGAACGCACCACCTCAGATGCAGACATCTCGGAATGATATCAGGGTGAACTAACCAGCGAGCCGGCAGCTCCTTCATCTCCTCCTGCATCATAGACCAGAAACTTATGTATTATTCCGGAAAAAACATGATGCGTTTGTAAATATTAAGTACTATTTATTTTGCTAGCACTAAGCTTTTGATCTATTCAGCACTTTTGACTTTTTTGTGTGCCTGAATTATTTTCATAAGCACTTGTATTTTTTCGTCTCTACTTATCGTTTATCTGGCTTTCCGCCTCGTCCCTTTCATGAGCCGGCTAAACCTTCAGCCAGAAACTTTGCCGAGCAACGGAGCTCAATCGCTAAACCAGTTTAAACTCGGAAACAAAGCCGGCTTCCAATACCAACAATTCACTACTCGGAAAATGCCCGCATCCAGCAATCAGACAAATAACCAAAGTGAAGACTAGAAATTTTAGAGTTATACCCAAAGGTGGCAATTTTAGAATCGGAAATCTAGACCAAAACAAACATGAGCATAAAGTACTTTCAAGCATTGGGATTTTGGACTATGACATGATCATTTGGAAATAAGATGGTAAAAACTTCTCAAAAAACTTGAGGCGACCAAAACTTTTATTTCTCAAAGAACATGTACATATATATGATTACAAAGAAGGATAAACTAAGAATAAAAGGGACGTAGCTGAGCAATATTCCAAGGTATGTCTAACTCATCCGGATTTGTACCGCCTCCAGCTCTCTTTCTCTTCTTAGTAGCAGGTCTTTCTTTGACTGGCCTCATGTTAGTTAAGTAATACGAACCATTGTGTAATACTCGACTAACCAAAAAGGGCCCTTCCCATACTGGGGAAAGTTTGTGCTTTCTTTGTTGCACAAGCTGGAGAACCAAATCACCTTTATTGAAAGATCTATTGAAGACTCTTTGGCTATGATACTTGTGTAACTTCTGCTGATAGGATATAGATCTCATTTCAGCAACGACGCGAACTTCTTCGACTAAGTCGAGATCATTTTTTGAGAAATCTCGGCATCCTCTTCAATATACGCGGCCACTCTAGAAGAAGTATGAATCAAATCACTAGGAAGAACTACTTCTGCTCCATAGACCAAGAAGAAAGGTGTGTATCATGTTGACCTATTTGGAGTTGTTTGTAAACTCCAAATTACAGAGGGTAATTCCTCTACCCAAGCCTCCACAGCACGCCATAGTGGTGCTTCGAGTCTCGGTTTTAGGCCTTGTAGGATTAAACCATTTGCTCTTTCGACTTGTCCGTTAGCTTGTGGATGTGCGACTGACGCAATGTCAAGCCGGATATTTTGCTCATTGCAGAATTCAGCCAATTCTCCCATAGAGAAGTTACTCCCGTTGTCCGTGGTAATGATATGCAGATAACCATACAGGATTATAACATCCTCGACAAATCTTTTGGCTATTGCTCCATCACAACTAGTGACAGGTTTAGCCTCAATCCATTGGGTGAATTTATCTACCATAACTAAGAGGTGAGTAAATCCACTTGGAGCTCGTTTAAATGGTCCTACCATGTCAAGCCCCCAGACCGCAAAGGGCCATGTTATAGGTATTGTTCGTAGCTGGTCAGCCGGAACATGAGCTTGCTTGGCGTACTTTTGGCAGCCTTTGCATGTCTTGACTAATCGTTCGGCATCTGCCTGAGCTGTAAGCCAGAAAAATCCGTGTCTAAAAGCTTTTGCCACTAAAGATTTGGCTGCAGCGTGGTGACCACACTCTCATTCGTGGATTTCCCTTAAGATTTCCACTCCTTCTTCCGGAGATACGCAGCGCTGAACAACCCCAGAAACACTCCGTTTATGGAGCTCACCTTTAACAATAGTATAGGCTTTTGCTCGTCGGATAATCTGCCGGCTCAGCACCTCGTCTTCGGGTAATTTGCCATCTACCAAATAATCGAGGTAGGGTTGAGTCCAGCTGGGGATTACAACCAGAACTGCTATCAAAGGTGAGTCGGATTTGGTCGGATATTCCTCATCTACTCCCTTTATTGAGGGAACTTTGAGGTGCTCTAGAAAAGCGCCATCTGGGACCTCTTTCCGCGCAGAACCTATCCGAGATAGTATGTCTGCTTCCTCATTTTCTGCTTGAGGGATGTGTTGAACCTCAAACCCTTCGAACGATTTAGATAGATCATCCACAATAGCTTTATATGCTGCCATGTGTTTATTTGCATTACAAATATCCGACACTTGTTGGGCAACAAGATCGGAATCTCCGTAACACATCAAACGTCGGATGCCAATATCCTTAGCAATCCGGATTCCATGCAGCAATGCTTCATACTCGGCAATATTGTTTGTCGCTGTGAAGTGGATCTTCAACACGTATAAAAGTTTATCTCCTTAGGGTGATTTGGGAACCACGCCAGCACCCGAGCCCCCTCGAGCCTTAGACCCATCGAAAAAGAGGGTCCAATATTCTGACTCGGGGAGGATCATGTTCTCCTTCGTCTCTGTCCAATCAGCGACAAAGTCAGCAAGGATCTGGGATTTGATTGCTGTCTGGGGTTTATACTCAATATCGAAAGCTGAAAGCTCTATGCCCCATTTGGCGACGCGTCCTGTGGCGTCACTATTGTTGATTATATCTCTTATGGGAGCTTTGCTCAGCACGGTAATTGGATGCTCCTAAAAATAATGACGTAGCTTACAAGATGCTAGAAAAACACCGTAAGCCAACTTTTGATAGTGCGGATGCCGCTGTTTTGATTCTGTCAGGACTTCGCTGACAAAGTACGTCGGACGCTGCAACAGGTGTTCCTGATTTTCCTTTGGTCTCTCCACCACCATGACGATACTGACGAACTTATTTGTCACAGCAATGTAAAGCAACATCGGTTCCTGAGGTTCCGGCGCTGCAAGGATAGGAGCAGATGAGAGTACTTTCTTCAGATCTTGTAGTGCAGCTTCATCTTCGTCAGTCCAGACAAAATTCTTGGTCTTTTTCAGGAGTTTATATAATGGTGCAGCTCTTTCACCAAGCCGGCTTACAAATCGACTGACCGCAGCAATGCAGCCAGTTAATCTTTGTACGTCCTTCAGGTGAGTTGGCCTGGAAATATAGAGTATAGCCTTGATTTTGTCCCGGTTCACCTCTATGCCCCTTTGAGAAACCGCTATGCCCCTTTGAGACACGATGAAACCCAACAATTTTCCGGCTGGTATTCCAAAGAAGCATTTCTTCGGGTTAAGCATGATGTTGTATTTTCGTAGATTGGCGAACGTCTCTTCCAAGTCGGAAATCAGTGTTTCCTTCTTTTTGGACATCACCGCGATATCATCCACGTATGCATGTACATTGCGTCCGAGTTGGTCGTGGAGGCAACGCTGCATCGTGCATTGGTACGTACCTCCTGCATTTTTCAGCCCAAAGGGCATCGTAACAAAACAGAAGGTTCCGAAGGGGGTTATGAATGAAGTTTTGACTTTGTCAGATTCCTTCATCCGGATTTGGTGATTACCGGAATATGCGTCGAGAAAACATAGGAGTTCCGAGCCTGCCGTAGAATCGATGACTTGATCAATTCTAGGCAGAGCGAACGGATCTTTTGGACAAGCCTTGTTCAAGGCAGTATAATCAACACACATCCTTAAATCAGTGGTGTCCATTTTAGGGACCATTACAGGATTGGCCAACCACTCAGTGTGGATGACCTCTTCTATGAATCCGGCTAACTCGAGCCGTCCTAGTTCCTTATCTTTTGCCTTACACTTTTCGTCGCCAAACCGTCGTAGGGACTGTTTGACGGGTTTAGCGTTCGGGTTTACATTTAGAGAGTGCTCGGCAAGTTCCCTAGGTACTCCTGCCATGTCAGATGGCTGCCATGCGAAGATATCTTGATTTGCTTGGAGGAACTTGACAAGCGCGCTTTCCTATGCGCTACCTAGGCCTACGCCTATCTGGGTCACCTTGGAGGGGTCATCATCCTTCAATGGCGCTTTCTTCGTCTCTTCTGATGCCTTGAACTCCGGATTTGTCTTTGTCACCTCCTTCTTTGTTGCGGGCATCTCGGACAGATCTATGCTCTTCTTGATCTCATGGTACTCCTGGGCGTGCAGCACGGCTTTGGCAAAGGCGGCATTTCCATCCTCGCACTCTCGCGCTTTCTTCGGGTCTCCCCTGATGGTGATCACGCCGTTGGGACCTGGAATTTTCATCATATTGTAAATGTAACACGGACGAGCTATAAAAGCCTAGTAAGTCGGACGTCCAAATATAGCGTGGTATGCACTCTTGAACGGGACAACTTCGAAAGAAATTGCCTCCGTCTGATAATTCTTTGGAGTTCCAAAGGTAACATCCAAAGTAATCTCTCCCAGGGAATTAGCTTGTCTTCCTGGAACAACTCCGTGAAAAATCATAGAGCTATGGTTCAGCTGGGTATCCGAGTTCTTCATCCGGCTTAGCGTTTCGACATAGAGAATATTGATGCTGCTACCACCGTCCATGAGGGTCTTGGAGAAACCATAATAGTCAATAAGTGGGTTGACGATTAAGGCGTATTTTCCTCGCCTGTGTAGCTTAGGCGGATGATCAGCGCGGTCGAATGTGATTGCCACTTCTGACCAGTCTTGATATTGGGGGACAACCGGAACTGTTGCATTGAGCTCGTGGAGAACTGCTTTCTTGACCTTTGCTGGTTGAGATCCGAGGAAGGTGACATAAGTGTCTTTCTTGGTGGGAAAAGTTTTCTTCCCTTTCGGCTTGGGATTTGAAGCATCAGCTTCCTCCATGTCGGAATCTTCCTTGGTCTCTTTGTCTTTTTCGGTATTCTTCTTTCCCTTCTTCCGCTTAGCTTTATAGCCCGCGGTAACATCTCTCTTGATGTCGTCGTTAAAACGACATTCAGCGTTGGTGTGGGATGAGCCCCCATTGGCGTCTAAATGATGCACACATGGGTTATTGGCAATGTCGGCCCAAGAGTAGATTTTTCCTGGTTGTTGTTCTCCTCTACCTTGGACCCTTGAAGTCCCATGGCCACGCCCGCGGCCTTCGCCGCATCCTCCTCGTCCTCCAGACCCGGAAACAGTAGTAACCACTGTTGTTTCCGCGTTGGGTTTTTCTTCCGAGGTATTTTTGCGCTTCTGAGCCTGTTGCTTTGTCTTTGCTGACTGAGGTACAGCCAGGACATTGAGTAATCCCTCTGCATCGTCGTCAGCATCTACATACTTGCTCGCTGTTTCTATCATCTCTCCTAAATCAGTAACCTTGTCACACTTCAAGCGGTGACGTAGTAGACCAATTGGGAGTCCTGCGATGAAAGCTTCAATCGCGGTTTGATCGTTTACTCCTTCACAGGAGTTCTTGGTGTCGATCCATCGTCAGAGGTAACCCCGGCAAGTTTCTCCGGCTTTCTAGGTGCAACGCTGTAGGTCTCCGACCAAACAGGGCCTCTGATATGTGCCTTCGAAATTCCGAAAGAACGCACTTTGCATGTCATACCAGTTATGGATGGTGTTCTCTGGAAGTTCGTTGAGCCATGATCGCATCGTCTTCCACAACATAAGCGGGAGATATCGGGTTGCGACCAGGCTGTTTCCGCCTTTGGCGATGCAGCAAGCTTGGAAAAAATCCTGTAGCCAAGTGTCTGGCCGAGCAATGCCGTCGTAGGCTTGGATATGCCTTGAGATAGCGAATCCTTCCAGGAATCTTGTAGCTCTGATGCGTGGTCCAAAACACTTTGGGCCCACGTACATGTCATCGTTTTCATAGCGTTGCGCCTCTATGTTGGAATTGATCCTTTGCCTTGCGCCGCTCAGGGATAGAGATCGTCCCGAATGTCAGTTGTGGCTGTGGTGCCATGGAGCCGGACTTCGGCTTCTGCCGCCACATCCTCCGCCACGTCGTCCTCCTTGTCCCCCTTGGGAGCCGTTGTGATGGCTGCTTGGTGGAGAGGGTGGGGCAGCTGAATTGTTTGCTGGCTGATCGCCGGCCTCTGTCTGAAGCATCATTATTCCGGTTTCGGGGAGGATCTCAACTGCGACGAGCCCCCTGCCGGCTTGCTCCAGCATGGTTTCCGTCGTTTCTTCGTCCGTCATTCCCACTACGGTGAGGCTCAGCCGGACGGCTTGCATGTCTAGGAGGTGGCATTTTTTGGCAATCCTCCTCCCGACGTTTCTCTTTATCTTCTCCCCTTCGATCGTTAGACTCTCATCGGGGAGGGTTCTTCGGATTCAGTGCAGCAACGACATCTTGCTCGGCCTCTAGAGCCACATTGCTCCAATTACGCGCAGTTCTGTGTTGCTGTCCTGACGATCCGGTTCTTGAATAATTGTCTTCCCGTTGTTCGGGGTTATGGTACTGCGCCCGAATGTAATGGGATCTTACGCCAGCCCATGCCGGATCTATGCGACATTGGTCAGAATCCGAGACCAGTTTTTGACTTCTGGACAGGGCGACCTTTTGCTGCTCCAGTCCCTTGCTGAGTAGTTTGATACCCAAACGGATCTCCTCCGGTCCTGGATTAGCCGATAGAATTTCTAGGGCTGCCACGGTATTCTATACTGGGGTTGGGTAAACCCAATCTCCATTGCTATCTTTCCGTGGCTTCCCCATCTCATCTCCAAAAAGGACGGCACGGACACGTGGGAATTGGTCGTCATCTGTGTGACGCTTCCGTGTCTTCTGATGTAACCTAGACATGTAGTCCTTGTTTGACATGCGTTTCTTCTCCACCTCGATGTTCTTGGCTTCATCAAGGAGTTGTTGACGACGCGCTTCTAGGGCATGCGCCCTTTCGTCCAGCTCATCCGCAGTAAGTTCTGCGGCTGTAGGGATAGGTGTGGTTAATGTAGCATCGATGAGTTTACGCGCACCTTCGGTGATCATGTGTCCATCCACCGATGCTTCTTTTTTCGGCTCTTCTGGGATAAGTGCTCCATCCGAGTCTTCCTCGTGTTCCTCGGCAATCACCTCCTCTGTTAGAGGTTCTTTTGCCGGGGTCTTGTTCTTCTTGTTCCTTTTCTTTGCCTTCTTGGCAGCGCCGGTAGCAAAGACGGCTTTGGGTCCGTTTCCTGGAGTCAAGCTCTGATCGGTACTTTCGGACATCTGGACTTCGGGATTGTCTCCGGCGTCCATGTTATCCTGCGCTTTGGGAGAGTTTTCCCCGGATCGTTCATCCATGGCTTCTCCTTCTTCTGCAGCTTTGGAGTTATACTCCTCTTCATATTCTGCGGAGAACTTTCAGAAATCCGCTGACGTCATCGATTCATCCGAGGATGCGGGTACGTCGGCGTTTGTTCCAATCGCCTCCAGCACAGAGTCGGTGTTTTCTCCAGCATCGGCAGAGCCGGATCCGGATCCTACATATCCGACGAAGTGCGTCGCGTGCTTCCTGAGGTACCTGCGGCCCTCACGATCAGCCATGTCGAAACTTTTGATGGTCTCGAGGATTGCATCTGCGCTTTTGCCTTGCAGTATCATACGTCTTAGTGTGTACCTCAGGAAAGGCATGTCTGCCCTGGCGTCATCAGAGCCGGAATCAGTGTCGTTGATATGCTCCTCCTGAATTTCGACTTCCACGGGTGGGTCGATCTGGGATCCGGCTTCTCCAGAGAGATCCACTCCAGATTCGACTTGGACCGCTAGGTCTTCTTCAGGCTCGGATTTCTCCACTATCTCCACAATTGGTGCGGGCTGGGTGGGATTAGGGTTTTCTGAGATCTGGAACTTTGCCGCCTCCGCGGACAAAGGGGACCCAGAAAATTCTTCTGCCTCAATCATCACCGCTGGGGTGGGTTGGGCAGGTTCAGCGAAACCGATGTAAACATCGATCTCACCAAAAGATATGATTGTGTAGGCAGTTACAGCCTCCGTTCCCGGAATCCAAGTCTCATCGAGAACGATGAGAGGGACTTCGTTGGCATAGAGGATGCGACCAACGGCGACAGTCTCGCCGATGCCGATTCTTGCAGATTCCGCTCAGAACGCAGATCCGAAGCTCACTTGCCCCACGGTGGGCACCAACTGTCGTCGGATTGAGGACAAGTACGCCATGAGGGGGTCCTCGAGGCGTGCGGAAGAGAGGGGTGTGAGACGTACGGTGTTCCGGGACGGTGAGCACACAAGTTACCCAGGTTCGAATCCGCCGGCTTTGGACGGATCCTACTCCTGCTAGCAATCCAGTAATATGGCAGAGCCAAAATATGGGTTACAATGGTATCGCCTGTGCGAGTTGAGATTGTAGACTATTGAGGTGTCTAGAGTGTTGTCCTAAAGGCTCTCCCTAGGACAGCTTATATAGATATCCGGCCTAGGGTTTACAGGAGAGATCAATCTGGCTACGACTAAGAGTTGGTTACAGAGTACATCTTGAACTACAAGTAACATTACGGGCCTAAGTCGGTAAGTCTTCTGGGCCTTCCCGTAGCCGGATTGGACTCCGTATTTCTCCCTGACTAGGCCACCCGTGAAGCAAAGCTCTAACCCGAAGTGGGCCACCCTGGTCAATGAGGAACAGTGAGGATACCCGGAAAGTATATCCCCAACACTGACGCCGACGCCGTTGCCTGCGATGACGCATTCGCCATGCTGTCCTTGAACGGCGAGGACGACCAGTCGAGCAGCGACAGCCTATTCTCCGACATCGAGTATTCCTTCCACGATGTGAGTTCCTCTGTTTTCTCGGGCTAGGGTTAGGCAATGGTAAATCTCTCGATCTGGGCTCCATATGTGCATGCAATCGTGTTCGATTTCAGCTTTGCGTTTACCTACAGGTACCACGAACAATCTACGACTCCAAATGGGAGGGCCTAGATCTCGATGGAGAAGTGCCATGTGACCATGGGCTAAAACTGGGGAGATATGTTGCATTCGAAGGCAGTAACACTGGGAGAAGGTTTTTGGGCTGTACAAATCAGGTTTGTTTACATTATGTGCAACTGTGACATGAAGTAAAATGTATCGTGCATGTTCATAACACTATAGTGTGTGTGTTTTTAGGTTGGCCCGGTGTGTAAAGCAGTAGAGTGGGTGGATCTTGAGTGGCCAGATGCACTTAAGAAATGTGTGGCATAGTTATGGGAGATGTATGAGTTGGAAAGGTCGGGGAGATTTACTGATGTAAGTGATGCAGCTGAAAAATGTTACAAGCTGTCAGTACGAAATAAGGAGCTGCAACAAGAAATCGAGAATTTGCAGTCAGAGCTAACTGACAGAATCAATGGGAGCTTGGTTGTTGGAACTACAAAGAAGCTTCAAGGTAGTCACATGTTGCTGATTCATAATGTAGAAAAGGAGAGGGATCAGCTCAGGGAAGACAAGAAGAAGCTAGAGTACTGCATTGTGGATCTGTTGAAGGAACTGAAGAAGGCGCGCGAGGGTGAACAAGGACAGACTATAGAGGATAAAGGAAATTCGAGATGAATAATTTATTTTGTGCCAATGCCTAAAACTAGTTAACTGTAAGACTTGCAGTTGTGCTTTCTTAACTAAGCCAAACTCAATCCTCGAGCAAATTAATTTTAGACAAAGACACATATCGTGCATAGAGTTAAGTTCACGCTTACAAAATCACCACTACAGAGGATAAACCAGGCAGTTCAGTACTAAATAGACATATGTTGTGCTCAAGCGAGCCTGGCCCAGAGCTGCTTGTTTTCCTCCCTAAGATTGGCCAGCTCCTTTGGTACTTTGTCGTGCTTCAGCCGTAGGTTCTAGCGCTCCGTCACGGATTGGAGAAGTTGGTCCAGAGCCATACGATTTTCCTTCAAGATCCCTTTCATGATCTCCATCTGCTTCCTAGCCGAGGTGTGACCTTCACTATGTAGCTTCGCCCAACCGGCGTTTAACTCCTTTAGTTTCTGGCACTTGTCAGAAAGGACCACGAGTTTAGCGCGCAGGTGGTCAAAGGCTAGTTTCTGTGAATTCTTCTTCTCCCTTTGGATTGCTATCTTGTCATTTAGCCAGGTCGCCAGGTCCTGGTCGAGCTTTCGCCTCTTTCCCTGCAACAAAAATACATAGTATGGTTTGTTCAGTTCAATAGGACAAGCTGGTTAGTTTCCATAATTAACTGAATCGACTAGTGGCACTGTCATAATTTCAAGGAAAAAGCAATCTCGGACTAATCAACATTTTATTAATCGACTAGTGGCACTGTCATAATTTCATATTCAAAGACAAATAAGATTTATCTGCAGTTTAGTGTGCTGTGGGTTTTTCCCAATATCACCAAATAGTAGTGGGCTAGTTGCAAACTCATAATGCAGAAATCCATGTCCAGATACATAATGGAAAGAGCACATGGTGTCCATTCATGAACATGAACACCAACACATGTCTATATAGATAAGGAGTTTCCCTAGGATTCTTATTGCACCCTATAATCCGAAGAAGACTTGGGCATTGCTCCCTGAACCCTAAACATTACAAATGGAGTGGAGGACGAACTGATATCCGTGTCCCTGCTAACGGGAATCAGACTTGGGCATTGCTCCGATACGCCTGCAGACAAGCCCTTAGCTCCTCGTTCTCTTTCCGAACACCCTCGAGTATGGTGATCCCTCTACTCATGTCCTGCTTCATCTCCTTCACTACATCCAAGCAACGGTTCCTATCATGGTAGGCTCGGATGGTAGCCTTGGTTTCCTCGACGCGGCCTCTGAGTGCCTCGGTGACTTCGTCCCGCAGGAGAGTGCACCTTTCCACAAGATTCTTCTTCTCCTCCATGAGCTCGTTGATTATCTTGATGGCCTGTTCTTGCCTGTTCAAGTTACGATCGAGCACTTTCTGCAGCCTCACGACATCACATGCAAAATATAGCGAGATCTCCTTCTGCACAAATAATTTCTTGCGTAGGCTCTCATTAGCTTGGGTGAAGGAGCACGCAAGACCATGTTGGTTGTCAATCTTGGCACTGATCGCGGCCACCTTGTCACAGTACTCGGCCTTCGATCGCTGCATCGTTCATGTTAATTGAAATAGGAATTCTATAATTACACTCCAGGTTCCAAGTGAATGCTAATACAGATCAAAAATTCCTCGTTGAATCTATTGACCGTAGTGTTAAAAAATGGACCTAGATATCTATTCATGACCACGATAAACTAATCCTAATCATAAAAAATCCATAGTGAATCTATGAATAGAGGTATTAAGGAAAAATCAAGAGATCCAGTCATATTCATGAAAACTAATTCAACTCACAAAAGAAGAACAAAAACCAATGCGGGACGGACACGATCTAAGAAATCCACATCACAAGTCAGAGAAATAACAGTGTGGAGATTTGCTACCTCGCTGAGACATGGAACGGGGTTGAACGGGTCCTGCAACGCCTCCGTCGTGGTGGATTCCGGCTCCAGGGTCGGCCTGTAATACGTAGAAGAGGAAGATCAAGAAGAAGAAGAAAAACAAGAAGAAGATGAATAAGATCATGATAGAGAGGGACATGGAGAAGAAGTAGAACAAGAAGACCATACCGGGAGGAGCCCTTTCCTGCTAGGACATTCGGCGCCATTGTCGGAGGAGATTGGGCCTCGATGAGAGGGGGGCTTGAGCGGCTGGTAGAGCAAGCAGTGCCTTGTGGTGATTTCTCTCCCTTTTCTTTGCGAGGATCATCGACCGGCCTCTCCCCCTACTTAGGGGAGCCATGGCTTGCATGGTGAGGGTGGCGGCGACAGGAGGAAGAAGATAGTGATTAGTGTGGGAGAAGAGTCAAAGAGTATAGGTCGTGGTCAAGTAGTACTAGTACTATTATACAAGACCACCGTGTATGGTCTACCTTCTCAAAGAAGCCAGGGAGGTAGGGGTAGGGAATCGATGGGACTTGTCTTTATTGCGATGGACACTTCAATGGTCTTCGGCGCCGCCCAAAATCCAGTATATAATAAGGGGAGTGCGAGCCGGGTGGTCATCACGGGCATCGGCGCGCACGTCCCGCGTGCGTGTGTCACGTGTTGATGGGGCAATGACGCGCGCAACTGCTGCACGATCACGTCGGCACGTCGAACTCCGTCGAACTCCACGTTGATAGGCATGCACGGGATATTTACGAGTCTAGAATACGCTGTGCCACTTTTGTTGTGATCAAATTATGTTCAGTACGCGAGATATTACTTTTTTTTGATAATCGACAAATACATGCGTGGACACGATGCACGAAACCGCTGCTCATCCTTGATCATATCGGCACCCCACTCTGTGTACCTGCCATCGACCATTCAAAGCAACTACCTCGAGCATGATGCCCCCTCTCCGTGGCAATGGAAGGTCCAAGCCGTCCACTGACCGTCCTGCATCCCCGGCTCTTCACTGCATCATTCACGCTCGCGAGTCGCCTGCTGAGGCAGCACGTCATGTCCGACCGTGCCAGGATCCATCGACATCGGCACTCGAGGACACCACGACGTCGAAGCTCGTACCGGCCGTGCAGGAGGAGCATGGGGTACCTACAGCATCGGACGAGCGCAAAGCAGCAGCCAGGATGGGGGCGCGTGTTGAATCGACGAGTACGGACAAGAAGAGGAACGAGAAGAAGACCAGGAAGAAGAGAGGAGATAGCTATTTGGACGAGTCCGACTCGGCCACCGAGGAGGCGTTCATCGATCAGTTGGAGGCAGAAGCAGAGGAGAGTGACGTGGACCCATGGGACTACGAAGAGGAGGAGGAGGACTCCAACAAGGAGATAGCGCGCTTATTCGAGGAAGGGGCAGTGTCGAGTCATCAGAGAAGGACACCGACGGCAGCGATGGTAGGGACCATGGCGTTGACGAAGATGAGGACAAACCGGAAGATGAAGACGATAGCTTCTTCGGAATATGATCATTTATTTTATTTCTTTTATTTAGATAGATGGATTTTCACTTGTTTATGGAGGTAAAGAATCGGTGGCATGGATAGAGAGGTGGCACGGATTGACCATGCATAAAAAAAGTGGAGAAGGGAGGGGTTATCCTGCCTGTTGGATCACATAGGATCAACGATTGGTGGAGACGATCCGCGTGACATCTGTGTCAGCCAATCAGGGCGTAGCACCGAAATTGAGCACACGTTTGGGATCTCCACATGTTTGGGATTTTGTGAGATTTGTGACCGAGAGAGAGGGCAACTCTCTTTTCACAATCCACATATGGATCCACCAGTGTCATTGCATGTGTGTTCTTCTCATTAACCATAGCCTTAGTCATTGAAATTTGTGTTCTCTTCAGAGACCACACATGGATCCACCATTGTCATTGAAATGTATATTCTTTCATTAACCACAACTGGAGTAATTTCATGACTGTTCTTTTCACATACCACATATGGATCCACTAGTGTCATTGAAATGTGTGTTCTCTTCAGAGACCACACATGGATCCACTAGTGTCATTTCATGTGTGTTCTTTTTACTACGAACAACCAGAGTCATTGCATGTGTGTTCTTTTCACAATCCACCTATGGATCCACCAGTGCCATTGCATGTGTGTTCTTCTCATTAACCACAGCTAGAGTCATTGCATGTGTGTTATCTTTAGAGACCACACATGGATCCACCAGTGTCATTGCATGTGTGTTCTTTTTACTATAAACAACTTGAGTCATTTCATGACTATTCTTTTCACATACCACATATGGATCCACCAGTGTCATTGTAATATGTGTTCTCTTTAGAGACCACACATGAATCCACCAGTGTCATTGCATGTGTGTTCTTTTTACTAACAACAACAAGAGTCATTGCATGTGTGTTCTTTGGACAATCCACCTATGGATCCACTAGTGTCATTGCATGTGTGCTCTTTTTACTAAAAACAACATGAATCATTTCATGACTGTTCTTTTCACATACCACATATGGATCCGCAAGTGTCATTGAAATGTGTGTTCTCTTCAGAGACCACACATGGATCCACCAGTGTCATTGCATGTGCGTTCTTTTTACTAACAACAATCAGAGTCATTGCATGTGTGTTCTTTTCACAATCCACCTATGGATACACTAGTGTCATTGCATGTGTGTTCTCTTCAGAGACCGCACATGGATCCACCAGTGTCATTGCATGTGTGTTATTTTTACTAACAATAACTAGAGTCATTGCATGTGTGTTCTTTTTACTAACAACAACCAGAGTCATTGTATGTGTGTTATCTTCAGAGACCACACATGGATCCACCAGTGTCATTGCATGTGTGTTATTTTTACTAACAAGAACTGGAGTCATTTCATGACTGTTCTTTTCACATACCACATATGGATCCACCAGTGTCATTGAAATGTGTGTTCTCTTCAGAGACCAAACATGGATCTAGCAGGGTCATTGCATGTGTGTTCTTTTTAGTACCAACAACCAGAGTCATTGCATGTGTGTTCTTTTCACAATCCACCTATGGATCCACCAGTGTCATTGCATGTGTGTTCTTCTTATTAACCCCAGCTAGAGTCATTGCATGTGTGTTCTCTTCAGAGACCACACATGGAACCACGAGTGTCATGGCATGTGTTTTATTTTTACTAACAACAACTGGAGTCATTTCATGACTATTCTTTTCACATACCACATATGGATCCACCAGTGTCATTGTAATGTGTGTTCTCTTCAGAGACCACACATGAATCCACCAGTGTCATTGCATGTGTGTTCTTTTTACTAACAACAACCAGAGTCATTGCATGTGTGTTCTTTGCATAATCCACCTATGGATCCACTAGTGTCATTGCATGTGTTCTCTTTTTACTAACAACAACATGAGTCATTTCATGACTGTTCTTTTCACATACCACATATGGATCCACTAGTGTCATTGAAATTGGTGTTCTCTTCAAAGACCACACATGGATCCACCAGTGTCATTGCATGTGTGTTATTTTTACTAACAACAACCAGAGTCATTGCATGTGTGTTCTTTTCACAATCCACCTATGGATAAACTAGTGTCATTGCATGTGTGTTCTCTTTACAGACCACACATGGATCCACCAGTGTCATTGCATGTGTGTTATTTTTACTAACAACAACTAGAGTCATTGCATGTGTGTTCTTTTTACTAACAACAACCAGAGTCATTGCATGTGTGTTATCTTCAGAGACCACACATGGATCCACCAGTGTCATTGCATGTGGGTTATTTTTACTAACAACAACTGGAGTCATTTCATGACTGTTCTTTTCACATACCACATATGGATCCACCAGTGTCATTGAAATGTGTGTTCTCTTCAGAGACCAAACATGGATCCACCAGTGTCATTGCATCTGTGTTCTTTTTACTACCAACAACCAGAGTCATTGCATGTGTGTTCTTTTCACAATCCACCTATGGATCCACCAGTGTCATTGTATGTGTGTTCTTCTCATTAGCCACAACGTTAGTAATTGCATGTGTGTTATCTTTAGAGACCACACATGGATCCACCTGTGTCATTGCATCTGTGTTCTTTTTACTACCAACAACCAGAGTCATTGCATGTGTGTTCTTTTCACAATCCACCTATGGACCCACTAGTTTCATTGCATGTGTGTTCTTCCCATTAACCACGGCCTTAGTCATTGCATGTGTGTAATCTTCAGAGACCACACATGGAACACTAGTGTCATTGCATGTGTGCTCTTTTTACTGACAACAACTAGAGTCATTTCATGACTATTCTTTTCACATACCACATATGGATCCACGAGTGTCATTGAAATGTGTGTTCTCTTCAGAGACCACACATGGATCCACCAGTGTCATTGCATGTGTGTTCTTTTTACTAACAACAACAAAAGTCATTGCATGTGTGTTATTTTCACATACCACATATGGATCCACCAGTGTCATTGCATGTGTGTTATTCTCATTAATCACAGCTAGAGTCATTGCATGTGTGTTATCTTCAGAGACCACACATGGATCCACCAGTGTCATTGCATGTGTGTTGTTTTTACCAGCAGCAACTGGAGTCATTTCATGACTGTTCTTTTCACATACCACATATGGATCCACCAGTGTCATTGAAATGTGTGTTCTCTTCAGAGACCACACAGGGATCCACTAGTGGCATTGCATGTGTGTTCTTTTTACTAACAACAACTTGCATGTGTGTTCTTTTCACAATCCACCTATGGATCTTATAGTGTCATTGCATGTGTGTTCTTCTCATTAACCACAGCTAGAGTCATTGCATGTGTGTTCACTTCAGAGACTACACATGGATCCACCAGTGTAATTGGATGTGTGCTCTTTCCACTAATAACAATGAGAGTCATTGCATGTGTGTTCTTTTCGCAATCCACCTATGGATCCACCAGCGTCATTGCATGTGTGTTCTTCTCATTAACCACAGCTAGATTCATTGCATGTGTGTTCTCTTCATAGACCACACATGGAACAACCAGTGTCATTGCATGTGTTTTGTTTTTACTAACAACAACTGGAGGCATTTCATGACTATTCTTTTCACATACCACATATGGATCCACCAGTGTCATTGAAATGTGTGTTCTCTTCAGAGACCACACATGGATCCACCAGTGTCATTGCATGTGTGTTCTTTTTACTAACAACAACCAAAGTCATTGCATGTGTGTTCTTTTCACAATCCACCTATGGATCCACCAGTGTCATTGTATGTGTGTTCTTCTCATTATCCACAACGTTAGTAATTGCATGTGTGTTATCTTCAGAGACCACACATGGAACCACCAGTGTCATTGCATGTGTGCTCTTTTTACTTACAACAACTAGAGTCATTTCATGACTATTGTTTTCACATACCACACATGGATCCACCAGTGTCATTGAAATGTGTGTTCTTTCAGAGACCACACATGGAGCCACCAGTGTCATTGCATGTGTGTTCCTTTTACTAACAACAACCAGAGTCATTGCATGTGTGTTATTTTCACATACCACATAAGGTTCCACCAGTGTCATTGCATGTGTGTTCTTCTCATTAACCACAGCTAGAGTCATTGCATGTGTGTTATCTTCAGAGACCCCACCAGTGTCATTGCAAGTGAGATCTTTTTACTAACAACAGTTGGAGTCATTTCATGACTATTCTTTTCGCATCCCACATATGGATCCACCAGTGTCATTGAAATGTGTGTTCTTTCAGAGACCACACATGGATCCACCAGTATCATTGCATGTGTGTTCCTTTTACTAACAACAACCAGAGACATTGCATGTCTGTTCTTTTCACATACCACATATGGATCCACCAGTGTCATTGCATGTGTGTTCTTCTCATTAACCACAGTTATGGTCATTGCATGTGTATTCTTTTTACTAATAAGAACTAGAGTCATTTCATGACTATACTTTGGACATACCACATATGGATCCACCAGTGTCATTGAAATGTGTGTTCTCTTCAGAGGCCACACATGGATCCACCAGTGTCATTGCATGTGTGTTCTTTTTACTCACAACCAGCAGAGTCATTGCATGTGTGTTCTTTTCACAATCCACCTATGGATCCACCAGTATCATTGCATGTGTGTTCTTCTCATTAACCACAGCTAGAGTTATTGCATGTGTGTTCTCTTCAGAGACCACACATGGAACCACCAGTGTCATTGCATGTGTTTTCTTTTTACTAACAACAACTGGAGGCATTTCATGACTATTCTTTTCACATACCATATATGGATCCACCAGTGTCATTGAAATGTGTGTTCTCTTCAGAGACCACACATGGATGCACCAGTGTCATTGGATGTGTGTTATTTTTACTAACAACAACCAGAGTCATTGCATGTGTGTTCTTTTCACAATCCACCCACGGCTCCACCAGTGTCATTGCATGTGTGTTCTTCTCATTAACCACAGTGTTGGTCCTTGCATGTGTGTTATCTTTAGATACCACAAATGGAACCACCAGTGTCATTGCATGTGTTTTATTTTTACTAACAACAACTTGAGTCATTTCATGACTATTCTTTTCACATACCACATATGGATCCACCAGTATCATTGAAATGTGTGTTGTTTCAAAGGCCACACATGGATCCACCAGTTTCATTGCTTGTGTGTTCTTTTTACTAACAACAACCAAAGTCATTGCATGTGTGTTCTTTTCACATACCACATATGGATCCACCAGTGTCATTGTATGTGTGTTCTTCTCATTAACCACAGCTAGAGTCATTGCATGTGTGTTATCTTCAGAGACCACACATGGATCCTCTAGTGTCATTGCATGTGTGTTCTTTTTACTAAAGACAACTGGAGTCATTTCATGACTATTCTTTGCACGTACCACATATGGATCCGCTAGTGTCATTGAAATGTGTGTTCTCTTTAGAGACCACACATGGATCCACCAGTGTCATTGCATGTGTGTTCTTTTTACTAACAACAACCAGAGTCATTGCATGTGTGTTCTTTTCCCAATCCACCTATGGATCCACCAGTGTGATTGCATGTGTGTTCTTCTCATTAACCATAGAGTTAGTCATTGCATCTATGTTATCTTCAGAGACCACACATGCAACCACCAGTGTCATTGCATGTGTGCTCTTTTTACTAACAACAACTGGAGTCATTTCATGACTATTCTTTTCACATACCACATATGGATCCACCAATGTCATTGAAATTTGTGTTCTTTCAGAGACCACACATGGATCCACTAGTGTCATTGCATGTGTGTTCTTTTTACTAACAACAACCAGAGTCATTGCATGTGTGTTCTTTTCACATACCAGATATGGATCAACCAGTGTCATTGCATGTGTGTTCTTCTCATTAACCACACCTGAGTCATTGCATGTGTGTTCTCTTCAAAGACCACACATGGAACCACCAGTGTCATTGCATGTGTTTTCTTTTTACTAACAACAACTGGAGTCATTTCATGACTATTCTTTTTCACATACGACATATGGATCCACCAGTGTCATTGAAATATGTGTTCTCTACAGAGACCACACTTGGATCCACCAGTGTCATTGCATGTGTGCTCTTTTTACTAACAACAACCAGAGTCATTGCATGTGTGTTCTTTTCACAATCGACCTATGGATCCACCAGTGTCATTGCATGTGTGTTCTTCTCATTAACCACATAATTAGTCATTGCATGTTTGTTATCTTCAGAGACCACACATGAAACCACTAGTGTCATTGAATGTGTGATCTTTTTACTAACAACAATTGGAGTCATTTCATGACTATTCTTTTCACATACCACATATGGATTCACTAGTGTCATTGAAATGTGTGTTCTCTTCAGAGACCACACATGGATCCACCAGTGTCATTACATGTGTGTTCTTTTTACTAACAACAACCAGAGTCATTGCATGTGTGTTCTTTTCACATACCACATATGGATCCACCAGTGTCATTGCATGTGTGTTCTTCTCATTAACCATAGCTAGAGTCATTGCATGTGTGTTATCTTCAGAGACCTCACATGGATCCACCAGTGTCATTGCATGTGTGTTATTTCCACAACCGACATATGGATCCACCAATGTCATTGAAATGTGTGTTCTCTTCAGAGACCACATATGGATCCACCAGTGTCATTGCATGTGTGTTCTGCTATTTTCACATACCACATATGGATCCACCAGTGTCATTGAAATGTGTGTTCTCTTCAGAGACCACTGATACATTGCAAATGTATCTATAATTTTTGATGTTCCATGCTTGGTTTTATCTACTTTCTTGTGTTTTGTCCACACTTTGGAGTATTTTTCATATGATTTTTTGGACTAACCTATTAACAAGAGTCATAGTGCCAGCTGCCTGTTTTCTGCTGTTTTTGGTTCCAGGAAAGTCAGAAAATGAATATTCTCGGAATTTGACGGGAAAAAAGCCAAAGTCACTATTTTACTGGAAGACACTTGGAGCCAGAATACGAGACGGAGAAGAGCCAGGGGGCCACCACACCACCTGGCCACGCGGGCCAGGCCTGGCCACGCCAGGGGGTGGTTGGCCAGCCCAGGCACCCCCTCGGCCTCTCCTTCTGCCTATATATTGCCTTCGATACCAAAACCCTAAGTACTCGATCAAAATTCCACGAAAGAGTCTGTAGCCGCCATTGTCTCTGTCCCTAGATCGGGAGGGATCTGAAGCTCTTCCCGGCACCCTGCCGGAGAGGGTAATTCACCCTAGAGGCCTTCATCATAATCATGCAAGCCTTCGGTGTGATGCGTGAGTAGTTCATCTCTGGACTACGGGTCCATGTAGTAGCTAGATGGCTGGTTCTCCTCCTTTGTGCTATCATGTTTAGATTTTGTGAGCTCCGTTCATGATCAAGATCATCTATTTGTAATTCTGCATGTTGTGTTTGCGGGGATCCGATGGATATTGAGATGCTATTTCAGATTGATTATTGATTCTATCATGTCTTTGTTATTTGTGATCTTGCATGCTTTCCTTTGTTAGTAGCTATCTTGGGCAAGTATATGCTAGCAACTCCAAGAGTTAGTATTTATGCTCGATAGTGGGTTCATGCCTCTGGTAATCTAGGGAAGTGACAGAAATCTCTAAGGTACTAGATGTGCTGTTGCTACTAGGGAGAAAACAACAATCCTTTGTTCATAGAACAACCGTATTGCTTACTTTACACGCAATTCGGAAAGCAATAATTTGTTGCTTGCAACTTAATACTGGAGGGGGTTCGGATGATAACCTGAAGCTGGATTATTAGTCATAGATGCAGTTGGATGGCGGTCTATGTATAATGTTGTAATGCCCAATCAAGTCTCAAAGGAGTCAAGATGATTAGTATATGCTTGTATGCTTTCTCGATGTTAGTCATAGAACAACCTCTAGTGAACTATGGACCCCGGTCCTTTCTTTTACATACAATCTATAAACTGTTTACTGCTTTGTGTTTACTTTCTGCAAACTATTACTTCCTTCCATTCGATACGTTTAATCCTTTGTTTTCGGCAAAACCGATGAGATTGACAACCTCATCGCAAGTTGGGGACAGAGTTCTGTGGTTGTGTTGTGCAGGTCTCCACGTTGCTACTAGCACCGGTAGTGCGCGCTGCCAAGGCTCAGCTACCAACACCTTTGGGGTGTTTACTTGACCTACTGGTTCGATAACCTTGGTTTCATAACTGAGGGAAACTTACTTCTGTGCTCAACATACCTTCCTCTTGGGGTTCCCCAACGAGATCATCATTCACGAGCCATCAAAGTATTTTTCTGGCACCGTTGCCGAGGAGTCAAGGACATCTTCACAAGGGGAGTCCCTCATAACCAATCTCTTTACTTTGTTATTTTTGTTTTGCTTAGTTTACTTTTGCTTTGTTTGCTTGTTTCTTTATCAAAAACACACAAAAAAATTAGCGTTACAAGTTTGCTTTCTTTATTAAAAACACAAAAAAATGAATACTCCTGAAAATACTAAGTTGTGTGACTTCACTAGCACCAACAACAATGATTTTATGAGCACACCTATTGCTCCACCTGTGCCTGAAGCTACTTTCTTTGAGATAAAACCTGCTTTACTCAATCTTGTTATGAGAGAACAATTTTGTGGTATTGGTAATGAAGATGTTGCTGCCCATCTAAATAACTTTGTTGAACTTTGTGAGATGCAAAAGCATAGGGATATAGATGGTGATATTATTAAGCTGAATTTTTTTCCTTTCTCTTTGAGAGGAAAAGCTAAAGAATGGTTGAATTCCTTAACTAGGAATAGTATTGATTCTTGGACTAAGTGCAAAGATGCTTTCATTGGAAAATACTATCCTCCTGCTAAGATTATATCCATGAGAAGTGAAATAATGAAGTTAAAACAATCTGATAATGAACATGTTGCTCAAGCTTGGGAAAGAATGAAATATGTGGTAAAGAATTGTCCCACTCATGGACTGACTGCTTGGATGATCATCCAAACTTTTTATGCAGGATTGAACTATTCTTCAAGGAACCTATTGGATTCTGCTGCTGGAGGTACCTTTATGACCATTACTTTGGGTGCTGCAACAAAGCTTCTGGATAATATGATGGTTAACTATTCTGAATGGCATACTGAGAGAGCTCCACAAGGTTAGAAGGTAAATTCTGTTGAAGAAACCTCCTCCTTGAGTGATAAGATTGATATTATTATGTCTATGCTTGTGAATGGGAAAGCCCATATTGATCCAAATAAGGTTCCTTTAGCCTCTTTGGTTGCTCAAGAAGAGCAAGTTGATGTGAACTTCATAAGAAATAACAATTTTGGCAATAATGCTTATAGGAATAATTTTGGTAACAACAATTATAAGCCATATCCTCCCAACAATGGTAATGCTTATGGAAATTCCTACAACAATAATAGGAGTGCACCCTCTGAACTTGCAGTTATGCTTAAAGACTTTATTAGTAAACAAACTGCTTTCAATAAAACTATTGAGGAAAAACTCTAATGTTGAAGAAATATAGCATCTTTGGCTGAAGCTCAATCTTGTTTGAATAAAATGGCTGCTAAACCTGAAACTAATGAGAATCCCTTTGAAGTTACTAATTCTATACAAGTTAGAATTGATGAAAATGTTAGACTATTAGCTGAATTACATGCTAAGTGGGAAAGAGAAGATGAAATTGCTAGAAACATTAGTGTTTCTACTATCACCACCACTAGTGTTGAGGCTAGTAATAGCTCTACTACTTTAGATGATAATTTTTGTTTTGACTTGATGGTTGCAATATCTCTGAAGTTATTAAGTTCCTACAAAAGCTTGGTAAAGTCCTAAAGCTAGTGCTATGAACATGGCCTTTACAAAACACATTACTGATGCTCTCATAAAGATTAAAGAAGAAAAGATGAAACATAAAGCTTCTATTCCTATAAAACAAGAAGATGGTTGGGAACCCATCATTAATATGAAAGTGAATGATTTTGATTTCAAAGCTTTATGTGATCTTGATAGTAGTGTTTCTATTATGCCTAGAAGGATTTATGATATGCTTGATTTGCCTCCACTTGAAGATTGTTATTTAAATGCCCCACTTAATGATAATACTAAAAAGAAACTCATGGGGAGTATTAATGATGTTCTTATTATGGTTAACAATGCCTATGTCCCCGTTGATTTCTATGTTTTGGATGTTGAATGCAATGCTTCTTGTTCTATTACTTTGGGAAGACCTTTTCTTAGAACTGTTGGTGCCATTATTGATATGAAAGAAGGCACCATTAAATATCAACTCCCACTCAAGAAAGGTATAGAACACTTCCCTAAGAAAAGAGAGAAGATTTCATTTGCGTCTCCTATGAAAACAAAATTTGGTTTTAATGCTTCTTCATTTGAGAACACTTGATTCTCTTTCTTGCTTCTTATGCCTAACTTTAAGGCGTTAAAGAAAAGTACTTATTAGGAGATAACCCAATTTTTTTAGATGAGTCTTGGAAGTTATTACTTCAGTAATAACTACTCCTTATCCTTTTTATTTGCTTTTTGTGCCAAGAGTGACCTCAAATGAGAGAGAAGTAATGATTGGGAAAGTTGCTGTCCCGAAACAGATTTTCGTGCTTCACCGTAAAAATTCGTGTAAATCTCTAAACATCCTTTTGAGGCGTGAATTGTTGTGCTTCTGCCCCAGGTTGTTATCTAACTTTCGTTAGTTCAACACTTTTTGATTTGAGCAACAGAAGGACTTCGAAAATTTTTGTCTTTACCTGCTGGTCTATTTTGACAGATTTCTGCCATTTTCTACATTTGCTTCTTGTTGGTTCCTTTTTTAGGTCTTTTGGGGAATTGAGCTTTTTGAGGGAGGTGCTAAAGTAGCTAGTGTTCTAATGGAAGTTTTATTGGTGTTAGAACTGAACCTAAAGACTTATTATCTTGAGTGCACTAATGTTGCTAATAAAGATTGTGTGAAGTTTTGTATGAAGGAAAAATTTCAGGTGTATGGAAGGAATGAGTAATGAGATGAAGGATGGACTAAAGCTCAAGCTTGGGGATGACACGCCTGTCACCCCAAGAAATATCCAAGAAGTACAAGCGTCAAAGTTTGGGGATGTCCAAGGCATCCCCCTCTTCATCAATAAAAATTCTAGGTTTCTTACAAACACTTCATTTTTATTGTTTCATGCACAGTTGTGTTGTTCTTGGAGCCTCTTCTTTTTCGTTTTCGTTTTGGTTTTTCGTTTGCTTTGTTTTCTTAGTTTGCTGAATAAATTGGTTGGACCCCCTCTTTCATACATTGGTTTTCAAATAGTTTGGTTTGGTTTGGAAAAGAGTAGGAAAGCTCATGCTTAAGTGGTAAAGAGAGCTTGTTTTTGACTGTGGCCTATTCTTTGTCATGCCATGCTTGATATTGTTTTGGATTTATGCTTAGTATTCTTTGCTGTAGCATGACTTGTTATAAACAATTTAGATTGCTTAATGTGCCTTGGATGAATCATGCGTTGTTTTAGCATATTAAAGCATAGTATAGTGGTATTCTCCTTTGATGCTTTATTTGGGTTGACTTGGCGCATGCTCACACCATGTTATGACTATCTCAAGTCACCATAAGCCTTGATGATCCTTTAGTTTTTAACTTGTATTATCAATTTATACTTTGATCAATGATGTTTTGTCGCTCTGCATGATTATGGTCATTATTGCTCTCTTAGTTTGTCGCTCCCAATCTTTTGCTAGCCTCCACAACCAAGTATGAGTTCCACTCATGCATCAAACTCCCTAAACCAAGTTATTCCAAAGAGTCCACCATACCTACCTACTAGCTTATGCTATTTCAAGTATATTCATGTTTTTTTTACCTTCCAAATTAAACTTGTTATTAGAAAACTAGTGATTAAAGCTCCCACGAACTTGATGGCACACTTTACTTTTCTTGCCCTTAATAAACTTTAACCATTGTGTCGTCTATGTTGTATATGCTTGCACTTATTTGTTGGGGATTAGCAGAACCATGCTTTCATGGGGAACGCTTTCAACATTGCACGGGTACTTTGTACCTAGTTGATATCATGCTCTTTTGTCTATGGATGTCATCGGTGTGAAATGAAAGGGGAGCTTGTAAGTCCATGGAGTTATGTATATGTGTTAGAGAAATGCCTGGGCCGCTGGTCTAATCCATGCTGACATGGTGGAAACCTACAGCGTAACCATAATGAGCTATCTATGAAGCATTCTTCTTATAAAAAAAGAGTCCTATATTGAGAAAAAGAGAAAAAATGAGATTATAAAAAGAGGAAAGAGAGAAAAAGCACCATATGCCCATGGTAAATAAGAAGATTGCCGAGATGCTTGTTGTTTGCTTGCCTTGTCATTTTGATATGGGGATTCTTCCGTTTCATCGGGCAAGGGGTACACCGTTGGCGGTTCTCTATGATACACATGTACTTAAAATGACAAGAACTTACCGGTGACTAAACTTGAGTAGCATGAGGAGCGGCCCTCGTATTCAAGGGACATGATATTTCTAACTTATACTTCGTCAAGCATGTACACCATAGTTTGTTCACTTTAACCTTAATCACTTCAAGATGCTTATGATAGGGGCAATGAGAGCTGAAAGCTATTAAGTACCATAATTTTTGGAAGCTCTTTATGAGACTTGAATCCCTACTTCCTTCTATAAAGGCCTTTCTTCCACCATTACATTGAGTCTCCGCCTTCTATCTTTATGCACCTACTTTGAGAGCATAGTGGCCATTCTTAGTTCTATGTGCATTGTCCCAAGACTAGTTGATTGATGCATAACTTGATATTTCTTGTTTTAAACTATTTGTATCTAGTCACTCTTATGAACTTTGAAGGTGTCCTATGCATTTATATTTGCTACTCTATGAGGGACAAGCTGAATACTATCATGTTATGTTTTCTTTATGTGAAACAAACAAACGTCTTGCAAAGAATTGTTATTCATGGATCTTTTGTTTGTGCATTTTCATGTTGCAACATAGTTTCTATGTCTTATTGCTAGAACTTTATCTTTCATGTTATGATTGAAGTACTATGATCCTAGCTTTGAATGTTTTACAAATACTTTGATCAAGTTTATGATGGTGCATGTCACCTCAAAAATTATTCTTTCTTTTTATCACTTACCTACTCGAGGACGAGCAGGAGTTAGGCTTGGGGATGTTGATACATTGCAAATGTATCTATAATTTTTGATGTTCCATGCTTGGTTTTATCTACTTTCTTGTGTTTTGTCCACACTTTGGAGTAATTTTCATATGATTTCTTGGACTAACCTATTAACAAGAGCCATAGTGCCAGCTGCATGTTTTCTACTGTTTTTGGTTCCAGGAAAGTTAGAAAATGAATATTCTGGGAATTGGACGGGACAAAAGCTAAAGTCACTATTTTACCGGAACACACTTGGAGCCAGAATACAAGACGGAGAGGAGCCAAGGGGCCACCACACCACCTGGCCGCGCCAGGGGGTGGTGTGGCCAGCCCGGGCACCCCCTCAGCCTCTCCTTCCGCCTATATATTGCCTTCGATACCAAAACCCTAAGTACCCGATCAAAATTCCACGAAAGAGTCTGTAGCCGCCGTCGTCTCTGTCCCTAGATCGGGAGGGATCTAAAGCTCTTCCCGGCACCCTGCCGGAGAGGGGAATTCACCCTGTAGGCCTTCTTCATCGTCATGCAAGCCTCCATGTGTGGTTTGTGAAAAGAACAAACATGCAATGATATTGGTGGATCCATGTGTAGTTTGTGAAAAGAACACACCTTCAATGACTCTGGCGGATCAATGTGTGGTTTGTGAAAAGAACACACATGAAATGACATTGGTTGATCCATGTGTGGTTTGTGAAAACAACACACATGAAATTACTCCGGTGGATACGTATGTCGTTTGTGGAAAGAACACACATGCAATGGAATTGGTGGATCCATATGTGGTTCATGAAAAGAACGCGCATGCAATGACACTGGTTGATCCATATGTGGTTTGTGATAAAAACACACATGCAATTCCATTGGTTGATCGATGTGTGGTTTGTGAAAAGAACACACATGCCATGACATTGGTAGATCCATGTGTGGTTTGTGAAAAGAACACACATGCAATGACTCTGGTGGATCCATGTGTGGTTTGTGGTAAGAAGATACATGCAATGCTTCTGGTGGATCCATGTGTGGTTTGTGAAAAGAACACACATGCAATGACACTGGTTGATCCATATGTGATTTGTGAAAAGAACACACATGCAATTACACTGGTGGATACATATGTGGTTTGTAATTACAAGAACACACATGCAATGGCATTGGTGGATCCATATGAGGTTCATGAATAGAACACACATGCAGTGACATTGGTTGATCCATATGTGGTTTGTGACAATAACACACACGCAATGCCATTGGTTGATCCATGTGGTTTGTGGAAAAACAGACATGCAATGACTCTGGTATATCCATGTGTGGTTTGTGGAAACTACATATATGCAATGACTCTGGTGGGGTTTGTGAAAAGAACACCCATGAAATGACTCTAGTGCTGGTTTTAGTATAAGAACACACATGCAATGACTGGTGGATACATGTGTGGTTTGTGGAAAGAACACGCATGCAATGAATCTAGTGGATCCATATGTGGTTTGTGAAATGAACACACATGCAATGCCATTGGTTGATGCATATGTGGTTTGTTAAAAGAACACACATGCAATGACTCTAGTGGATCCATATGTAGTTTGTGGAAAGAACACACATGCAATGACTCTAGTGGATCCATCTGTGGTTCATGAAAAGAACGCACACGCAATGACATTGGTGGATCCATATATGGTTTGTGGAAAGAACACAAATGCAATTACATTGGTTGATCCATATGTGGTTTGTGAAAAGAACACACATACAATTACTCTAGTGGATACATATGTAGTTTGTGGAAAGAACACACATGCATTGGCATTGGTGGATCCATATGTGGTTCATGAAAAGAACACACATGCAATGACATTGGTTGATCCATATGTGGTTTGTGACAATTACACACATGCAATGCCATTGGTTGATCCATGCGCGGTTTGTAGAAAAAACAAACATGTAATGACTCTGGTGGATCCATGTGTGGTTGTGAAAAGAACACACATGCAATGACATTGGTTGATACATATGTGGTTTGTGAAAAGAGCACACATGCAATGACACTAGTGGATCCATATGTTGTTTGTCATTACAAGAGCACACATGAAATGACTCTGGTGGATCCATATGTGGTTTGTGGAAATAACACACATGGAATGACATTGGTTGATCCATATGTGGGTTGTGGAAAGAACACACATGCAATGACATTGGTGGATCCATGTGGTTTGTGAGAAGAACACACATGCAATGACTCTGGCGGATCCATGTGTGGTTTGTGGAAAGTACAGATATAAAATGGCTCTCGTGGATCCATGTGTGGTTTGTGAAAATAACACACATGCAATGACATTGGTTGATCCATGTTTGGTTTGTGAAAAGAACACACATGCAATTATTCTGGTGGATACATATGTGGTTTGTGGAAATAACACACACGCAATGGCATTGGTGGATCCATATTTGGTTCGTGAAAAGAACACACATGCAATGACATTGCCTTATCCATATGTGGTTTGTGACAATAACACACATGCAATGCCATTGGTTGATCCAAGTGTGGTTTGTGAAAAGAACAAACATGCCATGAGATTGGTGGATCCACGTGTGGTTTGTGAAAAGAACACACCTGCAATGACTCTGGTGGATCCATGTGTGGTTTGTGAAAAGAACACACATGAAATGACATTAGTTGATCCATGTGTGGTTTGTGAAAAGAACACATATGCAATTACTCTGGTGGATACGTATGTGGTTTGTGGAAAGAACACACATGCAATGGCATTGGTGGATCCATATGTGGTTCATGAAAAGAACACACATGCAATGACATTGGTTGATCCATATGTGGTTTGTGACAAGAACACACATGCAATTCCATTGGTTGATCGATGTGTGGTTTTTGAAAAGAACACACATGCCATGACATTGGAGGATCCATGTGTGGTTTGTGAAAAGAACACACATGAAATGACTCTGGTGGATCCATGTGTGGTTTGTGGTAAGAACATACATGCAATGATTCTGGTGGATCCATGTGTGGTTTGTGAAAAGAACACACATGCAATGACATTGGTTGATCCATATGTGGTTTGGGAAAAGAACACACATGCAATTATTCTGGTGGATACATATGTGGTTTGTAATTACAAGAACACACATGCAATGGCATTGGTGGATCCATATGAGGTTCATGAATAGAACACACATGCAATGACATTTGTTGATCCATATGTCGTTTGTGACAATAACACACATGCAATGCCATTGGTTGATCCATGTGGTTTGTGGAAAAACAGACATGCAATGACTCTGGTGGATCCATGTGTGGTTTGTGGAAACTACATATATGCAATGACTCTGGTGGGGTTTGTGAAAAGAACACCCATGAAATGACTCTAGTGCTGGTTTTAGTATAAGAACACACATGCAATGACTGGTGGATACATGTGTGGTTTGTGGAAAGAACACATATGCAATGAATCTAGTGGATCCATATGTGGTTTGTGAAATGAACACACATGCAATGCCATAGGTTGATCCATATGTGGTTTGTTAAAAGAACACACATGCAATGACTCTAGTGGATCCATATGTAGTTTGTGGAAAGAACACACATGCAATGACTCTAGTGGATCCATCTGTGGTTCATGAAAAGAACGCACACGCAATGACATTGGTGGATCCATATATGGTTTGTGGAAAGAACACAAATGCAATTACATTGGTTGATCCATATGTGGTTTGTGAAAAGAACACACATACAATTACTCTAGTGGATACATATGTAGTTTGTGGAAAGAACACACATGCATTGGCATTGGTGGATCCATATGTGGTTCATGAAAAGAACACACATGCAACGACATTGGTTGATCCATATGTGGTTTGTGACAATTACACACATGCAATGCCATCGGTTGATCCATGTGCGGTTTGTGGAAAAAACAAACATGTAATGACTCTGGTGGATCCATGTGTGGTTTGTGAAAAGAACACACATGCAATGACATTGGTTGATACATATGTGGTTTGTGAAAAGAGCACACATGCAATGACACTAGTGGATCCATATGTGGTTTGTCATTACAAGAGCACACATGAAATGACTCTGGTGGATCCATATGTGGTTTGTGGAAATAACACACATGGAATGACATTGGTTGATCCATATGTGGGTTGTGGAAAGAACACACATGCAATGACATTGGTGGATCCATGTGGTTTGTGAGAAGAACACACATGCAATGACTCTGGAGGATCCATGTGTGGTTTGTGGAAAGTACAGATATAAAATGGCTCTCGTGGATCCATGTGTGTTTTGTGAAAATAACACACATGCAATGACATTGGTTGATCCATGTGTGGTTTGTGAAAAGAACACACATGCAATTACTCTGGTGGATACATATGTGGTTTGTGGAAATAACACACACGCAATGGCATTGGTGGATCCATATTTGGTTCGTGAAAAGAACACACATGCAATGACATTCCCTTATCCATATGTGGTTTGTGACAATAACACACATGCAATGCCATTGGTTGATCCATGTGTGGTTTGTGAAAAGAACAAACATGCCATGAGATTGGTGGATCCACGTGTGGTTTGTGAAAAGAACACACCTGCAATGACTCTGGTGGATCCATGTGTGGTTTGTGAAAAGAACACACATGAAATGACATTAGTTGATCCATGTGTGGTTTGTGAAAAGAACACATATGCAATTACTCTGGTGGATACGTATGTGGTTTGTGGAAAGAACACACATGCAATGGCATTGGTGGATCCATATGTGGTTCATGAAAGGAACACACATGCAATGACATTGGTTGATCCACATGTGTTTTGTGACAAGAACACACATGCAATTCCATTGGTTGATCGATGTGTGGTTTTTGAAAAGAACACACATGCCATGACATTGGAGGATCCATGTGTGGTTTGTGAAAAGAACACACATGAAATGACTCTGTTGGATCCATGTGTGGTTTGTGGTAAGAACATACATGCAATGATTCTGGTGGATCCATGTGTGGTTTGTGAAAAGAACACACATGCAATGACATTGGTTGATCCATATGTGGTTTGGGAAAAGAACACACATGCAATTATTCTGGTGGATACATATGTGGTTTGTAATTACAAGAACACACATGCAATGGCATTAGTGGATCCATATGAGGTTCATGAATAGAACACACATGCAATGACATTTGTTGATCCATATGTCGTTTGTGACAATAACACACATGCAATGCCATTGGTTGATCCATGTGGTTTGTGAAAAAACAGACATGCAATGACTCTGGCGGATCCATGTGTGGTTTGTGGAAAGTACAGACATAAAATGGCTCTGGTGGATCCATATGTGGTTTGTGAAAATAACACACATGCAATGACATTGGTTGATCCATGTGTGGTTTGTGAAAAGAACACACATGCAATTACTCTGGTGGATACATATGTGGTTCGTGAAAAGAACAAACATGCAATGGCATTGGTGGATCCATATTTGGTTCGTGAAAAGAACACACATGCAATGACATTGCCTTATCCATATGTGGTTTGTGACAATAACACACATGCAATGCCATTGGTTGATCCATGTGTGGTTTGTGAAAATAACAAACATGCTATGAGATTGGTGGATCCATGTGTGGTTTGTGAAAAGAACACACCTGCAATGACTCTGGTGGATCCATGTGTGGTTTGTGAAAAGAACACACATGAAATGACATTAGTTGATCCATGTGTGGTTTGTGAAAAGAACACATATGCAATTACTCTGGTGGATACGTATGTGGTTTGTGGAAAGAACACACATGCAATGGCATTGGTGGATCCATATGTGGTTCATGAAAAGAACACACATGCAATGACATTGGTTGATCCATATCTGGTTTGTGACAAGAACACACATGCAATTCCATTGGTTGATCGATGTGTGGTTTTTGAAAAGAACACACATGCCATGACATTGGTGGATCCATGTGTGGTTTGTGAAAAGAACACACATGAAATGACTCTGGTGGATCCATGTGTAGTTTGTGGTAAGAACATACATGCAATGATTCTGGTGGATCCATGTGTGGTTTGTGAAATGAACACACATGCAATGACATTGGTTGATCCATATGTGGTTTGGGAAAAAAAAAACACATGCAATTACTCTGGTGGATACATATGTGGTTTGTATTTACAAGAACACACGTAAAATGGCATTGGTGGATCCATATGTGATTCATGAAAAGAACACACATGCAATGAAATTGGTTGATCCATATTTGGTTTGTGACAATAACACACATGCAATGCCATTAGTTGATCCATGTGGTT